>JAWQEG010000831.1:0-255000 GCA_033782935.1 Petrolisthes cinctipes | reverse complement strand
AGAGGCATCTTCTAAAAAGAGGGAGCGAGCCACTGGAGGAGGAAGAGATTCCTTAATGGAGTGGTAATTCACAATGACGTGAAGAGCAGCATGCTGAGAAAAACCCACTTTTTATAGACAGAAAGTATTTATTATGGACGTTTCAGAGGCAACTACCTCCCTCTTCAGCAGTACAGAGTTGAATGGCTTTCTCTCTATAAAAAGTGAGTTTTTCTCAGCAAGAGATTCCTTCTTGTCTGAGAAGCAAGTGCAGGTATTAACTTCTGGAAGACGCCATGGAGCTACCCTGGGAACCCACTCAGGACAAATTTAGAAATCATCAATACCCATCTCCTCTATTGCCTTCCTGACCCAGAAGCCAAAGGGCCATCGCGTGCAAGGATTTGAAAGATATTCCTGAAACATGATATCAGATGACACCGTCAAGCAGGGAAGGGAGTCAGGAAGTCTATGTAAGCGATGCCAACAACGAACCATCAAGGACTGGCGACAGAAATCAAGAGGTGGCTCATCAGCGACCACCAGAAAACTGAGGATTGGGAATGACCTGAAGGCTCCGGTCACCAGATGTACGCCAGCATGATGAACAGGGTCTAAGACTCTGAGACGGGCATCCATGGTACAGGAGTACACCTTACACCCATAGTCGAGTTTTGACCTTTTAAGAGCATGGTATAGGCAGAGGAGGGTGGCCCGATCAGCCCCCCTGGACTTATGGCTCAGAAACCTCAACAGGTTGAGAGCCTGGAGGCAAGAGACCTTAAGTGAATGTAAATGGGGAACCCAAGGCAAACGTCTGACAAAAATAAGACCCAAAAAGCGAGTCTCCTCGACACAACGTATCCGATGACCATACATGAATTAGTCCGGATCGGGGTGGACGTCCCGGATGCGGCAGAAGTGCATAGCAACCGTCTTGGCAGTAGAGAAGGCAAACCCATCAGAACTAGCCCAGCTATGTAATGTCATAGGCTTTCTCTAAATCAAAAAATACACAGACCAGGTGTTGATGTCGTGCAAAAGCCTCACTTGCAAAAGCTTCCAACCTGACCAGAGCTTCTGTAGTGGAACGGTATTTACGAAAGCCAGACTGGGACAGAGACAGAAAACCACCCTATTCCAGGTAGTACACCAGTCTGACATTCACCATATTCTCAACTAGTTTACAGAGACTGGAGGTCAAGACAATGGGTCGGTAATTGAGGGCAACACTAGAGTCCTTGCCTGGCTTGAGGAAAGGAGGGAACCCTCCAGCCAGATTCTGTTGTATAAAGCTAGAATAAATGAGATCGCCTCATCACCCACATGTCGCAATATTGCATACAGTATGTTGTCTTGCCCAGGAGAAGTGTCGCCGTAGAGAGAGAGAGAGAGAGAGCAGAGTGCAGGTCTCTCAGGGTGAATATAGGGTTATAACTTTCATTCTCGTTACCTGAAAATCTAGGGCTTCCAACTCATGACTGACAGCTAGAGGTCGAGAGTCACGGCTGGAGACTCTTGCAAAAGTCTCCGCTATGGTGTTGGCCACTGTTAAACCATCCATGATCTTAATTCCATTGGCCTTAATGACAGGTGGATGACTTGGAAAAAACTTCCCCACTATCTTACGGACTTTCCTTAATACTTGGGTGAGTTGGGTTTTAATATTAATTGAAGACACATAGGCCTACCGAGATGCACGTCATGCCTCTTTTAAAACTTGTCTAGCCTGAGCCCTAGCCCGTCGGAAGTCCTCTAAAAGAATAGAGTCTCCACGATTGCGACCGCACAGCAGTGGTGCAGACTGGTGACCACCAAGGGACAGGACATTCGGAAAAGTGGCCAGAAGTTCTAGGGACAGAGTTGAGAGGATCAGAGTGGATCAGATCAGTCAGTAAAATAGGTCACAGTCTCATCAGAGCTACTGAAATCTGCAACAGTGGAGACCGGGGAAGTAAGCTCTTTGAAAAACTGCCAGTCAGCCTTCTCTAATCTCCACCGAGGTAGACGAGATTGCTGTTCGTACCTATTGTTTTCCAAGAGTATAGGGAAGTGGTAACTACCATATAAATCGGGCAATACACTCCAAGTAAAATCCAACAGAGCACTGGGTGAGCATAGGGAAATGTCAATGGGGGTAAAAGTCCCTGTAGGGCTATAGAAATGTGTCACATCTCCTATATTTAAAACCCCCATTCCCTCATCCTCAATAAAAGAAGCCAACATAACACCCCTGGGATTGACTGATCTGTCACTCCACAGAGGATAACGACCATTAAAAAAAGGGAGAGGGAAGGTCCCGTACAAAACGGTTGAGATCACCACTCTCAACTGCAACACTGGGAGGAAGGTATAACCTGCACACAGGTAGGGGCATTCTATAAAAACCTTAACTGCAACAGCCTGAAGTGGAGTGTCAAGCTTCAGGCTCATGCATGGAACATCGCGTCGAACTAGGATGACAGAGCCACCATGGTGACACTACCCTTCAAAGGAATTGGAATACTATACAGAGCATACAGGAGGACTAGCAGGAATGGAATCCCTAAACATTGTCTCTTAGAGACAAACACACACAGGGGAGAAGCGAGAGAGAAGAACGCGCAGTTCTTCCCAAGAGGCACGCAAGCCATGGCAATTCCACTGAAGGACACTAAACAGTGTTACTTTAACACGGATTTTAGTTAAGCCTTACAAATAGTCTTCCCACTACCACCTTGATCAGAGGTTTTACTAAAACGACAAGTTTTCTCTAATCCTGGGCCACTGAAAGAGGAGCGAAGCCGAGGAGTAATACTTGGGGCAGGAATTGGGAGCCTTACACGAGCCCCGGAAGCACCTGATATGTTAGAAAAAGATGAAGGGAGATGAGCAGAGATATTCTTTGAAACAACCACATTGGAATTGTCCTGTACAGTAGTGGTATCACTGACACAGGCAGATACATCAACATCCATAAAACAGGTGGAATAATCACTCCGCAACTCGAGCGGAAGATAAACTATATATTTTGAAGTCACAACAACCAAAGTATCCACATTCACTTCACGCTCTTCAGATGTTCCCAACGGAAGCTTGCAAAGAGGAACATCTGTTGAATCAAGAGACTCATCGGAGCCACGAGAAAGCATTTGGTGGATTTGGGAAATATGGATGAGTCAACAGAGACGTTTGTATTGCAAGGAGGAACATCCATGGAGTAAAGTGTCTCAGAGGAACCACGAACCTAGATCTACCACATGGGCAACTTTAGTTAAAGCCTGAGAATTGTCATCAGGGGAAGGGTCACCAAAATGAGTGTCTGATACAGTTTCGAAGACAGAGAAGCTATTGTGTAGGGAAACCTGAGAAACGTTCTCACCACAAGAGTAAGAAGCATCTGTTTCTTGGTAGAGCTGAGAGGGTGCTGCAACTGAATGATAAGGGAGGTGGGATATATTTTTTTTTTTTAAGAAAAAAAGAAGGAAAAACATAATGCAAACTAAGTCCATGTGCCTATTGTCATCCTTCATTTATATAATGTCTGTAACAGTTGGATTTAAATGACAGAGGATTAAAAACTGGTGGAAAGCAGTTTTAAGGAAGTGCATTCCATAACGATGTGGTTCTGGGAATGAATGAATTCTGAAAAGCAGTAGTTCTACATTAGGGAGAAGAGATTGCAAAGTCATGATCTCTTGCAGCTGAACTGGTACCACGGGAAAAGTTGCGATGAGTAATGAGTAGGCACGATTAGGGCAAGCTCATCCGAACATTTACCATGATAATTTCTATAAAATAAGGCATTGGATGCAAAATTTCTTCGGATGTGTAAGGGAGGGAATTAATTTGTGATTAGAGGGTTATTGATGATTCGTATAGCTTTATTTTGAATTTTATCTAATTTCCTAAGTGCCTCCTCCTCACATCCACTCCATAGTGGTGAGCAGTAGTCCATCTGAGAACGAACATGACACTTATAAATTACAGCTAACTGCTTGTCAGTGAAAAATTCACGAACTCTGTAAAGAAAACCTAACTTTTGCGAGGCCATTGTAGCAATTGAATGAACATAGGATGTCCAACTGAGGTTAGCACTGAGGGATACACCAAGGATATTTATATTTGAAGATAAGGGAATATTTGTAATATTGAAAGTTATGAGTGATTCAGAAGGGATTTGTCTATTGGAAAATTCAATGTATTGAGTTTTATTAGCATTAAAAGAGACCAAATTTGTCTGTCCCCGTTCGTTGATTGTGGATAAGTCTTGATTTAAAGAGATTGCAGTGTTAAGTTTGGAGTTTAGAACATCAGTTTTCACAAATGGTAGATTAAGTGTGAATGAACTATGAAGTGTTGAGTCATCTGCATATGAGTGAATAGGGTTGTCGGTGCCATACTCTATCAAAGGCCTTGGAGATGTCTAGAGCTATTGTATGAGTTTTACCATGCTGATCTATTGACTGAAAAATTTTATGTGTAATATAGCTGAGTATAGTGGATCGTCCGTGCCTGAACCCATATTTTTTATCGTTTATCAGTTTATAGCTTTCGATATGTTTAGTTATGTGATTATTGATTACGATTTCAAATACTTTACCCAGAGTAGAAATAATAACTATTGGTGTGTAATTAGTTGGATCAGATGAGGTACCTTTTTTGGGTACTGGGTGCATATTTGCTTATTTCCAGGTTTTAGGGAAAGAGGCAATCCGAATACATATACGGAATAGTTTTGAAAGAATGGGAGCCAGTTCTGAGGAGCATTCTCTTAGGACAACGGAAGGGATTTCATCTGGGCTAGGGGCTTTGTCAGAAATTAAGTTATCTACGATTCCTTTAACACGTTTGGTCTGGATCTTCAAAGTGGGAATTTCTAGGGAATTAATATTAAGTACGGGAACATTGTGTTCCCTATCTTCCATGGTTGAGTTAGTGGAGAATATACTGGCAAGGATGTTGGCTTTCCCACGTGGGTCACTTACTAGTGTAGGTATTGGAGATTTTAAAGTTGGTATGGATGATGCTTTATTGAAATTGGAATTGAAAGAATTAAGAGTTGACCAAATTTTTTCAATTTCATTGGGATTATTTAATATGTTTGTCTGTTTATGAAGGAAGTTAGGTTTGGCCAGACCTGTTACCACTTTAGCATGATTTCTAACAAATTTAAAATAATTATATGATTCTAATATTCGTGATTATGTGTATGCATTATAGGCTATTGCTTTTTATGATATTGCTCGGGTGGAATTATGGTCAAACCATTTTGGGAAGATGGATTAGAGTGCGGTTTGAATCGTTTGAGAAAAATGAACGCCATGGAATGTTGACTAGATAATTTCTGAATCCCTCCCAATCCGCCCTGTCATAGTGCCACTTTGTCCTAACACCACCATCCTTCTGCCGCCTGAAGTTGAGTTGCCGTCTGGCACTACCAATGCTGATGAATTGGGAGCTAGCCAAGTGGAGGATATCCTGCAGTAAAAGCAGTAACTCCCTGACTGACACTCAGAGGTAGGATGTGAGTCAAGGGCAGAACAATTACCACATCGGGAACGGTTTGTGTAGTTCCTCCTCCCATGACCAAACTCATAACAACAAAGACACGGTTAAGGACGCTCAACAAAAGGCTTCACCTCATAAGAGGTGGGGTTGATGTTAATGCGATCTGAGATATGCGAGCCATAGAAAGTGAGGATGATCATATTTTTACTGCCTTTCATCTTTGTTACTAGCTGGAAACTATCTAGGCACATAGCAAGAATGTCTTCTTCTGAGAATTCATACAGGTCCTCATTGTATGTTCCCCCCTTGCTATAATGAGATGTTCGATGTGGTTTGATGGATTCAAGAGGACAAGATAGATTGAGGAGCATCATGGCCTGTGTAAGATCTTTGGCTCTGATTAAAACACCCTTACCATGCTTTTTTATGTGGCCCATCGGTAGTAATCCAATTTCTTTTTCCAGATACCTAGAAGCATGGATGAAATTACCAAGTCCTTGCCTGTAGTAAGCCATAAACCAAAAGGCTGTAGGAACGTGACGCTCCTTAGGGACATGCACTACAGAGTCATCGAAGATGTTAGGGCAGTAATCATTGTCACTGTCAATTACATTTATGGATCGCATCATCTGACCCTTACAGTGAGTTTCCCCCACAGACTGAGAATCTTTTGCCTCAAAAGCTGCTTTGGCAGCCGCATTTGTATTAAAAGTAACATAGCACCGATTAGATTTGCAGTCACTGTCATTGGTGTTCGGATACTAAGAACCTCTCCCAAACACCTAAAAATGGAGTAGATAATTCCATGGGAAAGGGATGCATGCACAGTAGTCAACATTAACGTGTTCAAACCGCTAACAGGGTTCGTCGACACAACACCCGTCCTGCTGGGTCTTCTCTTATTTGCAGTTTTCTGCATACCACCGCGACCAGAGAGTGACGTCTCGAATGCCTAGTCGAACACTGCTCGAGGAAGAGATTAGGGCTTTTTGTTATCCACATAACATTATTATTATTGTAATGGCCCCTGGAGCCAAGGGCTACTAACTACCTGGCAGATGAGGGGACCGAGCGCTGGTCGCCATGGCCGGGGTACCTCGTTCCCCACGGGGCCACTCGTTTTAAAAAGCAGCCCCAATGGCTCGAAAGTTTGCCCACGACGGTGCTGAGACCCCCTTCCCCAACATCCCCCGGCCTAGACACCCAACCATCCAGCACAGGACGGCCCCTAGAGGGCGATCCCTCTGGCGGGCAGCACTGTTGGATCGTACTGGCAGCCTATTGCATGGGAACCTTTTAGTCTAGTCTCGCACTGGCGACCTTTCTAGCATGGGAAGCCCTCTCTTTCCGAAATCGGGGCAGAGCAGGGGCCGGAGCCCCCTCTAGTCTAGCTTGCCAGGTTTCAGACACAAGCAAGCCCCCCCACCTCGTCAAGGCGGTTCCCGCTGGGGGGGGGGGGGAGCTTGTGTTCGGAGATCACTCATTGTTACTGCGGTGTTGTAACTCCTTTGTTTTGCCTCTGATGGAATACTGTTCTCCAGTATGCTGTTCAGCAGCTGACTGCCATCTCAAGTTGCCGGATAGGATTGTTTCTTGTGCAAATATTCTTACCGGCGGTTCATTTGATTGCAATCTGAGTCACCATTGTTCTGTTGCATCATTGTGCATGCTCTTAAGGATCAGAAGTAATGTGCTGCATCCTCTTAACTCGTCTCTGCCACCTCTGTATGTTCCAGCTCGTGTCACTCGTTGTGCGTTGGCCTCCCATAGATTTGCTTGCGTATTGCCGCGCAGTAGAACTTGTCAGTGCAGTCGATCGTTTGTCCCTTGGACTGAGTCATTTTGGAATGGCCTTGGTGAATCTGTCTTTGATGGTGTAGGACTGGCTGGCTTCAAAAGTGGTGCTAATATATTTTTATTGAGCTAACTACTTTTTTTTTTTTTCTCTACGCTCTCTTTTCTTCAGGTTGGATTTATAAGTATTGCAAGTTGTTTCGACGTTTTGTTGAGGAACATGGGAGTTGGCGTGCTTGACAATGTTTTCTTTAATGAACAAGCATGGTTCTACCTTTGCGGGTATGTTAACAGTAAGAACAGCAGGATGAGGTGTAGTGAAAATCCACAGTCATATGATTCATAAAAAAAAACCCTTGAATCTTCAAAAAATTGGAGTATGGTGTGATGTAAGTTGCCGGCGTGTGGTGGGTCCAAATTTCTTTGAGGCAACAGTGAATGATGATGTATACCAGGATATAATCACACAGTTCATTGCACTGCTTGATGAGGATGAACGTTACTGCTGGTTTCAGCAAGACAGAGCCACATTCACACGTCACATGAAAGTATGGCATTCCTGCGGTTTTTTTTTCCGCTGACTGACTCATTTCCGAAAACATATGGCCTCCAAGATCGCCAGATCTTACATCTGCCAATTACTTTCTATGGAGTCACCTGAAAGTCATGGTCTATCAGACTAACCCACACACATTAGACGAACTGAAAGCTAGCAATGAAACTGCAATTGCAAACATTAATGTAGCAACCCTTCACAAAGTCTCTGCTAACATGGTAAAAAGGGTACGAGTTTGCATTTATGAAAATGAATCACACTTTGAACATAATTTATGATGTGAATAAGATCTGCTATTGCTTCTTACACACTCTAAATAAGTTCTGTATTTCATGTCTTAAATGCATATGTACAGCGTATAATATGCATGCAATAAATATATTATGTAGTCAGGGTAACGTAATTTTTAAATCACCCACCAGTTGTAAATCGGTTACCTCGAGAGAGTGTTCTACTCTACCAGTGCTGTGCAGTAGAGATCAGTCCTTGAATTATTCCTAATCTCTCATCTTTCTGCTTATACTGTACTGTTGAACATTTCTCTCCATTGGGGTCCTCCGATAACAATCGTATTTCAGTATCCTGTCCTATCTCTCCCGTAAGACCTTTGGACCTCCCAGGAGACGGCGTCTGTGGCAGTACAGCGCTGCCAACTGGGATGATCTGCGGCAGTACATCCAAGATTTCCCATGGAATTAGTTTTGCTTCCGTGGCCGGGATCCCTCGGAGAGTTCTACACGTATCAAAGAGGTGATCCTCTCGAGCATGGATGCATACATTCCATATTCCTTCTCTCTTACTAATTCACGAAACTCTTGGTTTAATCACGCTTGTTCTAATGCTGTCAAGAACAAGGAGAAAGCTTTCAGACTGTACCAACGCCTTAAACTTGATGAATCTTATGCTCTGTATATTTCTTCCCGGAATCGTGCCAAATCTGTTATACGACTAACCAAAATATATTTTATTCGTGCCAAGTGCAATGATTATTTCAACTCTTCCTCTTCTCGTTCTTTCTGGCATCAAGCCAAAAATCTCTCCAATAGCTTTACGTCTTCCTCTTTCCCTCCTCTCATCCATCCTGATGGAAATGGTGTCGTCTCTTCACCTGATAGAGCTGAACTCTTTTCTCATACTTTTGCCTCCAACACCACTCTGGACGATTCCGGCTCTGTTCCTCCATTTCCGCCCCCATCTGACTTACTTATACCCGTCATCAAAATCTCTTCATAGCAAGTATTTTCTGACACTCGGTAGGCTTACGGGCCCGACGGATTATTCCTGTTGTTCTCAAGAACTGTGCTTCCATAATGACACCATGCCTAGGCAAACTGTTTCATCTCTGTCTGTCATCTAATACTTTTCCTTGTTGCTGGAATATTGCTCTGATCCAACCTGTTCCGAAGAAAGGAGACCACCACTCCCAACCCTCCAACAAATCCCCCATTGCTCTGATCTCTTGTCTATCTAAATGCTTGGAATCTATTCTTAACTCCAAAATTCAAAAACACCTTACTCGTCACGACCTTCTTTTTGATCATTTAAGAATGGTTTCCGTCAGGGACGCTCTACTAGTGATCATCTCTCCCTCCTTTCTGATTCATGGTTATCCTCTATTCGAAACTTCGGTGAAACTTTTACTGTTTCGTTAGACACATCGAAAGCTTTTGATAGAGTCTGGCACAAAGCTTTAATCTCCAAACTGCCCTCATTCGGTTTCTATCAATCCCTCTGCACTTTTATCTCTGATTTCCTTTCTGACCGGTCTATAGCTACTGTTGTAGATGGTCACTGTTCTTCTTCTAAATCTATCAATAGTGGTATTTCTCAGGGTTCTGCTCTATCACCTACTCTCTTTCCCCTTTTCATTAATGACCTCCTCAGCTGTACTTCCCCGCCTATCTACTTCTATGCTGATGATTCCACTCTACACTACTCCACCCAGTTTGACAACAGTCCAACCCGGCAGCTCCTCTCCATATCACGTGATGATGCAGTAGCACGTCTCACTTCTGATTTTTCCCTCATCTCCGACTGGGGCAGAGAAAACCTCGTGGTTTTCAATGCCTCTAAAACACAGTTCTTTCATCTTTCAACTCGCACTAACCTTCGAAATGACTATCCTTTCTTTTTCAATTATACACAACTTGATCTGTCATCTTCCCTTAATATTCTTTCTTGAAGTATTTTTTTTCTCACAACCTCTCTTGGAGATATCATATTACCTCTCTTGCTAAAACCACCTCCAATAATTTAGGTGCGCTGTGCACATTCCGTGAATACTTCACTCCCACAAAGTTGCTTTCTCTATACAAGGGTCTCATTCGCCCCTGTATGGAGTATGACTCTCATGTGTTGGGTGGCTCAACCTTCGCAACACTCCTAGACAAGGTGGAATCAAAGGCCTTTCGTCTCATCAACTCTCCTCCTCTTACTGATTCACTACAACCTCTCTCTTCACCGCAATGTTGCATCACTTTCTCTCTTCTATTGCTATTACACTGAACATATATCTTTCCAATTCTCTCAATGAATTCTTCCTCCCCTCAGGAGAGCATGCAACACTCACCAAGCCTCTCGTTCTCAGCCCTTTTCTATCCAACTGGTACGGTACTCTCAGTCTTTCATATAAACAACCGGTCAACTCTGGAACACTCATCCATCTTTTCACCTTACTACGACTTATGCTCTTTCAAACGCAATGTGTCTAGGCATCTTGGATGAAATTGGACATGATTTTGGACTCTCCTTTGATTTTATATATGAGGACGATTAGTGTATTCATCTCCTTTTAATATCGAAAAAAAAACCTGTGATCTGCAGCCACCAGAGTTATCTTCTTTTTTATGTTATATTCCGATCAGTTATAATTATGTGTTTTTGGTAGCGTGCATACTCACCCAAATACTGAAGTAACCTTTTGATTTAATTACCATGGGAAAAGGTTAGTGTCTTTAGTCTTCTTCTTCTTTTAACTACAGTATGTACAGGTAGTGTACAGGTAGTGCTGGATTATGAAGGTAAATCCAGGTAGACACTTAGTAAGAATGTATTGTGTAAAGAGTAATATACAATGGTACAGTCATGGTCAATAGTCCTACAACAATTTCCAATTAGATAGCTTCGAAAAATGATCCGAAACTATAGCTTTTGTTAACTTTTGACCATGACTGTAAACTCGTAAGATGTATGTACAGCTCCTGACAGATCAAGGGTCCACACCCCATCCATCAGCGACATGGTTTGGGCCTCGTCGGATCTGGTAACAGTTGCAGGTGGAGGGAGGGGGGATGTTAGTGGGAGAGGAGGAGAGAAATGTGGGCGGAGCTATATAGGAGGGTAACGAATGATCAGGTAGAGAAGCCGTGTGTCAGGAGGAATGAATGAAGCATACACTGTGAACGGTATCGAACCACCAACAGTTTAAATCAAGGTTCTTCAATCTTTTTCAGTCGTAACCCAGTATTTACTATGACATCATTCTCGCGACCCATACAGAAAGATATTTTACAGATGATCAGAATTATCAACCAAAGAAAATACAAGGCCAGAAACTGAAACGTAATATTTATGATTAAAAGGCATTCTAACCAGAAATATAAACACTGCCTCACCTACCCTCCCTCTCTCTCTCTCAAGAAGGATAATAGTTGTGCAATGATTTTGTTTTATTGATAATTAAATATATGAATATTCGATTATAAAAGTATGTTATAGTCTTTTTGAAATATACTGAGCGCTAAGGCGTTGGCCACTTCCGAGATTTACCTGACTGCTACGTTGCCAGATCTCGTCTGGACAATTATGGGATTAGATCCTCATTAAAAATGACAGCCAGCTCTCACTAACCCACCGCCTGTTCTCTCTCTCTCTCTCTCTCTCTCATCTGTTGCCTATATATCGCTTGCCGTTAACAACAAAACATATAAGTAAATCTTTCCTTTTCTGTTGACGCATTATGTTGTATTATAAATGCGACACTTTTCTGAGGGTATAACATAATTTTTCGTTTGTTTCGACTTTTATTCCTCACCACCACTGCTCGTGATGGTGCAGTGATAGGTCCTCTATTTGCTTTCTCTTCTAAAAAGTACTTATTTACATTATAAATAAGTTCTCTCTTTCTCGACTATGTAAAACATGATAGCGAGTATAGCAGAGGTGCTGCTCCATCTTGAGTGGCAGCCAGAGGAAAAGTGACGGTAGTGACCTGAGTTGACAGGTGGAGCTTACGTACTTATCCCTGAGTACATTCACCCTAGGTGCACTGGCAACGTCGGAAAAATATTTTGCCCAGTGTTGTGATACATATATATATTATCATTGTTAATATGAGAAGTGAATGATACTTTCATATACCTACATGGCCTTAGTAGTAAAGTAAATGTATACGTAGTAATTTAGATTAATTTAGCATTAGTAAATAGCTGATATGAGGGAGTGAGTGAAGTGTATTGGTCTGATTTGGCAGCGTTGCTGGAGGGAAAAACATCCCAACAGCCAACGCCTCAGCGCTCAGTATATTTCAAAAAGACTATAGGTAGATTCATGCATGAACTTTATATTTATTTTATTGTCACGAACATTATTATTCTATTTTATTCATGTATTTATTTTTGTGAGCCTGCAACCCTGTTTGGAGGAATTCGGGACCCGTAATTTGAAGAACCCTGGTTTAAAGAAGTGCATACTGCATTAACGTAGGTGGATATAGGAGAGAAGAAATGTGAGCTTTGATGATTCGAACAAATGTGTGTTGTAGGGAGACGCACAGTTGTTCGAAACTTATAAAAAAAAAAAAAAAAAAAAAAAAAAAATTATATATAAAAAAATTATATATAAAAAATTTGTATATAAAAAAATTATTTATATAAATAATATTGTTATTTAATTTTTTTTTTATAATTTTTTTTATATAAAAACAAATTTTTATATAATTTATAATCCTCCATAATCATAGAATCATGTAACAATATATATATATATATATATATATATATATATATATATATATATATATATATATATATATATATATATATATATATATATATATATATATATATATATATATATATATATATATTTACATTAGTATAGCCAGGAAGAATATTTTCTTTGAGGCAAGTGAGGTTAAAGGAAATGGCAATTTCAGCTTTGGAGAGTTTATTGTTGGTTTTCTCCAATTGTCTGACAATTTTCTTCTGGTAGGGGTAGATCTTCTGTAGTAGTTGGCCTAGGTTCGACGACGTTTCGGAGATAACATTCTCCATCTTCAGGTATGGGTAGAGTGACTGTGTAGCGTGATTCCGGGGTATATATAGGGAACTGGTGGCTCAAGTGACACTAAGAGGGCGTGGCAGGGAGGGTTTAGTCTGGGTGGAGGGAGGCTGGTTGGTAGAGATATTGGGAGGTAAGGTGAGGTGAGGTGAGGGTGGGGGGCGGGGCTTAGGCTTGTGGGTGAGGTGTTTTGAAGGAAGTAGACACGGGTTTGGGATGGTTGGGGGAGCTGGCTTGGATGATCTTAAGTTGTATCTAAGTATAAGCTGAATGATAGGTGGTACAGAAAATCTACCCCTACCAGAAGAAAATTGTCAGACAATTGGAGAAAACCAACAATAAACTCTCCAAAGCTGAAATTGCCATTTCCTTTAACCTCACTTGCCTCAAAGAAAATATCCTTCCTGGCTATACTAATGTAAAAAAAAAAAAAAAAAAAAAAAAAAAAAAATATATATATATATATATATATATATATATATATATTATCTTTGCCTATCATTGTGATTCTCAGAACTTAAATCTGAAGTTGAGCATAAAACACTGTGTTCAGTAACCTATAGAGAGAGCCATAAGAATCACGTTGATCACCATTACTGTCCTTGTGGTCCTTATTGTGTCATATGTTGTTCTGCGCAGTAATGCTGGAACTAGATAAAAGTAAGTTAATGTATCTCGGAACAGAATTATATAAAAAAAATACATATAAATAACTTAAAAAGAAAGTATAATATATTTCTCTTTCTGCAAATGGGTTTAACAAGTTAACATTCTGACTAGCAACAGACTGGCAAATGGCAATGCATGAATGAAACCTATAGTCCTTCAGTTTTATGAAAGCGAAATACTGTGGCTGGGATAATCCCATCAAGAATGCGTATCTGCCAACACTTTCATTTTAAATAATTAGTATATCCTTCTCCATAAATCTCTAGTTGTTTTGTAAATTCTCTACATATTAACCCCTCCGGGCCGGGCCAAGAATGAAATTACGTGCTGTGAGTACGGGTCCAATACTTACTTTAATCCTGCCTGTCCGGGTATTTCCCGGAAAATCACTCTACTTCTCTTACTCCCTACGTCTAAACTACAATACTGAACAACTTAAATTTGATTGTGTACTCACCATCAACTCCTCCTCTTTCCATTAAAACCAACCCTAGCTCTCTAGGACACTCCATTACCGAGAAATCAAGTGAGGAATGGAGGTCACTTTTCCCGTGAGAGCGAGGCTGCGTTCGCTTTGTGAGCGTGGCTCTGACAAGGACTGGCGTGGGTGGAGAAAAGATGGCCGCCGGCAGAATGACGCAACACTTGCCTCCCCCGGGCGACACGTCGTACGGTTCGTGTGCATCCTACCATTACAGCCCCTGTATTATTTGTGTGGTTAGCTGACCATTCCAGAGTGGTTTTATGCCCTGGAGAGAAGCGTGGGAGTTATGTACAGTATTTACGCGAAACATTTTCAGTGTCATTCGCACCATTTGTTCATGTTCAACGTAAATATAAATGTGTCACTATCACTGTTATCCTTATTTTCTATATATTTTTGTATTTTGTTGTTTTAAATTTTTTATTATCATTTTTTCTATGCGTAAATGTGTCACTATCACTTTTCTTATAGCCTAATATGTACAAATGTGTCACTATCACGTCACTACAGCCTAAAATATATGTACAAATGTGTCACTATCACGTCACTACAGCCTAAAATATATGTACAAATGTGTCACTCTCACTTTTCTTATAGCCTAATAAGTACAAATGTGTCACTATCACGTCACTACAGCCTAAAATATATGTACAAATGTGTCACTCTCACTTTTCTTATAGCCTAAATAGTGTCACTGTCACCAAGTGTCACTGTCACTTTATTCGCATACTCCCATCACTTCCTGCTTCTATATATATTCCAATATATGGTAGTCTGAGAAGCAGTTTCCAGGGCATAACGGCACACAACATTCCTTGCACCAGAAGCGAGTTTCCTTGGACTTCTGGGGGTGACGTGTTGTGTGCCTGCAAACATAGCAGCGACGAGAGCCTGGACGTCCTGACGGCAACGGTGGCAGATTAGTGAGGTAGTGGCGAGCCATATAGCCACTCTGCTGCAACCTGTCAGGCCGTTGTGCCGCTGCCTGTCTGCCTTGCTGTGGTTGCACAGTGCTGAACCTCTCCAGGAGCTGAGATATCAACTCTAGCTCGAATTCCCGGAGTGCCAACTTGGAGTCAGGGTGATGCTGGAGGTAGAGTATATAACAGTTCAGCACTGTGACATCAAGAAGGTGGAAGAAAGCCTTCTTGTACCACTTACAAGTTTTTCTCAGACAATCGATGGAACTCACCATCATGTCTGACTTATCAACGAGTCTCATATTGATGTTATAATCGAGCACAGCATCAGGCTTGTAGATGGTATCACCTGTGCCGCGCTCAGTCTTCCCAGAATCCTGCATCACGCCCCTGTTCACGGTGGTGAGCATATTGACGGGGCGTTTATCGTGCCATTTGATGGCCAGCATGTTCCCACATTTCTTTTTGATGCAGTCGCCCCTCCGGGTGAGAGGGAATGCTGGCCACCCCTTCCTGTTGACACGAATAGTTCCGCAGGATCCTGTTTGGTGCTGCAGGAGAAACTGGCTAAGTGCTGGAGAGGTGTAATAGTTATCAGTGTACAGGATGTGGTTGTTGTCAAGGTAATCCCCCATGAGTGCCTTGACAACACTCCCGCTGAAGCCAAGAGGGTCGTCGGCCGGGACATCCACATCCGTACCTGAATAGAGTATAAAATCCAACACATAGCCAGTCTTACAGTCGCAGATGACATAGAATTTGATGCCAAATCTATGCCTCTTTGACGGGATGTACTGGATGAAGGACAGTCTTCCCCTGAACAGCACCAGAGACTCGTCGATAACCACTTTCTGGAATGGTCGAAAAAATGCTCGTATTTTCTCCTGGAGGATAGACATTACTGGCCTAATTTTCCACAGCCTGTCGTTCGGGTGTGGACCCATGTTGGGGGCGAAGTGCAGGTAGGACAAAATGTCCCTATACCTGTCCCTGGACATGTATTTCCCGAACGCAGGTGTGGATATCAGGGCGTGTGTGCTCCAGAAGTCCTTGAGGCGATGTTTCTTGACATGAGGCATCATCATGGTCAAAGCTAACCACACATACAACTCAGCAATATCGACGTCAGCCCATTGCAACATCTTACTATGTTCCCTGCCTGGTCTATTGCTGAGTTGCACAGAGAGTTGTTTGAAGGTGTTTATCTCCTGCATCATGTAAGTCATCAATATTATATAAAAAAAGGCAGTGAAATAATCTAATATTGATGACCTCTGACGACAGGGAAATGCGGCCTGTATACCTGAATGACTGTCGTCAAAGGCAGGTATATCAGGCGCAAATTCATCGCAATCCGTCCACACATAGGGATCAGCGGGTCTATGACGAGGTGCGCCGCGTTGCTGTCGTTGTTGTTGTGGTGGTGGTGGTGCAGCGGTACCAGGGGCAGGCGAGAGTGAGTCGTCAGGCACGAGAGGAGAGGGAGAGTGTGGTGGTGGGGGAGGTGGCGTCAGGTCACGGGGGGGCGGGCTATCAGGGTCAACTGTAGGGGAGAGATAAGCTGCCTTTGTCCTCTTCCCCCTTCCTTTACCCTTCCCTCTTACTCCTACTCTCCTCCCTCTTACCACCACTGGTTGCGACGCATCCTCGTCCGACGAGGAAGAGGAAGACGAAAAATCTAACCTCCTCCTCGGCCTCTTGCCCATGGGAGTGGAGACGTAGCGAGGTTTGGAGGTTGAAGCAGGAGTAGACCTCTTCCTGCCTCCCACGCCAGATGTTGTAGGAATGGGAGACAAGAGAGTGTCTCCCAAACTACCTCCCACCCCACTGGTGGACGGAATTGCAACAGGGGCTGTAACCTCTGACACATCATGCAAGGCTGAAGTTGAGGGAAGAGCTGTGATGGAAGTCACCGCTACACAGACATCTTCCTCAGTTGATTCGTCAGCTTGCCATTCAGTATCAGAGTAGCTGTCCAGGTCGTCACTCCCATATGAAAGGTCTGCCAGATTCTCCAATTCCCGCCCTATTGCAGAATCTGACAACCTTGCAGGTGCATGACGCAATCTAGCTGGTTGCACCCGCGGAGTGGAGGTTACAGGAGCGGGTGCGCCTGGCAGCGCGGTAGGATGCACCGAATCGAACGAGCCCGTATTTTCTTCACTACGCCCAGCCATTGTCACGGTCAAGCACACACTGATTGAATGTGGGGATGAAAAGGTCTGGTGGTGAAGTATAGCCAGATAAAAAAAAATCCCGACAAATTTGGCGTTTTTCCCCATAAATTACCAAAAGCGGGATTTCCCGCTGCCCGGACTCTGTCGACAGAGCGGGATTTCCCGCTGCCCGGCCTCTGTCGACCGAGCGGGAAATCCCGCTGCCCGGACTCTGGGGGTTAAGAACCAAAATGGTAATAACAACATAATCTCAGCCGCAGTTTTTCGCATCACATAATTGGACTATAGGTGATAAGAGAGAAAGTCCTATGTCATTAAAACTTTGTAAGAATGAATGAAAAGGTTAAAAATATGAAAAAAAGATAAACAGCAAGAGAGAGAGAGAGAGAGAGAGAGAGAGAGAGAGAGGACAGGAGGGAGGATGTGTAAGGTTGCCAGTTACTTGAAAGATACTGTAATATATGCATTAAAGTAGACCAAATTTATTGAAAACGTCATATAGCGGCGCAGTTTTAAGTTTAACATCGATTATTATTAGGGAAATGCATATTTGGAAGAAAAAAGCCTGGTAAATAGATTAATGAAGGATTATTTGTTGACAAATATGATTATTTCAAAAGTTAGAAAATTGAACCGCCTTTTTCCGAAGAAAAAGATTCAGCTGGGCGTGTGAGAAGGTAATAAATACAAGAACAAGGGATAAAAGGAATACAGGGAAGGTTCGGGTCCGAAAGGTCGGCAAACACCTTTATTTGTTGTCTAATATTCAAAGGATAAATAATCAGTAGTCTATCCCACTGCGTCGGTGAACAAAAGACAGTGCTTTTATTTGAAGGATAAAATGCAACATATATTCTAATAATTATTTGTTTGTAATTACTTTCCAACTAATCACCCTGATTTGTCTTACCCTCTTTCCCCTCACCGTCGCCTCAAATAATCACATTTTTCTCTCCTATATCCCTCTACGTTAATGCAGTATGCACTTCTTTAAACTATTGCTGATTCGACACCGTTCACCTCACACCTTGAGGAGCGGGGAATCAACTCCGTAGCCGAAGCAGGGCCCTCAGCTGATCACTATGCCTTGATCAATCCTGACCTTGCTCCTAAGAATAAATCACATGTGTTACCCCCATACCCTCCTAAACAGATGAGTGTGGTACCAGTTAGGCCACCAGTATTTAGAGATACTAGGGACTCTCATTTTATTAGGCCAATGGTTCCAGTTAGGCCTGCTGGTGGGGTACCATATCAGAATGTCGGTCGTGAACTAAGACCACCTCCATTTTGCAGATTTTGTAAGAAGCCAGGTCACCAGATCCATGAATGTATGAAGTTGGCCAGCAAAAACACTTCCTCCCCACCTGGCAATATTGATCTTCACACTAGCGTGCGATCAGAGGAAGTGGAGTTGCCTCAAGTACCCCAGGTGAGTGAAAAGCTTGATTTGAGTCCCTGTTCAGTAACTGTGCCAAGTAACATTCCTCCCTCTTTCCAACCATTTTGCTCGAGTGGCCGGGTGGCAGTCTCTTGTTCGATGAATCCCTCCACCTCAGTCACTATTCTGCGTGACACAGGCTCAGACCTATCTTGTATTTTGAAGGAGGATGTCCCAAACTTTGATTGTTATACGGGTGAGACTGTACTGGTGTCAGGGTTACCAGGAACCGCTCGTTATCCCTTATGCTCAGTGTACCTTAAAAGTGCCTTTGTGACCCAACAGGTCACCCTAGCTGTTGTAGACACTCTTCCAGTGCCTAATGTATCAATTCTGATTGGCCACGATCTTGCCGGCACCCAGGTTGCACCGAATCCCATTGTTGTTGATGTCCCTACTACAGAGAATAATACCAGTAAAGTAGAGGAACAGTACCCTCATCTTTTCCCCACCTGTGCGGTCACACGTAGCCAGAGTCGGAGGCTAGCTGAAGCTCCTTCAGAGGAATCTAATGACCCTACTGATGATTTGTTCCTTGGTGAATTATTTAATGATGCCATTCATGCCCCTGTGCTCACGGGAACAAACTCCGATGCCCTCCCTTCCACTAGAGAGGAGTTAATTCAGGAGCAGGCCTGTGATCCTGAGTTGCAAAAGTTTTTCAATGACCTAACTGAGGAAGGAGAGGTGCCGAATGTCCCAAATAGTTTTTATCTTAACTCTAATGTTTTAATGAAGAAATTCAGACCCTTACATGTACCTGCCAGTCACACCTGGGAGACAGTTCACCAAATAGTCATTCCTAAACCCTTACGGGCAGCCATATTAAGCATTGCACATGATGGTGTAGGTGGCCACCTGGGTGTGCGTAAGACTTACCAGAAAATTCTATCTCATTTCTACTGGCCCAAGTTAAGAAAAGATGTTGCTTCCTATTGCCGAACTTGTCACAAATGTCAACTTAGCAATAAATCTGGTCCTGGAGTTAAACTTGCCCCTCTCTGTCCCATACCAGTCATGGACGAGCCTTTTAGTTAAATTATAATTGACTGTGTCGGCCCTCTGCCCAAGAGTAAGCGTGGTAACCAATATTTGCTTACCATTATGGATTCTGCCACTCGCTACCCAGAAGCAATTCCCCTTCGTAGCATTAACTCAAAAAATGTTGTCAGGGCTCTTATTAAGTTTTTCACCCAAGTGGGGTTGCCAACTATTGTTCAGTCAGACCAGGGGTCTAATTTTACCTCTGGGGTATTTAAGCAAGTTATGGAAACTCTAGGTATTTCTCATTACATGTCCACTGCCTTTCATCCACAGAGTCAAGGTGTAGTGGAGAAGTTCCACCACACCTTGAAGACAATGATTAAAGCTTTTTGTATGGAATCTTGTATGGATTGGGATGAAGGTATTGATTTATTATTATTTTCTGTAAGAGATAGTGTTCAAGAAAGTCTGGGATTCAGCCCTTTTCAACTTATTTATGGTCACCAGGTAAGAGGACCTCTTAAAGTCTTAAAAGAGTGTTGGTTAATGGAGGATAATTCTCTTCCAGTGGTTACATATGTTTATGAATTGCAGACCACTTTACGAACCGCCTTAAAGGTGGCTCATTCACACCTAGGTCAAGCTCAAGCACGTATGAAACACAACTATGATAAGCACCACAAGGTCCAAGTACGCACTTTTAAGACAGGTGATTCAGTTTTAGCTCTGCTACCTTTGCCTAACCAGCCCCTACAGTCTAAGTTTTATGGTCCCTATAAAGTGTTGGAACGGGCTGGAGACCTTAATTATATTATTGCAACACCAGACCAGCGTAAGAAGATACGTAAGGTCCATATAAACCTTTTGAAGAGGTATCAACCTCGTGAAACATTGCCCCATGATACTGTTGCCCCAGTCACATTGATAAGTGCCCAAGTGAATGAAAAAGTCCAAGATGATGAAAGTTCTCCATTCATAGGAACTAAATTAGCCAATTCTCTGATTCTAGCTGATCTCAGTCATAAAGTGATGCATTTACCCCCTCCCCAGGCCGGCAACATAACCTCTCTTCTACAGGAGTTCCGAAATGTTTGTGGGGATATCCTTCGTCTTTGTCCACTACTTCAACATGATGTGGATGTCTAGGGAGCCAGGCCCATACGACAGACACCGTACCGCCTGGGCCTCGAGAAGAGAGAATTCCTGCAGGAAGAGGTCAAGAGGTTGCAGAAGCAGGGACTCATCCGTCCCAGTTTGAGCCCATGGTCTTCCCCAGTGGTGCTAGTGCCCAAGCCCGGAGGTACATACCGCATGTGTGTGGATTATCGCCGGGTGAATGCTGTGACAGTGCCTGACTCATATCCCTTGCCTCGTATGGACGACATCATAGATGACCTACTATCCGTTTCAGCGCCGGACAAACGGTGTTTTTCGCAAATATCTCCTAAACGAATCGTTGTATCAATATAATATTTCAACACACTATCTTTAACACCCGGGCGTAATTTATGGCTGACATACCATATTCCTATATGTGTTATGCGAGGAGTTTACTCGTGAAAAATAGCACAAAGCTTGCCAGTCATATTGACGCATTCGAAGGAAAGTGTGGCCCCCCAACACCCTCCCAAACCATTCCTAACCACAACTACATCCCCCCCTTCTCACCCCTCCCTCCTCCTCTTCTCCCCCTAGCTCCTCGCCTCCCTCATCACTCGTGGCCCTCCCTATTTCTTCCATCACTGTATTATATATTAGAATGTTATGTAGATGTATATGTATAGATATGATTATTAACTAAGAGTATGGTGCAGTACAATTCTATAGAGGCAAGACGTATTTCACTTTGATAATTACTGTACAACAGCATGTTTACATACATGTAGTATGTAGAAGGTCCATGTTTGCAGTCCTTATGGTCAACCATGCAAGTGAACACGATGTACTGGCATTACCTGTGGTCTGGACCTTCTAGGAAAAGTTATTAGATTCTGTGTACCTATTCATTATAAAATGTCAACTTGGTCCAGTTAATATAATGTTATTTTGTTGACTTGTCCCTTTTATATTTATATTATCACCAAATTACATATATATATATATATATATATATATATATATATATATATATATATATATATATATATATATATATATATATATATATATATATATATATATATATATATATATATATATATATATATATATATATATATATATATATATATATATATATATATATATATATATAAATAATAGTGTAGGATTTAATGATGCAAACATGATAAAACAAAATTTATTCACAATCACTGTCAAGGAAAACGTCATCGTCTTCATCATCACTGGCTTTCACGTTTATACAATGTGGCAAGACGAAGAACAAACGCTGTCCTGCATCCACGGGGGCAAATGGACAACATTGTTGCTAATAGGTGACTACTGTCACTACTTGAGTCATAGCCTCGGACTGGGGGGTACCTCATACCTCAGAGAGAGGGGGAGGGGATACGGGAGACTGTGAATATTCAATTAAGGCATAAATTGGTTATTTAAAAAGGTAAAGAACACATGAAGCAACCATGAACGATTATATTTAGTTGCCCAAAACCAAAATTAATCATTTTTCTGGTGGCCTTAGACACGTGGGTTATTATCCGGCTATACGGCCATTAACAACGGGATTAGCTATTGCTTTAATGGTCATTTGACCCACTCTGGTTTTCATGTCCACACACAACGGTAACTGTATTAAACAATATTACTAATGAGCGATACGTATATACATACTGTCATAAAAAAAATAAAAAATGGAAGGGGGATGGTGTAAATAGGGGGGTGAAGAGTGAAACGGGGAGGGGGATAATGAGATATTGGGGTAGGGAAGGAAGGAATGGTGGGGGGATTTCGGGGTGTTGGTGGAGGGGTTACACGAGTACCCCACACTCGTCCGATTCTCTATAACGCCTTAGATATGATGACTGGATTAGGCTTAATATCACTCAGTAAACTCCTAACATAACACATAGAGTAATATGGTATGTCAGCCATAAATTACGCCCGGGTGTTAAAGATAGTGTGCTGAAATATTATATTAATACAACGATTCGTTTAAGAGATATTTACGAAAAACACCGTCTGTCCGGCGCTGAAACGTATACTATACTATACTATGGTGGGGGGATTTCGGGGTGTTGGTGGAGGGGTTACACGAGTACCCCACACTCGTCCGATTCTCTATAACGCCTTAGATATGATGACTGGATTAGGCTTAATATCACTCAGTAAACTCCTAACATAACACATAGAGTAATATGGTATGTCATCCATAAATTACGCCCGGGTGTTAAAGATAGTGTGCTGAAATATTATATTAATACAACGATTCGTTTAAGAGATATTTACGAAAAACACCGTCTGTCCGGCGCTGAAACGTATACTATACGTTTCAGCGCAGGACAGACGGTGTTTTTCGTAAATATCTCTTAAACGAATCGTTGTATTAATATAATATTTCAGCACACTATCTTTAACACCCGGGCGTAATTTATGGCTGACATACCATATTACTATATGTGTTATGTTAGGAGTTTACTGAGTGATATTAAGCCTAATCCAGTCATCATATCTAAGGCGCTATAGAGAATCGGACGAGTGTGGGGTACTCGTGTAACCCCTCCACCAACACCCCGAAATCCCCCCACACCATTCCTTCCTTCCCTACCCCAATATCTCATTATCCCCCTCCCCGTTTCACTCTTCACCCCCCTATTTACACCATCCCCCTTCCATTTTTTATTTTTTTTAAGACAGTATGTATATACGTATCGTTCATTAGTAATATTGTTTAATACAGTTACCGTTGTGTGTGGACATGAAAACCAGAGTGGGTCAAATGACCATTAAAGCAATAGCTAATCCCGTTGTTAATGGCCGTATAGCCGGATAATAACCCACGTGTCTAAGGCCACCAGAAAAATGATTAATTTTGGTTTTGGGCAACTAAATATAATCGTTCATGGTTGCTTCATGTGTTCTTTACCTTTTTAAATAACCAATTTATGCCTTAATTGAATATTCACAGTCTCCCGTATCCCCTCCCCCTCTCTCTGAGGTATGAGGTACCCCCCAGTCCGAGGCTATGACTCAAGTAGTGACAGGGTAGAAATCATTGACTGCCGAGGCGCACCTATTAGCAACAATGTTGTCCATTTGCCCCCGTGGATGCAGGACAGAGTTTGTTCTTCGTCTTGCCACATTGTACAAACGTGAAAGCCAGTGATGATGAAGACGATGACGTTTTCCTTGACAGTGATTGTGAATAAATTTTGTTTTATCATGTTTGCATCATTAAATCCTACACTATTATATATATATATATATATATATATATATATATATATATATATATATATATATATATATATATATATATATATATATATTGGAAGCATTTATTAAGTGTATTGGTAAACTATTATCTGATGGTGTCACTGACAGATCAGGGCGGACGTAGGGTTAATTATTATTACTTCACATATATTTAAATACTGAAGCTTTATTTCATGTGAGACAAACTGGTTTCGGTACTGATGCAATATTCGAAAATCGTGTTTCTCACATGAATTAATGTATTTTTATTTGGATATATGTGTTGTAATATTGTTGTTGTAATATGTCCATAATGTTTATAACATGTTACTCATTATCAATATAATACGTTTATTTACATGATATTTATTAGAGAAGAGTTAAACCCGCATATTGACAAATTGTAATTGGGTTTGTTTCGCCCGTGCAGACGACTGAATTTCGGGTCAATTCATAGCTGCCACTGTTACCAGATACAACACCAGCATATTGGTGGATAAGGTGGCCTCGAGTCATCTGTGCACAACTGTACATAAAGTACAGCCGCAGGACAAAAGCGTTCCTACAACCACGTGGACAATGTAACATCTTCGTCATGACGAACACCGTTGGCTCTCACACAGCATCTGACTGTGTGTAAAGCACTTCGTCCACGTGTACCCATTTCACACGAATGAAACACACCACTCCTGAATTCCAACAAAGCATTGCTATCCCGTCATGCACTGACGTTATCGTACACAACTCTACCATATATATATATCCTCGTTGTTATGTATCACTATATAATAAAAAGTGATAAAAATAACATTAAAACATAATGCCTGCTAGCATTATATACCTATACATATTTTTAGGACTAAAGCTTGTGACCGTGTTGTATTTTCGAACAAAGTTTCGAGACCAGAGAGAGAGAGAGAGTAGGGTGGGGGAGAGAAAGATGGGGATGGGTGGAGCCTGTGGACTGACGTGGTATATACGTCACACTATGATCGTTCGTATCCCAGTGTTAAATTTCATAAAAATGACGCATTTCTCGGGGACAAGTGCCTTAATTATCCACTTTTGGTAATCCATTATAGTGCCAAAAATTAGCGGAAGGTGTGAAATAACCCGTGGCAAAATATCATACTGATCCAACCTTTAGTTACAGAGTTATTCCCGAAAAACCGTGCGACACGGGCTCTGAAAGCGTTAGGTAGTAGGTGTAGAAAACTGGCGTATGAACACTGTGAGTCTCGGTGAAGCAGGTAAGGCGACAGGACTTCTGCCGCCGACTGTACTTATGGTAGCTAGCTAAACTCACCTCAACTCAAATGACCTGTATCAGGGCTAGTTTACCCTTATGTTCTGTTGCCTATCTTTTTATTAACGCCACTGCGCAAAAAAATGAAAAAAAATAAAAGGGGCTGGAAGCGGCGTGCGGCGTGATGTCACGTGACTTAAGTGGGTTACCATATCACTGTGTTAATTTAACTCCTATACAGCTAGGGTAGGCTTCCTGACACTAGCTATACACTAACCTACAGGAAATTTTCAGGTTATATAAAAGTTCCAACTCTTGCTCCAGCAGTAAATTTAAATATTGGTTTGGACTCTGTTTCTTGACTAGGAGAACTGGGTTAAGACTATAAGTGAAATGGCAAAAAAGTTATGTGTTTGTTCTCGACGATATAGGTCTAACAAACATATAGGCAAGATTCCTTCTGAGGTGATCACTAAATTGGTGAATGGCATGTGTAATATGGAACTATTTCGCATCTAAATGTCTAAACAGACATTGTCCTGGAATTCATACATACTTCAATACATGTAATTATGGTTTATCTATGCCATACATTATAATTATCTGCTTCATCTTCCTAGCTAAGTATTCTTATATCAGTAAAGATCGTTTGTAAGCGATGAAGATATGTGGTAATTCGCTTCAGGAAGTACTTCCAGGCATTTGGGTGGCTGACCTCAGCAATCTGTCTGAGAAGGAAGTAGAGTGCTGTTATGGTGCCATGGTGTTGGGTTATGGTGTCACACTGTGGCATGGTATTGAAAGTGTATGGTAATGTGATGCCAAGAAGGTGGAGTGATGAAAAATGCACATTAAACTTCCTGTGGGTTTGGGAACTACAACTTTCGCCAAGCATATACTGAGTCAGATATAAACAGTGTAAAACCAGCGCAGGATATGAAATCAGGATTGGTTACCTTCTATCTCTCCCTTTATCTCTGTCTTCAACTACTGACTTTCTGACCATCAACTATTGTATGATGTATTATTATAATGCAACTGATCTATTGATTGTAAGGTTTTGAAAATATTACATATGACCCACGGATCATCATCATCAAGTGTTCTGCCCATGGGCAGGTCCTTTCATGGATCATACCTTCTCCATCTCCCTCTATCTTGAGCTAACCTTTTTAGCTCCATATAACTTTTGTTCCCTCTAAGATCATCCAGCATTGCTTTCGTCCTCCTTTCTCTAGCTCTTTTCCCTTGGTATCTGCCTTCTATCACCTCTCTCAGTAAACCTTCTCCCCTCAACACATGACCAATCCAGTTCTTTTGTCTTCCCTTTATCACATTAATGAGGTTCCTTTCCTCTTCCACCTCTCGCAGCACAGCGTCATTTCTCCTATGTTCTCTCCAACTTATTTTCAACATTCTTCGCCATATCCACATTTCAAAGCTTTCTACTTTCCTTTTATCTTCTGCATTTATTGTCCATGTTTCTGCACCATAAAGTGCCACACTCCATATCAAGCTCTTCACCAATCTCTTAAGTTTAAGGTTCAAATTTCCTGTCAAAAGGAGTCTCTCTTTTTCAAATACAGCTTTACCCATTGCAATTCTGGTTCTTATTTCCTTACTGCACCTTCCATCATTTGTTAGTATACTGCCAAGATATTGGAATCTGTTAACCTCCTTTAGATTTTTATTTTCTATCATTACCTTAATAGGGGCTCCCTGTCTTTTGGCAATTCTCATTACTTTGGTCTTTGATTCATTAATTTTCATTCCATATTCTTCAGCTGTTTTATTCAAACCATTAACCATTTCCTGCAATCCCGTCTCACTGTTACATACAATTGCCTTGTCATCTGCAAATCTAATTGACTTAACCATCCTGCCACCCACTCTCACTCCCTCCTCCAATTCCAACAATGCTTCATTCATCATTGCCTCTGCATAGATGTTTAATAATACTGGAGATAGAGAACCTCCCTGTCTCACTCCTCTACCAACCTCTCCAGGTTCTGATTCACCCTCAGCAACTCTTACCCTTACCGTTTGATTCAAATACAAATTTCTTATCAACCTACGATCTCTCCAGTCCACACCAATCTCTATCATCTTTTCACTCATTATCCTCATGATACCAATTGCTTCTCTCGTTCCACACCCAGCTCTAAAACCAAATTGATCTTTCCCTATGAACTGTTCAGCTTTATTCGTCACCCTTCTAGTAAGTACTTTCAGTATTATCTTAGAAGCATGACTAACTAGACTTATTGTTCGGTAATCTGAACATATTACTGGTCTTGTTTTCTTAGGGAGGGTTATCATAATAAGGTTTACAAAATCAGATGGCCATTCACCCTCTTCATATAAGTCTTTAGTAATTTCTGTCAATTCTTTTCTTGCTTCTCCGTCAAGATTCTTCAAAGATTCAGCAGGAATTTCATCTTGTCCTGGAGACTTACCGTTTTTCAGGTCTTTTATTGCTCTCTCTATTTTACTTTCTATTAACTGAGGTCCTAGAAAATTCTTTTGAACATCAATCTCTTTTTCTATTATTTTGTCATGTTTGATTTGTTTATCATATAGTTCTTCAACATATTCAATAAACCTACTTCTTATATCTTCTGCTCTAGTCAATTTTTGTCCATTCTTTCCTTCTATTTCCTGCACCCTTTGACTGTTTCTTTTCTCCTCTCGTATATGTTTCCCTTTCTGATAGAGTAAATAATATCTACCTATTCTTTCTAGTTCTTCCATTTCTATGCATTGTTCATCACGGATACAGAATCTTAAATGTTTCTGTTTTTTTTTTTTCATATGTTATTTTTTATTAATGCACCACAGCTTGACTAGTTGACTATTGTTGCGAGTGCAACTAAGGTTGTCTCCTTTTTATCCTGTGCAAGAACTGTGAGAAGTTTGTGTGCATCTCTTAGCCGTATTTAGTCCGTTAGTTGCTATGGTAGGATGAGTAAAAACATTCCTTTCAGCGGCAGCTGTATTTCCTAGTTGTATGTTCTGGGCGACTGAGTAGTCTTATTTACAATGTAGGTAAAAAGTTCATCTTCCAGAGTATATATAGTAACAATTAAATATAACAATAAATATATATATATATATGTTGCATATCAATAGAAAGAGTATTTGACTTTACATTTGATGGTAAGAATGAATAATGAGTTGCCATGCTCAGTCGCAGCTGAGCGGGCATGCAAGTTGCAAAATAGGTGATAGGTCAAGGTAGGTCAGGTCAAGTAACTGAGAGAGAATGGATTTCTACCTGGTACATTCTAAGGGTTACAATTTTAAAACAGGTGTATACCTTTATAGGGGTTACTAATACAAATATGTGTATGTACACTACACTATCTTGACCCAAATACTGTCCGTTCAATCAAAGGATAATGCAGAAAAAAAAAAATATATATATATATATTTTACGAAATTCCGACATAGAATCATTCTAGTGTATAATGCAGCTTAACTTTAATTTATTTGATTTAGTTCATTTATGGACCAGTTAATATGTGGGATCCAATTCAATTGATAAATAAAATATATCAATACTTGGAAATTTCTGAACATATAATTAACTGAAAACAATATTATTTTTACGTGTAATAGTAACTTTCTCCATTATTTAACTTTACAAGAGTGAGTTTGTGCTTAAAAAATAATATGCAGATTCCGTCAAAATAACATATGATTTGTGAATGATAAGACTTCTCAACGATGACAATACGAATTACATTGACCATGTAAGAATGTAATCAGCAAGAAAAGTTTGCGAGGATGTTCGTGACCTTCAGTCAATTCCTTTTTTTTTTGGGGGGGGGGGAGGGATAAAAGAAAACTGAGAAAAGTTCAAAAGTTCGCCCAAATTCGTGCAAGAATCCAAAATACAACTCGCCAAAACACATTATTCCATGGATTAACCTATACATGGATAGTTAGGATTTCTGGTGGTAAGGAGACTGATGAGTAAGAAAGATATGTGGAACCCAACCCAGGTTAAAGAGAATAAAATTACAGTAATGTGAATAAAATTGAAATATTTTAAAATTAAAGTGCAGAACTTTTTCAGGTTTCACGTACACTGAGAGTAGTCCAACATACTCCCAATGACATAACTTTCTTTCTATTTTCACAGTATAAACGAACAAACTACACACGACACCCATTGTCCAAATGATATCCCCTCAAAATTAACAATTGTGAAAAAAACAAAAAAAACTAGCAAGCCTCGGAGACCCCTGGAGAAGGCCCAGTCAACTCCCCTTGGCCTGGACCCTATATTGTCGACCCCCACGAGATGCCCTGGACACACTCTCCTAAAATCTTTACAAAATTCGTGCCTTTCCTCCAACTTATCTGTTGAACACCACCTCTTCTCTGCTAAACCTCATCTTCTCTTCCTCACCGAAACCCAAATTTCAGCGTCAACCGACAGCAACCCCTACTCTGTCGCCTCTTACTTTCTCTGTCCTTAGTTTCGTGCCAAAGGTGTGTGTTGCGTATACGTACACAACGGATTCACAAGTCGTGACGTGTGTGTGTGAGCAGCAGTTGACCTGGGCCACGGTAACGGGCTTGATTAAGCCTATGTCCAGTGTCGGAACATATAGAAAAAAAAAAAAAAAAAACTTGCCTCCTCTGAATTCTCAACTTTCTGGCTTCGGCATACCTGTTGCTTTCAGAGTAAATACACCCATGCTGTATTTTTCTCTCCTAACTCTACTGACTATCCGAAATTGATTGACTATTTTACCTCAACAGTGGAAACATTCTATTCCATTCTCAGAAATTTCCATTTTAGATTTCAATGTTCACCTCCGTCGTTGGCTCTCATCTCCTTTCACTGATCAACCTGGTGAACAAGCCTTTATCTTTTGTATCCTCAACGACCTAGAGCAGCTAATTCAGCACCCTACCCGTATTCCCGAATGCCTTGGAGATCAGCCCAATATCATTGACTTATTCCTAACCTCTCATCTTTTGCAAATGCTGTTGAACTTTTCTCTCCATTGAGCTCCTCCGATCACAATCTTATTTCAGTATCCTGTGCTATCGCTCCTGTAAGACCTTTGGATCCTCTCAAGAAGTGGAGGCTCTGGCACTACAGCGCTGCCAACCGGGATATATCTGAGGCAGTACTGTCAAGATTTCCCCTGGAATTATTTTTGCTTTCGTGGCTGGGGTCGATCAGAGTGTGCTGTGCGCCTCTCGTTGGTGATCCTCTTGGGCATGGAGCCATACATTCCTTATTTTTTTCCTCATACTAATTCACAAAACTCTTGGTGTAATCACGCTGGTTCTACTGCTGTCAACAACAAGGAGGAAGACCCAGCACACTTCTCAACTACCAAGCACACACTGGTGAGGGAAGATGTGCTGACGCAAATTACCCAGCACACTTCTCAACTACCCAGGAACACACTGGTGAGGGCTGGTTCTATCCAGAAATGAGGAATCTGGCATTCTCTACCACACCCTGGCCTGTTCTGTCTGTCTCTCTTACTATCTCTCATTCCTTCTGGCTAGCAGACGAGATCGCCTGATTGGGTGGCACAACAAGGAAGACTACAGATGGTGGGCTTGTTGGCCCAGGGATACATGCCCGTGAGCCAGCAGTCCCCTCGTCTGCTGCCTTCGAAGAAACAGATTTCACTATCACCCTGACTCCCATTTGGGGGTCCGAGCATCTGCGCGGCTTCGGTCAACCAGCTTCGGGACTGCTTGGCCAGACAGTCCGGGGAACTACAACAACAAGGAGGAAGCTTTCAGACGGTGCTGATGCCTTCAAACTGATTAATCTCGTGCTCTGTATATTTCTGCCTAGAATCGTGCCAAATCTGTTCTGTTCTCAGACTATAAAAAAATCCTCCATCCGTGCCAAGTGCAATGACCTGTCCAACACTTCTTCTTCTCGTTTATTTGGACATCTTGCCAAAAATTTCTCCAACATATTTTCTTTTTTCTCTTTCCCTCCTCTTATCCTTCCTGATAGAAGTGGTGCCATCTCTTTATCTGATAAAGCTGAACTCTTTTATCAAACCTTTGACTCTAACTCCACTCTGGACGATTCCAGCTCTGTCCTTCCAACTCCGCCCCTGTCTGACTTACTTATCCCTGTCATCAGATCTCTTCAAAGGAAATATTTTCTGCACTCTCTGGCCTTGACACTCGGAAGGCGTATGGGCCTGACGGGATTCCTCATGTTGTTCTCAAGACTTGTGCTTCCATGCTGACACCCTGCCTAGGCAAGCTGTTCTGTCTTTGTCTCTCATCTATACTTTTTCTTCTTGCTAGAAGTTTGCTCTGATCCAACCTATTCCGAAGAAAGGTGACCGTTCCAACCCTCCAACTATCGCCACATTGCTTTGACCTCATGTCTATCTAAAGTCTTCGAACCTTGTGGTTTTCAATGCCTCTAAAACACAGTTCCTTCATCTTTCAACTTGTAATAGTCTTCCAGATGACTATCCCCTGTCTTTCAACGATATACAGCTTGATCTTTCTCCTTCCCTTAATATTCTCAGAGTGTCTTTCTCTTACAATCTCTCTTGGAGAGATCATATTTCCTCTCTGGCTAAAACTGCCTCGATTTCGTTAATACTTCACCCCTACACAGTTGCTGTCTCTGTACAAGGGTCTTGTCCGCCCCTGTATGGAGTATGGCTTTCATGTGTAGGGTGGGTCAACCCTTGCAATACTCCTGGACAAGGTGGAATCGAAGGCCTTTCGTCTCATCAACTCTCCTCCTCTTACTGATTCACTACAACATGTCTCTCTTCATCGCAATGTTGCATCACTTTCTCTCTTCTATCGCTATTACATGGACATTACTCTTTTGAACTCTCTCAAAGTATGCTTCCTCCCCTCAGGAGGGCATACAACACTCGCCAAGTCTTTCGTTCTCACCCCTTTTCTGTCTAAATCCCTAATACAAGAGTTAACCGGTACTCTCAGTCTTTCATATACACAACTGGTAAACTCTGGAACACTCTACCTTCATCCATCTTTCCACCTTACCAAGGCGTATGTTCCTTTAAACGCAATAAGTCTAGGCATCTCGACCGAAATTGGACTTGATTTTGGACCACTCTCCCTTTGTACTAAGCAGATGAGGACGACAAGCGGGCACACAGCCTTTAGTTCTCATATTTCTGGATAAAAAAAAAAAAGTGTTAAGGTGTTTGCTGCTATCACAGATGTTTAATAGTGTAGTTAGATTACGTAATTGTTGGTGAACTCATTTATTTATTGTAAAACATGTGTCTATCCAGGAAACACCTTTACCGGCTTTCTTATATATCCATAATTGTCTTCGCTACAACCACACATCTTCACAATTCATGGGTTAAAAGGATGATAAAATAATAAAATAAGTACACATTCTCTATTTATTGATCATCATTCTCATCTACACATTGTGGATCTTAACATTATTAATGGTGTATAGAAGAGATTCCATATGACATTAATCGTGATTCAGTTTTATAAGAGCGGTTAGCTCAGCTATAGAGTCACTCACAGGAATTCGTGTACAGAATCAGATGGATGATGCACGACTGTCTCCATATCTCTTTTCAGTCCTTAATAGAAGATTTCAGGGATACAAATTTATGCATCATGGCAATAAGTGCTAGATTTTAGAAGCATTCTACTATCTTCATATTGTTTTGGACTGACCACAAAATCATTCCCTTGTCTCAACATTATTAACACTGCACAGTATAGTGTGTTAACTGAGTGACCGTAAAGTGGTGGAGATGAAAGATATGAATCCAGTAGTCTTATTTACATGTTCCCATTTGTTTCAGTTTTTCCTGCCTCTTAATCAAAGTGGAATGATGTTGGTAAACTGGGTGCTATTAAGACAATATTTGTACCATGGGCCAAGAAAGACTACACAGTGTAAGTTGTCTGCTTTGTGACATGCTTGGAGTGTCAGTACTAGCCTCCAGCTCAGCAACATCATTATATTCCTCGGAATGTTGTTGTTGTTTCTTAATTTCCCATGAGTTCCAGAACGAACATTTTGACAGCCACCAATAGACCTGAAATAACATAGTAGGTATTAGGCAAGTCCTTATTATTTTGCGCTGTGTATTGCTTGTATACCTGATTGAGACATACTTGTGAAGAATGGCTAATGGCAACAATCACCCTTTCTCACAAACATATATATTCCGTGATGAACCAGCAGAATGCCACAAAAATAACTTATTACGACTTACATTGAACAGCGCGACATACAAGGCAGAAACACCAAACTCAAGCCAATGCTGTTATGTTTCAGGTCGATGATGGTCCTATCTTTCTACCACAACATCTATATTTGGACTGGTCATTTTCGTTTTCAATTAACTAGATAAGCAGGGGAACTCTACATGGCGTCGCAACCAGGGCATAGGGAATAGTAGCCCATTTTTTTTATATTCACTCCATATTCAATCCGTATTTTAGACCATTTATATGCAGATGTCTCATGGTTATCTGGCAACTTGAGTATCCATCAGCCTCTATGACCTAATGATGCACAGCTCAATAGCAGCCTCCTTGTATCCGTGGTATGTTACCACCGACACAGGCTGCTGGATACCTGTGAAACTCCCCGGCCTCTCAACACCTGCAGGAATGGAGCCAGTACCGCCACACCCTGGGCTACTCTATGGGAAGAAGAATTACTCAAAGGATTGGAGTGAAATCTGATATATGTCTCTGGGACAGTTTTACTTGGGTATATCGGTAGAATGTACAATGGATATACAGTTGTTAGAGGTATGGACTGTTGCCCAAGAAAGAATAAATATGTACTGTACAGCCGGCTCCACTGCCGCGAGGGCTACTGCAGTGTTGTCAATGTTCCCTCTCCCAAACGTGAACTACAAATTTCGGTCCGAGACGCACATCTGAAGCACTCACTAGTGAGAGAGATGGTAATGGAGGTTGACAGGATTGTATGCTGAGCGAAACGAATGACAATGAAATAATAGTCTGTATGTGAGCAATTTTGTTTTTATATTGATGCAACGATAGACACCAAATGATTCCTGATGTATAAATTTGTTATATTTTATGGTGCAGAATATTACATTGTAATGCTCAATAAATCAGGTTTTGATTTAATATTAAAATGATAAACGAAGAAAACCATAGTATGGGGACATATTCCATGCACCTGTGGCCAGTTTATGGATGTTATGATAATACTGACATATTAGGTTGGAGAGCCCTTTTCCTTGCGCCGGGGTCAAACTCAACACTTTGATATTTGCGAGTAATAACCTCTGCCTTATTGACTTCGCTGACACTTGAGGAACAATTACATAAGAACTGAGGATATTATATAATCCAAGCATCGGCACCATGAACTATCCAATATCTGGCCCCTGTAATGGCAGTATCGTAACCAATGGGGTTAGAGGTGCAGCCATTGCGCATATGCTACCATCGAGAATTTAGGAAGTTCCTTCATAAAGCACCTCGGTGACCTACCCTTCCACGTTAGCCAAGCCACTGGCAGCTCTGTGTGTTTTGATTTACGTCACAGAGTCGCTGTATACAAAAAAAGCAAGCATGATTTTTGTTTTTCATTCGAAACGGCTCCGCAAAAGTGCCATTTGCTCCAAGGTTGCATATGGCTTAAATCCACCTATCATAATAGGTATCATAAACTAAAACAATATCAATGATGCCCAGTAGTTTAATATGGAAGATATGTCCGTTATCCCCCTAAAGCTTCTTGCAAATTAATGTATAGGCCTAGCATGAAGTTGTAATTATGGCATTGTACCAGTCCTCTAAGGCTTTAACTCGTTCAGGATCTGATACAGTACCTTGTAGTAGATGTTGTTGTTGTTGTATTAGATAGCAAGCTCGCCGTTGTGGTTTTCTTAGGTAATTGACTTCACACGTTTCTTAAGGCTTAATTTATTAATATATACTTATATCTATACATGGAATGATAATGATGTGCCTTGTCTTATTTGTATGGTCTCTCTTTGTGGCGACAAGTGTATAGCCCTTGGAGTCAGTATAGGTATTCTACCTATTAGTTAAACTTCACTGCTTATATACATTCTCTACTGGAGTTGACAGCTGTGTCTGGATACAATATTACCAACTTGATGGTTATGATTTACTGTGGGTTACCTGTGGTCATGTGGTAGGATGAATCACGTGGAACTATGGTCATGAGGTCTGAGTCATACCTCAGGTAGCTGAAAGGACCCTTGCTCCTATCTCCAAGTACTGCTCCTATCTCTTGGTTATTTGTTTTGTGCCGGCTCTATACAGGTAGTCTGTTTATACCTGTGCATCATCTGCTTTATTTGGTTATCTTAATGCCTATCTCTAGCTACATATGCTGATAGGTAATTGATGATACCTGGTTATCTGACCCTAGCTAATCTTATCTTTTACCTGCCTTGCCTCTTGGTGCTGTACAGCATGAATCAATATACTGTAGGCTTAGAAAGGCATGATATCCTAGTTGACCTTTGCATTGTTATCTATTAGAAGTTAGAACATAAGCTTATAGAATCCTTTGTGGGTTGGTGAATCGTAACAACCTAACAAACCTAACCTGGGTATCTAAGTACTAATATTAATCAAGGTGTTAAGGTTAAGGTGTATTATTATTCTTTGTTTTTATATGTTAAAATTATTTTTGAAAGGCTGCCAGTGAGGTGTGAGGTGTCGTGGCGGATAGACGTGTCTGACACGTGCTCCGTGTATATTTGCGTCAACGGGCAGTACACTGTTATTTCATACTTGATAATCGGTTAGAGAGTTGTTGAATACCCTGGCCAATCAAGGCCAGGTTTTATTCTTGTAAGGAGACAACTGGTGGGGGGGGGGGGTATAAGTGGATTGGTTGTGAAACTTGTCCTAGCTGGTGTCACTTGAAATGTGCTCATCTCAATGGTGTGAAAGCTGAAAATATCAAGTTGATTAACTGGTCATGTGATATGTACTATATTGGTCTGAAAAGAGTTCAAAAGGATATTAGTGAGTTGAAGAAAGCAATGAATGATATGCAAGATCAAATGAAGAAACGAGTTGGGTTGAGTTGGTGATGTGATCAGCGCTGACTCAGACCTGACAGATGAGACTTGGGCGACTGTAGTGAAGAAGAAAAGCGAGAAGAAAAATCTGCTGGTGGTGAAGTCAACGGATGATAAACTGAAGGTTGCAGATAAAAAGAATGAAGTTGCTCAGGCTCTAGATGGTACACAGATAGTCAACACAAGATTCACACAGAAGGGAGACATCGTAATGAATTTTGAGGACGAAAAGAAGAGATATGAAGCACCACAAAAACTTGGGGCTGTACCCGATGTGACGACAAAGAATGTAAGGAAGTTAAAACCTAAAATAATTATTTGTAACGTCAACAGAGAGGAAGAATCTGGAGACAAGCTGATTGAGAACTTGATTGATCGGAATGACTATTTACAAGGGGTAACTGACGTCAAGGCAAAAATGGAGCTACTTTTTGACAAGCCTGCTACAGGTGGTACCAATCATTACATTATTAGGTGTGATCCAGAGATAAGGGAGCTGATTCATAAGAATCGTGATCAAGTTAAATTGGAATTGGGTGTCTATTCCGTGAGGGACAGATATAGGGCGACGGTCTGCTATCACTGTCAAAGGTTTGGTCATACTGCACTTAGATGTTTATCCAAAGGAAAGGGAGAAGATCCAATATGTGCTGTGTGTTGGTAACCATAACACGAGGGATTGTACGTCTACTGAGAGGAAATGTATAAGCTGTAAGAGGTTTAAGAAAACTGATTTTGTGCATGTGGCAAATGATGTGAGGTATTGTTCAGTGATGCAAGAGGAGCTCCAGAAAATCAAAAGTAGCACAGAAAACGGATACTGAACAGCACAAACTTAAACATTATTAGACGTTGTTTTTTCAATGCACAATCAGTGGGAAATAAGACAATGGATATTTGCGATCTAATTATCAATGATCATTTTGATATCATGGCGTTGGCAGAGACATGGTTGAGTAGTTATGACAAAGCTAAGATTCGAGAAATGACACCTGTGACGCATACTTTCTTGCATGTACCGAGGCAAGGCAAGAGGGGTGGTGGAGTGGGACTATTTGTATCTAATATTTTTAAGAAAGTAAAATTAAATAAGGTGGAGTCATGGATTAGTTTCGAGAATATGCAAGTCAGTTGTGAGATGGGTGGGCGGAAATTTGTTTTCATAGTGGTGTATAGGCCACCAGGTGCTAATTTGTTACATTTCTTGCTGAGTTTAGACTATATCTTGAGACGGTGGATTCAGTAAGCAGAAATGTATTCATATTGGGTGACTTCAATCTGTGGGTGGATGATACTGATAACCATCATGCTGTAGAATTCATAGAGATGATGAATGGTTTTGACTTTGTAAATAAAGTGACTAAGGCCTCGTCCAGTACGGGACATATGCTGGATCTGGTTTTTGTGATGCACGGCACGATCTCCTACAAATGTTGATGTAGATGAAGTATGCAGCATATCTCCAATTCACAAGTTAGTTCGATTTGAAATTCTCTTTGAGAAAGAGAGGGCGCAAAGAAAATGGATCAGTTTTAGAGTTAAAAAATATTTCGATCCCGAGACACTTATTGACAGTGCGATACGAAGGTTGGAAACAGAGATGCAAAATAGCTGTGAACATGATATGACGAAGGCGGGAAAGTTCAAGTTCAAGTTCAAGTTTTAGGGTCCCGCAGAGGGCCGCTCATGGGCGGCATAATATGCGGGGGTTGTGCGGGGGATTTAGGGATCCAGGGCAGGATTAGGAAGAGGGTTAGGATAAGGGTGGATTGGGTCAGGGACTGTGGGTTGAGGATTAGGATTGGGGAGGTAATGATTGGTGAACCTATTTCTAAACGTGTCAAGAGTGGGGCTATTAACTACGTGAGATGGGAGATGATTCCACTCTTGGATGCTGCGGGGAAAGAATGAGTGCCTAAATATATCAGTGCTTGTCTGGTATGTATGGTATTTTAAGTTGTGGCTGCCTCTAGTGGATCGTATACTTGTAGGGTGTAGATATGTGTCTTTGTCTATGTCAACTAACTTGTTTGTGATTTTGTATATCATCTGTTGTCTGTGTATCTGTCTTCGTGTTACTAATGGGTCTAGTTTTGTGTCTTGTTTAAGCAAAGTGACTGATGTAGTGTGTCTGTAATCACGTCTGGCCCATCTTGCAGTCTTGTTTTGTATGGACTCTAATTTATTGATATTATTGTAAGTGTGTGGGTCCCAGACGGTGTCGCAATAATCTAAATGTGGCCGAACGAAAGTGTTGTATGCAATAATTTTGGTGTCTGTGTTACACCTGCTGAGGTTCCTGCGCAAGAACCCCAGGACCCTACTAGCTTTAGCCCTGACGCTACCTATGTGTGTGTTCCACCTCATGTCCGCTGAGATGTGGACGCCCAAGTATTTGTGGGAAGTGACTGTGTTGAGGTTGGTGTTGTGTAATTGGTATGTATATGGAATGACATTATGGGCACGGGTAAAACGGATGTGATGGCATTTGTCTGGTCTAAATGTCATCTGCCACTTGACTTCCCAGTCTTCAAGTGCAGTTAGGTCGTCCTGTAGTCGAAGGCAGTCATTCCTATCTTTAATTGGTCTGTAAACTAAGCTATCGTCTGCAAAGAGTCTAGTGGTAGAGGAAAGTGAAAGTGGGAGGTCATTAATGTATGAAAGGAAGAGAAGGGGACCCAGGACAGTGCCCTGGGGTACCCCAGAGGTCACAGGAACAGATGGAGACTGACTACCGTCAAGAACTACACGTTGCTTTCTGGTAGTCAAGAACGTTCTAATCCAGTGAAGAAGTTGTCCCTGTATGCCATAGAATTCTAATTTGTGTAGTAGTCTTTGGTGAGGGACTTTGTCGAAGGCTTTGGCAAAGTCTAATACTATGGCGTCAACCTGTCTGATTTTTGTGTCATTGAGGGACTGCAAGATGTCATGAGTAGTTACCAGTAGCTGCGTCTCACACGAGCGTTTAGGCCGAAAACCGTGTTGATTGTCAGTCAGTATATTTTGCCTATCAAAGTGGTCCATTATGTGTCTATGAATAATGTGTTCTAAAATTTTGCAGGGGACTGAGGTAAGTGAAATAGGTCTATAATTAATGGGAAGGGTTCTGTTTCCGGATTTAAAGATTGGGGTCACATTTGCCAAAAGCCAGTCTTGAGGGAGTTCACCGGTCTGTAAAGTCTGTGAGAATATAACCTGCAGGACAGGGGCAAGAACGCTAGCGTTAGCCCTCAATATCCTGCAGGGTATATTGTCTGGTCCAGTCGCTTTGTGTATGTCTACCTCAGATAAGAGTTTCTCAATTCCTTGGGTGTTTATATGAATGGGAGGGATAGGTGGGTGTGATGGTGTTGGCATGTCTGGTAAGTGTTCATGTTCATGGGTAAAAACGGACTGGAATTGTGTGTTAAGGGCGTTGGCTTTGTCTTGTGGGTGTGTAACCAAGGAATTGTTGTGTAGTAATGTTGTAATACCGGTCGAGTCTTGTTTGCGTGCTTTAAAAAAGCTGAAGAATTTTTTGTGGTTTTGTGTGTTGTCTGCGAGGAAAGTGGATGTGTATTTAGTTTCTGCTTGTTTAGTTTCTTTCTGTAGTGTTTTCTGTATGTTTTTGTATTCTAGCCAGTGTTCTGTATCGTTGTATCGTTTTGCTCTGTTGTGTGTGCGATGTGTATCGATTTTGTATAATCGTGTTTTTAAAGAGGAACATGGGGCAATGTGTCCTATAATTAAAAAGGAAATAATTGTGAAAGATCATGCACCATGGTTTAATGCTGAGATATCACGAGCTAAGGCAAAGAAGAAGAAAAAAGAAAGAGCTTGGCGTAGACTACGCACTGATATTGCTAGAAGAGATTATCAACACGCAAAGAGAGAAGAAAACAGACTCATAGTACGGAGAAAGCGGCAATATTACTCTAGTAAAGTCAAGGAGGCCAGGTCAGATATGAATAAACTATATCTCATACTCAATAATTTTACTGGTAATAAAAAGAAGCCAAGGTTGCCTGAAGGATATCCTGATGAAGTACTTGCAAACAAATTCTTAGAATTCTTTGACAATAAAATAGCAACGAAAGTGGAAAGCTTTCCAGGAAGTGGTTTGAATGTGATGCATAGACATACTCAAATGTCTGAGAGCATATTACTTTGCTTTCAAAACATCGGTATGGCCAAGATGAAAAAAATTGTACAACGAGTGATATTAACTCATTGCGAGAATGATCCGTTACCTGTATCGGATGTTATAACGAGTAAAAATGTAGACGACATTTTTAAAGTGTTCCTGCAAATTATTAACCTAAGTTTTTATAACAATATTTTGCCGGAGAGTGAGAAATTGGCTATTATCAAGCCTATTGTAAAAGGTAATCTTGATCCTCAGAGTCTTAAGTTCGTATAGACCAGTATCAAATCTGACCTTTTTATCGAAAGTGATTGAAAATGTAATTTTAGATCAGATATGGCATCACATGAATGAGGTGAAGGCTATACCTGATAGTCAGTCTGCATATAGTCAGCTATACTCAACTGAGACTGCACTATGTACTGTAGTAAATGACCTAATTGTGTTAATGGATGAAGGAAAGTGTTCTTATTATGCTTGATTTGAGTGCTGCACATGACACGGTAGTGCATAGTAAACTTCTAGATGACTTAAAGTCTACAAGTGTTGAGGGGAATGCACTGGTCTATCTGGAAAGTTATTTAAAAGATAGAACATATTGTGTACAGGTTGGGAAATCCTTTTCAAGAAATAAACCCCTGCGAAGAGGAGTCCCTCGGGGGAGTGTATTGGGTCCTATTCTCTTTTGTATCTACACTATCAAACTATCACATATACTTGAGAAACGTGGTGCCAACTTCAAACTATTTGCTGATGATACACAGTTTTATATATCTATAAATAATGTGGTGGATGTAGAGGTGAATTTGAGTGTTATTATGTCCGATATTAAGGATTGAATGGATTTGAAACAACAAGCTAAATTCAAATAAAACTGAGTGTTTGATCGTTGGAAAGAATACTAATCTTAGAAGATTAGATATCTCAAGCTTACGAGTGCATGGTAGTACGCTGGATGTAAGAAACAAAATGAAAGATTTAGGAGTGCTGCTAGACGAAAATCTCTCTTTCGAAGCTCAAATTAATCAAGTGGTGAAAGTTTCTGGTTACCACTTGAGGAACATTGCTTTTGTTAGAAAATATTTAGATCAGGATACCGTGAAGATGCTTCTTCATAACTATGTCATAAGCAGAGTGGATTACTGCAATTCCCTATATTATGGTTTGCCAGACTATCGGTTAAGAAAATTACAAAACGTAATGAACAGAGCATCAATATTAATTAAAGGTCTTCCATCTCGTGAGAGGATAACCCCAGCACTCATTGACTTACATTGGTTACCAATAAAGGCGAGGATTGTTAACAAGATATGTCTTCTAACATTCCGAGCATTAAAATTTGGAAAACTGGAGTACTTGATTAATCATTTAAGAGTTTTTCAAGTAAATTCCTCAATGGAACTCAGGCATAGTGATGAACAATACAGGTTAAATGAGCCAAAGAGTAATCTGACAATGTGTTTCAGAGCGTTTGAATGGTGTGCACCAAGGCTCTTTAATGGATTGCCATTAAATGTCCGGAGTAGTGAAAATTGCACGATTTTTAAGAAAAGACTGAAAACACATCTGTTCGCTGAGTGTTACGACACGGATGACATGAGTATTACAAGTGATTATAGTGTTTAATAATATTGAGAGAGGCCCTGCGGAGCACCATCTGCTGGTGGAGCGGGGCTTAGAATATGCAACAACAAGTAACAAGTAAAAAGTAAGTATATTTTGACATTGTTTTACCCCCATTAAGCTCCACACAAACAGAGCAATGCTTGTATTGTTACGTGTGTCTGAATTATTATCATTGATTTATAAGTATTGCTATCTATTTTTGACACTGACTGTGACAGGCAGTGAGTGTGGTAGCAGAGGCCCACACCCGGATGTGTTGTGTGCGAATTTAATTCACTTATTATTCCATTTTCTTTAAGTGTTGGTGTCAGAAGGTCGGGTATGTCATGGCCCGCTACGTTTTCTAGATTCGTACGCTTTCTCTCGTCTTCTCTCGCAAGTGGCGTGATGAGTGTCTGTTTTCATTGCTTGGGACTTCCCATAGTTTCTTGGGAGGGAACGTATGTGTATAGTGTGTCTAAGTCTGTGTTAACGAACAGGTTTTGGAGACGCTCCTAACTCTGTTGAAACCGGCACGCTTTTCTTTGTCGAGCCGAGAGTATATAAGGACGAGGCTTAGGCCTTGTTACCTCAGATATCTTTGGAGACTGGGACAGCGAGCTTGTGTTTTGTAAGTGATTGAGTGTGGTGAGATTCGGGAGGAGACACGCCGACATATTTTTGTTAAGTATAATTGTTTTACTTCTACTTTCTTCTCACAGTAACTTAGGGGTCACTCTCATAGAACTTGATATTACTATTACTATTATTATATATATATTTGGGTATTGATATTTTATTATTATATTATTAGATGTGTGTGATGCATTGATGTTTATTTACCATATATGCCAGTGAAGTGCTAATATTATTGATAGACTAATTCTGTGCTTATGTGTGTGCCTAGAGCCTTGTGTATTGAAGTGATGGCACAGTGGTAGTGAGTTGTGTGATTATTGCAAGTGTATTATATATATTTTGGGAACTCAGTCTCACGTTCTGTCATAGTTGGGAATCCTGATTTCATTTAATAATTCTTTCTGTGTTACTTGTATGTCTTTGTGTTAGTTCATATTGTCATTATATATTATAGAAAATCTGTGTAGTTTCTCTATCATCATTTATTCTTTATAACCGAACTTGGGTATATGTATGGATGGTCTCTTTAGGGTTGAGTTAGCAATCTTTCATATAGGCTGGGTTTGTACTTTTACTTATTCTTCATAACTTTAATAGTCAGATACCTGCCACCCAGTGCTACTTTATTCTGTTGACAGCTAACTTTGGAGTAAGTCTAGTCTAGTGACTAGTACTGTACTGTATCTCTACCCTCCGTCCGTAACAGTATCAATGTCATATTTAGATGAATGTAAAAAGAGTTGTCCATGAACAGGAAAAATTTGTGAAACTAAGGCATATCTACTGTGGCTTGTGTGCTCCAAGTACACAGTGTGTGTTTTGTTTACAATTAGTCTATGCGGTGGTGCCGTGCTTTCATAACCAATGAACAACATTTTTATCCTCACATAAATTGATGTACATTTAACAAATACAGTCTAATAATTAAAATATTTGAATAAATTTACACATTTATTTGTAAACAAATACTTCAATTTCATAATTTCATGATATGATGAAAAGTGAACAACATTATACATGGACAACACCGCCGCTGTCCTTCAGTAAAAGATGGCTTGAGTTCATCTCTGTCAGATCCGTTCCATGTCTTGACCGGGATGGTAGATGGGCACTTGACGGACTTATTCATGACTGTTCGTGACGTCGTTGACGGATGTCGGATCCGTACAAACGGGCTAATGTGAACCGGACATCAGTCTTGGCTCTGGGTGGTTGGTGGGGTGGAGGGTGGTGGAAGGTATTGCCAAGCGGCGGAGGCGCATTAATTTGAACGCGAGAATTTATTTGCTACATTGTCAGTCATCATGCCAAACATTTGCACACTGACTGAGTATGGCTATTCCATTGACACACTGCTGCTGGTTATAGCCCAGTCAAAAAAAAAATCGCCAAAAAGGGTGTAGTGGCTATATAGGTAGCCACTCCTGTATCCACATAAATATAGCAACTCCTGTATCTCCATGTGTACCCACTCTCATATCCAGTCGTCTATTCATAGCCAGACAAGGATTGACAAGTACATTAATTCCCAGCTCAGACAGAACTAAATCTCTTCCATGTGTCCTGCAGCCTCCAGCTAATCTGCCTAATTCCCCTCGAGACTCCAGCCACTGTCTTCACTCTGTGATCCAGATGATATATAAAGGCCAAGCGGCTGCTGGGAAAGTCACTTACATTTGAGCCCTGGTCGACAAAGGTCCTGCCAGCCGCTACACCTGCCTAGCTGCCACCAACCCTTCCCGTGTTTCCATCTTGACCGCACGGCCTACTCTCCAGTCTCCAGACAACCCTCCTGCAGCAGCTACGGCACGCCAGTATACTCCCCTATTCTGTGTGACCTCTGTATACTACGAATAAACTGTTACTGTGTATTCTAGAGTCTGTTCACCCCGGGCAATGACGCTAGGTCCTCCTTGACGATATAGTGGCTACATTTTCGCGGAATTGACAAAATCGGCTAATGACTACTCTCGGAATGCTGTAGAGAGTCGTCATATCCAGATCTATGGGCAGCTCCGCAGGGTCGGCACATGCCTATCCCCGGACAGGAGGTGTTAAAGCTTAGGAACTGTACTATAATTAAGTTAAATTATATGTGTAAGCACAGCAGAGAATGTAAATGTGGATTCAAGTGGAGGAACTGACTTCAAATGCAGCCAGAACGAGGATCATGAAGGTGATTATTTTTTTTCCATCTCTTTGGTTAATTATTGAATCTGTCGAAAAAATAGAGATGGTAATGGAATAATTTTACAAACATTTAAGCACTTCTCATTCAGAATATTTAAACACAGCAACACTAGACATACCAACAGCATAGACTGAAAATATCCCCCACAAGTCTGCGACCTTAAGTGGACGAAGATCAGTGGATATAAAGGAAGAGATGATGGGCTTGAGACACTCAGTAGCGTTGAAGTGTGAATCTAAGAGCAATTTGGCCAGCACACCGGACTCTCGCAATCTGCGGATGCTGAGAGAGTGGAGAACATTAAGCCCTTTTCTGTAAACTTCTAGTCACCGTCAATATAATGCTGAGTAATCTGGCTACCAATATACTTAACACTGTAGCGGTTGTTGTCGCGTAGTATATTATGTCTTCATCTTTTTTTATATTTTTAAAGAATTATAAGAATCCCCATGGTAAAATTGTCGGTGATCTGAAATTATTGTTTGCAACAGAAATGTTTTATATATTTAGAATAGACAGACACCCTTTTAATTAATTAATGGGTAAAACGCGTACTTCTCTCTGTCCACGAGATTGTTATGGTTTTTCTTTAGAGATAAAAAATTACACATTTCTTAATTTGTTTAGGTATTGTTACATATGAGGTTGATTGATTAATAAATGCCACTAGGCATCTGGCGGCGCAACAGCTAGGGTTAAATACCGCCCAACATAATTCTCAGGCAGAGAATCAACATGCACTATCTTTAATGTTTCATTCAGGGTTTTGATAGGGAAATTGGGTCGTTTGGGTAGTTCGGGTGCTGGGGTAATGCAGTAAAGAGGGGTGAGAGTTTTGCTGGAAGAAAAGTTTTTAATTCCTCAGCAGTTCCACTACGGCTGCTAGTGAGAACTTGGGTTCCTCAGTGTACAGTGTGTGTTTGAGAACTCCCAGTTGAGGTAGGTAGGGTGTACAGGGTTATCTGGTGTTCCTGTATATTGTGTTATTGTATGAATGTTGTTTATAGATATAAACCAGTTAGTCTTGAAAATTGTAAAGAATGTAGGTATAATAGGAAGTTTGATTATTTGTCGGCCCGATGGTTAAACTTTACATGAGACAAGCGGGTATTATTAAGGGAAATTTTATGTAAGGAAATGGTATGTAAGGGAAATGTAAATGTTATGTAAAATACTTTTTAAGATATTTATGAGTGAGCCTGGCTTTGATATCATGTGTACCTGGTGTTTGTATTGATGTATGAATTAAGTAAACCATGGTTAAAAATGTTATGGGTTAAATAGATGGTAAATAATGTGATAACCGGCAGAGTAATAATAGCGGACAGACTGAGAGCCGGCAAAAAAGGGCGCGGGTCATGTCCTGAGACGCAGCAGTGAGGGAGCTCAGGGTGGTCTACTGCTTTACTCAAGGTGTCTGGAAGAGTGCCAATTAGTCCTGTAGCAAGATTCTGTGTAATCGAAGAAGTGCGTTGCCAAATTGGTTTCTAATTAACTCAGTGCTGTGGAGACATACTGTGATATAAACAGTAATTATTGCCGTTATTTGAGTATTATTGGAAAAGTGGTTGAGTGCTGAGATCTCCATGCAGGTTTATTCTGTTTATAATTAGCATTAGTGTATTTAAGTCAAGTTGTATTTGCATTAATTCAGGTTCTATTAAAGGTCACACCATTACTTTAGTTTATTTCGCCACTCGCTTGTCAGGGTTAACCCACCATAAGTTCTTTAAAATTTATTTAACTGGAAAGTGTGCAGAATTACATCGAATGTCCCTACAATAATATCAAAATCTTAAGGATTTTAAGGGGGAGATACAGTGTTGGTAAATCTGGAATAAATATATTCCTCCAGACTACTTCAAGCAACAGACCACTATTATTTTTGTTAACTTGGTACTGTTTCTTGGCATACTTTGGAGGAATCAAGGGACTCCAATGTATCTAAAGTGTATCCTACCCTTAAAATATGGTCATCTACATCACTGATAAAATATATACACACACTAGGCAGGCTTTAACAGTGTTACTTTGGTCTGGATTTTTAAGAAGCCTCACGGAGGGATATCCCACTACCATTTTGACCTGAGGTTTTACTCAAACGATAAGTTTTGTCTAATCCTGGGCCACTAGAAAAAGAGCGAACCCGAGGAGTAGTACTTGGGGCAGTAACTGGGACCTGTAGACGAGTCCCTGAAGCATCGGATATGTTAGAAGAAGGTGAAGGTAGATGAGTAGGGATATACTTTGAAACAACCCTATTGGTATTGTCCTGTACAGCAGTGGTATCACTGACACAGGCAGACACATCAACATTCATAATACAGGTGGAAGAATCACTCCGCTGCTCAAGCGGAAGAGAAACTGAATCTTTTGAAGTCACAATATCCGAGACATCCACATTCACTTCACGCCCCTCTGATGTTCCCAAAGAAATCTTGCGAGGGGGAATATCTGTTGAATCAAGAGATTCATCAGAGCCACGAGAAGGCTTCTGGTGAAATTTAGAGAAAAATATGGATGAGTCTACAGAGACGGTTGCTTTGCAAGGAGGAACGTCTATGGAGTCAAGTGCCTCAGAGGAACCACGAAGACGTCTCTGTTGTAATTTAGTTGACTTAAGGTTCCTTTTTGGAGAGCGTGTGGCAGCGTGAACCTCTACCACATGGACACCTTTAGATAAAGTCTGAGAATTGTCATCAGTTGAAGGGTCACCAGAATGAGTGTCTGGTACAGTTTCCAAGGCAGAGAAACTATTATGTATTGAAACCATAGAAACTTTCTCACTAGAGTAAGAAGCAGCTGCTTCTTGAGAGAGTTGAGAGGGTGCTGCAACCGATTTAGGGCGAAGGGAGGAGGCGTATGTCTGCACACCACCATCTTTCTGTCCTCTAAAGTTGAGTTGCCGTCTGACACTACCCATGCTGATGAATTGGGTGTTAGCCAAGTTGAGGATATCCTGCTCAAAGAGGTACATCTTACATTGGCGAGAACGTAAGGGGTGAGCATCCCTGCAGTAACAGCAGTAACTCTCTGACTAACACTCAGAAGTAGGATGTGAGTCAAGAGCAGAACAATTACCGCACCGGGAACGGTTGTTGCAGTTCGTCCTCCCATGACCAAACTCATAACAACAGAAACACTGTAAAAGACGCTCAACAAAAGGCTTCACCTCAAAAGAGGTGGGGTTAATGTTAACGCGATCTGGGATATGCGACCCATAGAAAGTGAGGATGATCATATTTTTTTTTTTTTTTGTTACTCGTTGACACTATATGGGCACATAGTGAAAATGTCCTCTTCTGAGAATTCATGCAGGTCCTCATTATATATACGTCCCTTGCTACAATTAAATGTGGTTTGATGGATTCAAACATGCCATTAGAAGGTCAGGGAAGATTGAGGAGCATCATAACCTGTGTAAGATCTTTGGCTCTAATTAAAACACCTTTACCATGTTTTTTTATGTGGTCCACCGGTAGTAATCCAATTTCTGTCTCTAAATACCTAGAAGAATGGATAAGGTTACCTCACCCTGCCTGTAGTAAACCACAAACCAAAAGGGTGTAGTAACCTGACGCTTCTTAGGGACATGGTCTACAGAGTCATCGAAGATGTTAGGGCAGTAGTCATTGTCACTGTCAACTACATTTGTCAAAACTACATTTGTGGACAGCATCATCTGAACCTAACAGTGAGTATTCCCAACAGTCAGAGAATCCTTTGCCTCAAAAGCTGCTTTGGCAGCAGCATTTTCATTGAAAGTAATATAGCACCGATTAGATCTGCAGTCACTGTCATACATGATTCGGATGCGGAGAACCACTCCAAAACACTTAAAAATTGAGTGGATAGCTCCATAGGAAAGGGATGCAAGTACATTCGTCAACATTAACGTGTCCAAACCGCTAACAGGGTTCGTCGACACAACACCCGGCCTGCTAGGTCTTCTCTTATTTGCAGCCTACTGCATACCACCACGCCCAGAGAGTGACGTCTTGAGGGCCTGGTCGACCACCGCTCGAGATTTGTTAGATTTGCCCCAGGAGCCAAGAGCTACTACCTACCGGGCAGATGAGGGGACCGAACCCTGGTCGCCATGGCCGGGGTACCTTGTCCCCCACGGGGTCACTTGTTTTATAAAGCAGCCTCAATGGCTCGAAAGTTTTTCCACGACGGTGCTGAGGCCCCCTTTCCCAACATCTCCAGGCTCAGACACCCAACCATCCAACACTAGACGGTCCCTTTGGCGGGCAGCACTGTTGGCTCGTAATGGCAGCCTATTGCATGGGAACCATTTAATCTGGTCTCTCACTGGCGACCTTTTTAGCATGGGAAGCCCTCTCTCCCCGAAATCGGGGCAGAGCAGGGGCCGGATCCCCCTCTTGTCTGGCTCGCCAGGTCTCAGAGACACGCAAGTCCCCCCCACCACATCAAGGCAGTTCCCATTGGGGGGGTGTGAATGTTATGATATTTATGGCTTCTTAGATAGTTCAATGTTTTTAATTTAGATTCTTTTATATATTTTCCTTAATTAAGTTAATCAGGTTATTTTAGTAAAAAAATGCTTTTTAGTGTTTATGTCCTTTTAATTAGGCTGCCTATCCCTTCCGGGATAATGGAGACTACCTAATGTGTGTACATATTTTATTAATGATGTAGTCTAATGATGTAGGATTTTGAAAATGGTCATCTACATCATGTAGATGACAATTTTCAAAATCCTTAGAATTCAATATTATGTTGGGCGGTATATGACCCTACCTGTTTCGCCACCAGATGCCTAGTGGCATCTATTAATCAATCAATCAATCCTTTTTTATTCTATTTTTTAGGTTATTATTGATTTGTACTGTCATTCTATCTCACTATATGGTTACAGAAACTTGTATTCCACATTGTTACGATATATATTTCGCAAAGATATTCGGTCAAATGTATATATATCTTTGAGGAATATGATCATAATTATTTGTTTTAGGGGTGACTAAATATTTTATTTTATATCTGACACTACAGTGTGAAATAACAGTCTGACATAAGAGACCCATAAACCCATATTCTGATGTGTATTTTGAAGATCTTCAATAACGTAATCACAAAGTTAAAATTGGATGTACAGTTGCCAAAATATGAATTGCAACAACTATTGATGGAACGTTAAGTATATTAATGTCCATAGTTGTTTGGAGGGATCATAGGTATGTAATACAGAAGTATATGTAAATTTTCTTTTAAATTACATGCTTATGTTCCCAATAAATAGTAGTGGATGTTATTATAGTTAACGTTCCATCAAGATTTATCACAATTCATATTTTGGCAATTGTACATAATTTTTCAGCCCTGAATTGCGGCTGTCGAGAAAGGAGGGGACACTGAGAATTGTGATCTTAGGGGATAAACATAACATGTGGAAATACATTATTTTTCGTTTACATGTGATGAACAAATTTCACTGAAATTCAAAATTAGATTAAATATCATTCAAACGTGACCGAAACTAACTCACATTGGGTCGATTTGATGCTTGAGAGGTGAGCCCTTAGGGAAGGCAAAACCGAGGCTGATGGGTCCCAGGAAACTGTGTGACATCACGTAAGCTCGGCACTTTCCTTGCTGATGTAATAAGGTTGAATAATATTATGAATTCATATCGTACAAGATTAATTCCTTTCCTCTAATTATTATCATACTGTACTAGTAGGAGAACGACAATATAGAACATCAATGTCTTCCCCTGAAAAATTGAGCTCTCGCCCGCAATTGATAACATGATTGAAAAATAATTAAATTCAGTGTTGAACTAGAACTGTAATTAATGTAGCCTTTGCAAAACCTTTTATCCACTTTTACCCCGAAAGCTGAGAGTATTTTATATCTAGCAGAGGCAATAAAGATTTGGTGAGAAATTTTTTTTTCGGAATTGGTTATAGTCAGCGTTTAGTAGTACGGTTGGCCACATGAAATCTAGCACAGACTAGATGTAAAGATATATCATTATACTGGACGTACTGCAATCAATGGTCTATCAAGAGACTTAATGATATACAAATCAACAAACTTAATAAAAATGTTGTATTGCAGTTAAGTAGTCTTATATTTTATGTATGTTGTAAACCCTCGAATACAACAGCGTGTTTACGAATTCCTATGGCCAATAGAGCAGCCAGCAGAAATTTTATCACACAGCCCAATGGATCCCCTAGGAATGATTTCCACCTCCTACCCGTACAACGCATCACCTATACAATAAGGGTGGTGGTGAGTTTCCTCCTCCATCCATAGAGTGCTCATCCATTCATTAAGGCGACTGCATACTATAACTTACCGCTTTAACTTTTCTATTGTTATTATGTTTATTTACTCATTAGCGGAGGTATCCGGCGTTGCTCGGGGGAAAATGAAGAAATGAAAAAAAAAAATTCATGTCAAAGTAATTTTTTTACCAACTAAATTATTATTGTTAATATCATATCAAGTATTAATATAATTATTACTTTTGGGACGCCTCGAGGTAAAACACGTTTACCATGTTGCCCTCTTCTTTGGAGATAATGCAAAGTTAATGAGAATTACCTACTCGAGAGCAGCCTATGTATAATTGTCCATAAGAGAATACGGGTGTAGTGAAATTGAGTCCTACAACCTTCAGCGACTGACCCTGGCTCTTGTTGATGCTCATTGCGTAGCTTAGCTTCACTGGGAACAGCAGATTCCTAAACTCAAAGGACATATCGGAGGGAATTAGTAGAATCCTAGGGATGAAGACATCCTTGCCCTTCACTTTTCCTGTCATGACTGATGCCTGCAGAATGTGAGGGTGTAGTTTGTTCACTGTCAGCCATGTTCCATTGCAGAGCTTCGAAGGATCGTGGTTGTGCTGCATTATGCTTGGGGTGCGCTCTTAAAGATCAGTTTGTGTGGTGGGAGCCCAAGTGGTTTAAGTGAGTTGAGAAACTCCGTTAGGTAGCTGGTTGTCTTCTCAGGGTCGGGCACGGTGTCCACTGACTTGTAGGTGGCAAGATTTGTCATGCCACCCGCCCTGTCCATGCTGCATGCATGCGATACATTTTAGTCATCTTCAGCCCGCCTCCTCCTCCTCATGGCCTTTCAGCGAATCCCCCACAGCACACCATATCGGATGCCAGCTCTACATTTCATCATATTTATTTACGTTTTTGACGCATAAATAGATAAAAAAATATATATTGTACATAGATTAAAATAATAATGAATCATAGAGGTTATATAGTTTTCGTAGATTTACCTCAAATGTAAAAAAATAATAATAATAAAAATAAAGAGAGAAAGAGATAATTCCAACACGGTCTGTTTACATCTTCACATTTTTTCCCACGTCCGAAGTTCCAACAGAACTCTAAAAATATCCATCTGTTTATGTTTAGTAATTTGTTTCGTGATTTAGTTTTACTAGCATTAAAGGCCAATTCCTAAGTCATTCCCATTTGTTTGCTTTCTCCCTAACCACAATTTCAGTCTTTATTTTTACCGAGTAGTTCTGTATCTACCAAATCTACCAAGCAGTTCAGTAATAACAATCCCTCCATAGTTCATCTATCAACATCATCCCTCAGTTCATTCATAAATTAAAAAGCAGTTAGTTTCTGTAATGTAGGTGCTTACAAACTGACGACGAAAGACTGTTGAATTGGCCCTAAATTACTTATTCATGTATGTATGGTCATCGGATACGTTGTGTCGAGGAGACTCGCTTTATGGGACTTCATTTTGACAGACGTTTGACTTGGGTTTCCCATGGTTTGCGAGGATGTGAAAAGTAGTACTCGATGCCAACAACGAACCATCAAGAACCGGCGACGGAGGTCAAGAAGTGGCTCATCAGCGTCCACCACGAGACTGGGGATTGGGAATGACCTGAAGGCTACGGTCGCCAGACGCACCTCAGCATGATGAACACCCATAATCGAGTTTTGACGTAATAAAAGCACGGTATAGGCGGAGGAGGGTGGCCCGATCAGACCCCCAGGACATATTATGGCCAGGACCCTCAACAGGTTGACAGCCTGGAGGCAAGAGACCTTAAGTGAGCATAAATGGGGAACCCAAGTTAAACGTTTGTCAAAAAGAAGACCCAAAAAGCGAATCTCCTCAACACAATGTATCCGATGACCATACATGAAAAAATCCGGATTGGAGTGGACGCTTCGGATGCTGCAGAATGCATAGCAACTGTCTTGGCAGGAGAAAAGCGAGACCCCCTAGAACCAGACCAACGCGACATCCTGTTGAGGGCAAGCTGCATGCGCCGCACCACTACTGACATACGGGAAGCAGCAAACCAAACCGCCAGGTCGTCAACGTACATTGTGTTGGCTATACTGTCCGAAAGGTATGAGGCAATAGCATTAATTGCTACTGCAAACAACGTGACACTGAGAACGCTTCCCTGGCGGACGCCCTTCTCCTGTGCAACTGATGCTGAGAGGGCTGTACCAACCCTCACAGAAAAACTATGACCACTGAGAAACTCCTTAAGAAAGCGTGGAAGGCGGCCCCGCAGGCCACATGCATGGAGTTGCTGCAGGATGCCATATTGCCATGTAGTTTCATAGGCTTTCTCTAAATCATAGAATACACAGACCAGATGTTGATGTCGTGCAAAAGGCCTCACATGCAGCAGCTTTCAACCTGACCATCTTCTCAAATAGTTTACAGAGACAGTAGGTCACGGTGTAGCATTAAACCTTTATGTATATAGTCACATGATCATATTCCAGGTTAGCTATGAAACTTTATATGCAATGTAAAACCTGAAGAAATAATAAAAGACTAGACTAGACCAACACAAACTTATTTACCATTAACCCCAAGTGAAGATAACATCGTAACTACCCGTTACAATTGGTGACCTCGGAGTGACCATGGCAAATAATGACGAAAATGTAGCCTAAGTGGCCTTCAAAGCCCCTACATTCTGCACCTCTATGCTGCCAATGGGACCCAGATACCGGTTTACAAACATTCTGCACTCACGACCATGTGGTTCTCAATACTAGAGTGAAACTGTAAAGCAAGTGGTATCAAACATAGTCTCACAAAATCTAGCCACGCAACTGCCCTCCAGCCACCGGAGCTGAATTAAACGTGCTGCCAAAGAATCATCGGTACCCTCTCTTCCGTCAATTGCATGACATTGTTATTATTATAATGACCCCAGGACACAAGGGGCCACTCGTTTTATTAAGCAGCCCCAATGGCTCGAAAGTATGCCCACGACGGTGCTGAAACCCCCTTCCCTAGCACCTCCCAGCCCTGAAACCCAACCATCCAACAGAGGACGGCCCCTATTGGGTGGTCCCTCTGGAGGGCAGCACTGTTGGCTCGTACTGGCAGCCATTTAGTCTGATCTCTCACTGGCGACCTTACTAGCATGGGAGGCCCTCTCTCTCCGAAATCGGGGCAGAGCAGCGGCTGGAGCCCCCTCTAGTCTGGCTCGCCAGCTCTCAGAGACACGCAAGTCTCCCCACCATGTCAAGGCGATTCAGAAGTTTACACCTGCACTTGCTTTTTAGACAAGAAGGAATCTCTTTCTCCTCCAGTGGCTTACTCCCACTTTTTACAACATAACTCCTCTCAAAAAGAGTCCCTCCCTGTGTACACTAATGGGTCAAAGTTTGATGGTGGATTTGATTTTGGGACTGTCTGTCCTGACTTTTGTCGTTGCGGGAGGCTCCATTCTGTCACGTCAAATTTCACTGCCGAGCTCTCGGCCATTTTATTTGCCCTCCAAGTAATTTTTACTATTTTTAGCGATTCCTGTAGTGCATTGCTGGCCTTGGACAATTTTAATTGTTCCCATTCCTTAGTTGCTTGTTCTCCTAGGACGTCAGGGCCGCTGAGTCACATTTTATCGGGTTCCAGCCCATGTGGGTGTCGATGGGAATGAGTGGGTTGACGTTCTGGCTAGAGCTGCGGCCTCCAGTGTTCTGCCACCTGCCAGACATCATCCCTTATCTGCTTAAGACCTTGGACCATATATAGAAGCTGCCGTTCGTTCCTGCTGATAGGACAGATGGGACGCCGTCGGGGCTAACAAGCTCCACAGCATCCGCCAGCGCCTGGATTTGTGGAGCTACAGTGGCTTGTCCTGCCAGTGGGAGACGGCTCTTGCCTATCTCCGCATTGGCCACTCATGTTTGACTCATGGATTTTTAATGGAGAGGGCTCTCCCTCCCTACTGTGATGATTGTCTGCTCCTTTGATAGTGTGGCATCTTCTTGTGGAGTGCCCCAGCCTAACGGACCTTCATCGTAGGTACCTCTCCGAATACCGGGTGGGGGACGATTCTTACGGTTTCTCCCAGGTGCTCGGGGAGGATTGTAGTGAGGGAGGGGGTAGCCTCTCCTTTGGGGAGGAGGCTGGCCTCCTCCACAAATAGTGAATTTTATTATTTTGTGTGTGTGTGTGTTTTTTTTTTTTTTTTTAGATACAGGTAGTTCAATGTAAATTTTTTTTATTCTTTTATATATTATACTTAAGTTAATCAGGTTATTTTAGTAAAAATGTGTGTTTTAGTCGATATGCTGCTGCTCTCTTTTAGGGTAATGAAACCTAGCTAATGTGTGTATATATTTTATTAATGATATAAATGAGTCAAAATGACCATATTTTAAAATACTTAGAACTTAATATTATATTGGGCGGTATATGACCCTAGCTGATGCGCCGCCAGATGCCTAGTGGCATCTATTAATCAATCAGCTGATCAATTTGCCTAAATGAGACAAGGTTATGATGTCCACAGTCATAGATTTTTTTTTTATGTCACTGACTGAATAAAATGCGGTTATGTCAGCGTTGTGTATTTTTATCCAGTGAATCATAAATCACCCGACAGTGGTGATTATAGTTTTGATTAACACAATAATTTCTAGAAGAGATGCCTCCGGCCTCTGGTTTTCACCAGTCTGAGTGTGAAAATTTGCCTAAATCATCTTCTAGCAAAGTACCGTATTTTATAAATTTGCAGATTAATATGAAGGCTTTTTAAATTTTGAGAGTAGACCACTTACCACATCGGGAACGGTTTACTTAGTTCTTCCTCCCCTGAGGACGCTCAACAAAAGGCTTCACCTATTAAGAGGATTAAGAGGTGGGGTTGATGTTAATGTGATCTGGGATATGCGTGGCTTAGAAAGTGAGAATGATGATATTTGTACTGCCTTTCACATTTGTTACCCGTTGGATACTATCAGGGCACATAGCATGGATGTGCTCTTCTGAGGATGTATTATTATATACTCCCCTCATTATAAATATTCCTCTTATTATAATTAAATTTTCGATAAGGTTTAATGGATTGAAACATGCCATCAGAAGGGCAGGGGAGATTGAGGAGCATCATGGCCTGTGTAAAAGATTTGGCTCTGATTAAAACACTCTTACCATACATTTTTATGTTGCCCATTAGTATTAATCCAATTTCTGTTTCTAGATACCTAAAAGCATGGATGAGTTTACCACGCACCTCCCTGTAGTAAGCCACAAACCAAAATGGTGTAGGAACGCGGTGCTCCTTAGGGACATTCTCTAAAGAGTTATCAAAGATGTTAGGGCAGTAGCCTCTGCCACTGTCAACTACATTCGTTCACCGCATCATCTGAAGCGTACAGTGAGTATCCCCCACAGACAGAGAATCTTTAGCCTCAAATGCTGCTTTGGCAGCAGCATTTCTATTAAAAAGTAATATAGCACCGATTAGATCGGTAGTCATTGTCATAGGTGAGACGGATACATAGAACCACTCCAACACGCTTAAAAATGAAGTGAATAGCGCCAGAGGAAAGAGATGAAAATATATTGGTCAACATTTCTCCATCCTCTTGCATTTCACCACGACCAGGGAGTGACGTCTCGAGGGCCTGGTCGACCACCGCTCGAGGAAGAGAAAGAGGCTTATTGTTATCCATTTAACATTTTTATTATTGGAATGGCTCCAGGAGCCACGAGCTACTACTACCTACCAGGCAGATGAGGAGACTGAGCGCTGTTCACCGTGGGCATGGTACCTCGTCCCCTAATGGGCGACTCGTGTTAAAAAGCAGCCCCAATGGCTCGAAAGTTTGCCCACGACGGTGCTTAGACCCCCTTCCCCAACATCTCCCGGTCCAGCCACCCAACAATCCAACACAGGACGGCCATTAGAGGGCGGTCCCTCTGGAGGGCAGCACTGTTGGCTCGTACTGGCAGCCTATTGCGTGGGAACCATTTAGTCTCATGTTTCACTGGCGACCTTTCTAGCATGGGAAGCCCTCTTTTTCCGAAATCGGGCAGAGCAGGGGCCGGAGCCCCCTCTTTTTTAACTCACCAGGTCTCAGAGACACACAAGACCCCCCACCACGACAAGGCGGTTCCCTGTGTGGTGGGAGCTGACGAGTGAATATGATCAATATTATGATTTATAAATACCTTGTAAAAGGCAAGTAATGGGTAACTGTGGAACCAAAATATTTATCTCCGAAGGCCCATATTGACAACAACTTTCTTTTAGTCACATTTTAGGTCACGACAGAAAAGAATTAGTCCTATTCTGTTTCCTAAACCTACTGTACAGTTGAACAAGTAGAAAGTGCAAGTAAAATATGAGGTACAGTTGAACAAGTAGAAAGTACGAGTAAAATATAAGTGTACAGTTGAGCAAGTAGAAAGTACAAGTAAAATATAAGTTTAAAGGATCACATCTGGCTACTACTCACGTTCCACTTTACACTGCCTCTAAGGTCTTAGTGATTAATTGATAAAAATACCAGGGTTTACTACAAAAAACTGAAAGATATTGCCATATACACTCATATTTTTCTTGCACTTTCTACTTGCTCAACTGTACATGCCAGTAAATTTAAAGCTCAACCCAGCTTACATATTTGTCTCAATTATTCTTGAATTCTAAAGGCTGTTACCCATTGAGGTCTACCTGGTCTATTTGGATTAGTAAGCCAATGTTAATACAGAAGTGAACCTGAAGTAGGTGAAGTAGATTCCTCTGACACTATAACTGTAACCAAATCCTTGAGGTCATCATTAATTTCCACAAAAATATAGACCTCCATAAATCTTTGAGAATTCTGCATTATGGTTAGTTCAAAATATGCTTTGAAATATATTAGTTTTAATGTAGATAAAAAAAACTATTTGTTTTGGTGTAGATAAAAACACAGAAAAATATCCTAACCCTTGAGAAGTCTGCTTGCATGATGCTCTGTAGTGGGTTGGTGAGAGCCATACATGGATGAACACCTTCTAGTGTGTTTATGATGCCTTGATGCAATCCCTTACCATCATAAACGAGTAGCTGCTCCCTCAATCGTCCTAGACTTTCCTCCTCATCAGCCTCCTGTAGGATCAAACACAGAAGTGTATGTACTGTAGGTTTACTGTATATATATATATATATATATATATATATATATATATATATATATATATATATATATATATATATATATATATATATATATATATATATATATATATATATATATATATATATACACAGTACTGTATATACATACATACATATATACGCACACACACACACACACACACATATATATATATATATATATTTTTTTTTTTGAGGCAAGTGAGGTTAAAAGAAATGGCAATTTCAGCTTTGGAGAGTTTATTGTTGGTTTTCTCCAATTGTCTTCTGGTCAGGGTAGATTTTCTGTAGTAGTTGGCCTAGGTTCGACGACGTTTCGGAGATAACATTCTCCATCTTCAGGTATGGGTAGAGTGACTGTGTAGTGTGATTCCGGGGTATATATAGGGAACTGGTGGCTCAAGTGACACTAAGAGGGCGTGGCAGGGAGGGTTTAGTCTGGGTGGAGGGGGGCTTGTAATGACTCCCATAGCCCTCTTACTCGACTTGACTTGGACCGTAACACCACTATACTGGACAGAGAGAATGACCCCAGACGCCTTTTTCTCCTAGAAGCTATATACATACAGACAATCCGCCCCTCCATGAACATACAAACTGAAGATTTTCAAGCTCTACCCAGCTCCAAGCGCCCCTCCAACCATCTTCCCCAGGTCTCCTCTACCATCAACATATCGACTCCAATACCACCTATCAATCAGCCTATACTTAGATACAACTTAAGATCATCCAAGCCAGCTCCCCCCAACCATCCCAACCCCGTGTCTACTTCCCTCAAAACACCTCACCCACAAACCTAAGCCCCGCCCCCCACCCTCACCTCACCTCACCTTACCTCCCAATATCTCTACCAACCAGCCTCCCTCCACCCAGACTAAACCCTCCCTGCCACGCCTTCTTACTGTCACTTGAGCCACCAGTTCCCTATATATACCCCGGAATCACACTACACAGTCACTCTACCCATACCTGAAGATGGAGAATGTTATCTCCGAAACGTCGTCGAACCTAGGCCAACTACTACAGAAAATCTACCCCTACCAGAAGAAAATTGTTAGACAATTGGAGAAAACCAACAATAAACTCTCCAAAGCTGAAATTGCCATTTCTTTTAACCTCACTTGCCTCAAAGAAAATATCCTTCCTGGCTATACTAATGTAAAATTATATATATATATATATATATATATATATATATATATATATATATATATATATATATATATATATATATATATATATATATATATATATATATATATATATATATATATATATATATATATATATATATATATATACACTCTCCTACGAATAGTTGGAGACCACCGGCCTCCCAGCGGCCGCCGTGTTGGCGGCTAGTCCCTCTTGTCGAAGGGAATATCATAATTAGATTCGGGATCAAATTTCACCCATAAGCTGATTTAGTTTCATTAAATTTAGACAACTTGCAAATTTGACCCGACATGACCCCACCTATGTGCGGGCTGTGGTCGAAAGTACTTCTAACTTAGTTGAGCTACTATGACTATCGTAAAACTGCCCGAAAACGGCCTCCAAATCCGTGAAATGGGCCGTAAATGAGGATGTTGTGATTCCCGGTAATGAGTTATACATGTGCATGTAGCTCTGGAAGATGCGTCGAACGGTAACCAGATGGACGCTGTACGATCATAAGTGACTGAGTAAAATAGTTTGTTTCTTATGGTGACCAAATGGCACCAAGTTGGTTCATGGCTGTCGTCAGTGGTTTGTGATAGGTAAGTATGTGGAAAGCCCTGCCTTCCAAGAGGTGCCATGCAGAAGTGTTTCACTGCATCATGCATGGCCACCAACTCCCTGTTAAAGGTGCTGTATTTTCTCTGTGGTGGCTTGAGGAGTTTACTAAAGAATGCGATGGGCTTTAGCACACCGTCTACCTCCTGCTGTAGCACTGCTCCTATGGCGTCGTTGGATGCATCAGTATATGGAGGTAGGCGTGTGGGGTATGCAAGGAGGGGGGAGTCAGCCAGCTTATTCTGCACCTCGCTAAAGGTGAACTCTGCTGCAGGGTTCCAAGTGAGTTTCTTCTGGGAGGCATTATTCAAAACCTTCAGGAGGTCATGGAGTGGAGCGAGTTTGGCTGCATCGTGGGAGTTAAAGCGGTGATAGTAATTAACAACCCCGAAGAATTCCCTCAGTTTCCTAGATGTGGTAGGGAGAGGGATCTTCTGTACGGCCTCCACCTTCTGTGGGAGCAGAGTAATTCCCTCCGGGGTAACGCAGTGGCCGAGATCCAGTTGGTCAACCCTGATCACGCATTTAGATGGGTGAATTTTAATTCCGTAATCCTGCAGGCGGGAGACCAATTCCCGCAGGTGTTGCTGGTGCTGCGCATGGTTGCTGGAAGCGATGAGGATGTCGTTGATATACACCACCGTGTAGTACCTTAACCAGAAACCTCTGGAATGTCTGCTCCGCATTACGTAAGCAGAAGTTCATTACAGGGAATTCGTATAAACCCAAGGGCGTGGTTATGACAGTTTTCTTAATATCCTCCTCTGCCACGGGGATTTGGTGGAAAGCCCTGACAAGGTCAATTATCAAGAACACTGTACATCCTTGGAGCTTCAAGTGAAAGTCAAGGACATGCGGGATGGGATACCTGTCGGGGATAGTGACTGCATTAAGGGCCCTGCAATTCCTGCATGCCCTCCATTCTCCTTCCTGCTGTTTAGATACCATGTGCAGGGGTGACGCCCACATGCTGTTAGATGGCCTGGCTACCCCTTGTTTGAACATCACAATAAATTCCCATTGTGCAGCTCCGAGTCGTTCTGGGGCGATACGTCGAGGTTTAGCAAAAACTGGGGGGCCCATCGTTGTGATTGTGTGGCATATACCCGCATCCTTGAAGTCTCTGAAGAGCGTAGAAGTGGAAAATCGTGAAGAATTTTATCGTAGGTGTTGGATTGTGTGAGGTGTGTAATGGTGGGCGTGGCTTGTCGACAATTTCTGGTAGGAATAGTAGCTTCTGAAGGTTGGTGTATGAGTCTGTTACGTTTATGGTCAATTAGCAAATCGTGTGCCATCAGGAGGTCCAGACCCAGTATTGGTGCTTGGACGTCCACCACGATGAAGGGCCAGACCACGTATTCGCCCTTCAATAGTGTGACGCCCTTATTCCTGGTTCCGTAGGAGGCGATAGGAGATTGGTTTGCTGCGAGGAGATCATAAGCGATAGAAGCCTGTCTCTTGCGATCCTTCTCCATATGGGGGTACTATGCTCACTTCGGAGCCCGAGTCAAACAGGAATGTGTCTCCTGACTCAAGGTCCTCTATCCATAGAAAGGTGCGAGCGTTATTGAGCGGGGGTAACCATGTACCCGCAGGGGAAAGTTCAAGAGTCGTGAGGGGGACCACACGTGCGTGGACATGGGAAGACGTACCTCATGACGGGTCCGTGCGTGGTTGACGGTGCATGGGGCGTAGTAGCGGAGGTGGCTTGGGCGTGGTAATCAACCTGACGTAGCATGGAATGTGTGGAACATACGGTGGAGGCGTAGGAGTGGCGTAGCAGCGCAGGTAGAGAGGCGTCTTGATGGTTCATGGCGTTATGCGTTGCCTCAAGGGGAGGGTAGTCGTCGTTCCTGTTGCATTGCATCGAGGGTCCATCTGTTGAAGGCCCGGGGTGTTGGATAGGATGTGGGGCAGTGACTCGTTGGGCATGTTCTTGCCACTGCCTCACTCGTTTCCCTGGTTGACGCGGGGTGACTGGCGAGTGTCATGGGACGCCCAATGGCAATGCATGTAAGGAGGACGTAGTGGGTGTGGAAGTGGAAGAATGTGGTGGGGGTGAGTGTACGGAAGTGTTAAGTGATGGGGAACGCTACTGCTTGTGAGGCCGGAGTGGTGTCCATAGTGTAGTAGTGTGGAAGTATGGGAGAGGTTGATGTATGACAATTGTAATAATAATAATAACCTAGTGGTGGTGAGTGGTGTGGGCATATACGGGTGAAGGTGTGGGGGCGGAATACACGAGGTGGAACAGGGCACAAAAACGATAATAAATGTACAACAGAGTGTGGAAAAAAATGGGGAGAAGTAGCACTTGGGGGAGGAATCACTGACAAAAAGTGGTGGAAGTGAGTTAACCAGTACTTAGCTTATAAATGTGGAGGGAGTCCTTAAGAGTATGCGTAGACGTGGTGGCATAGGTGGCGACCGCGTTGTAGGGCGTCGGCAGCGATGCACGTAGGGTTGTCGGAGGGACGTGCACGTGGTTGGCGTGGAGCACGTGTGTCGGTGGAGTTGAGACGATTGGACAGCGATGCACGTAGAGTCCTTGCGAGAGTGTGCACGTGGCTGGAGTGGAGCACGTGGGTAAGTAGAGGTGCGACGTAGGGCAGCGATGCACGTAGAGTAATGTTGAGGGATGTGCACGTGGTTGGTTTGGAGAACGTAGAGATGCGAGGCTCGGGCAGCGATGCACGTACGATGTAGGAAAGGGCGAATAGGTACCCCCCGGGAGGGGAACATATGTATGTGTGTGTGTTAACGATTCTGATTCTTAGCTCACGCTAATTTTCATAATAGCATCAATTCAAATTATTATAAAAATATAAATATTTTCAATACATTTCTAAAATAAATAGGTAATTAAATATGAACCTATAGAAACGTAAAGTAAAAACATATTCCCTCAATGATTCATATACATAATTCATTATTTACACAATATACAAATTCATCCAATACTCTGTTTTCACATTCTCATAAGCTTCAGTCCAAGGGTATAACTAATTAGTTTTAAAGAAAATAAACAGTTAATGGAAAAATCAAGTGTTACATTTAGTTTGTGCCTCCGACAAATTCTCAAGAGCCAGCTTAAGGGCCTCTGGACAATCCTCTGACGAGCCTTTCTGAGAAACTCATGTAAAGACTCTAATTGACCACTCCAGGTAATACGCACAAGCGACAATGGGCCTTGAACATCATGACCAAACACCAATTCAATAGGAGAGAACCCAAGACTCTCAGTGGACACCTCACGGACGTTAAACAGCACATACGAAACATACGTGTCCCAGTTTCTCTTTCTGAGAAACTCATGTAAAGACTCTAATTGACCACTCCAGGTAATACGCACAAGCGACAATGGGCCTTGAACATCATGACCAAACACCAATTCAATAGGAGAGAACCCAAGACTCTCAGTGGACACCTCACGGACGTTAAACAGCACATACGAAACATACGTGTCCCAGTTTCTCTGTTGGTCTAGACCAGGGGCGGGCAACCTCCGGCCCGCGAAGGTCTAACGCCTGGCCCGCGATGTGAATTATGATTTGCATTATAATTTGGCTTACTAGGGTCGAGCTACTCTTACCATATTGCCCACCACACTTGAATCTGGTTCGCCAGCTACACACTGCACGACTGCAATGATATCCAAGATCGCGTTGAAGATACTGCCTCACACTTCTGCCATCAGGCACACCAGCTACCAAAGTAGGGTTTTTAGCCTTAGGTTCCCTGCTGGTTATGCGAGTTTGAACCTCAATTTGTCTCCGTTCATAGGCATCTGGCTAACAGAGCGTATACGCCATGCTTGCTTGTATGGTGATGGTACTCTGTTCCCTCCTGCCCTCCCTCACAGTACTCGAGCTGATGGAAGGGACACACTTGAAACGAGCCTCTCCTCAAGAATTAGACAGCTCACGCCACTACACATCTTACCTTATGTTCAGTGAGGGGCCCGTTTGAAGCGTGTCCATTCCATCATATCGTGACTGTACATCTTTGCCCAGTGCCAAACAGAGCGAAGTGATCTCCTCGTTTTCTTTGTTAGATTTATTTCCTTTCACAGGAGCACAAATTGCTGCTATTTGGGCTCATTAAGAAGCTTTCTAGGTGTCATAATAGAACCAGGTAATAACAGGAAGGATAAGTGGAAGGAAGTGATCTCAAATTACTGCACCCTCCCTAAACATGCGAACCTCAGATTATCACTGATTTATGAAGATCCCGCAAATTTTTACTAATAATATTAGGATGTTTTGTTAATTGTTCACATCTGGAAATTCTACAAAGCAGAGGAATGCACTCAGCTGGTCAGCCACGCCAACGGCTCTCACCGACGTCGAAGTTTGAAATCAGTGACTCCTAGAGTGCAGCTGGGGTAAGGAGGGAAGATTACGTTCCGTCACGAGCCTTACGAACTTTCCATATCTAGTTCACCATGGCTGACAAAAAGAGACAAATTGATGGAGAACATCGGGTCTTCAAGACTGATTGGACAGAGGATTATTTTTTCATTGAGAGATTTGGACAGGCACAGTGCCTTATATGTTTGGATAATGTGGCTGTGATCAAACTGTTCAACATTTGCCGCCACTTGAAAATGGGAACACGGGACATCCCATTTTGCATCCATGTCCGTCACCTAAAGGAAGGACACCGTCTTTAGACTTAATGAGACTACGCTATTCCGCAAGCAGACTACAGAGGCCGAGAAAGTGACACGTGCCAGTTATGAGGTCTCCCGTCTCCTTGCTTGCAGAATGAAGCCATTTTCGGATGGACTTCATCAGAGTGACTCATTGCTGTGGTGGATTGTGTCTGTCCAGAGAAGCGTTCTGCCTTCGAGAGTGTGAGTCTTTCATCATGCACTGTTCGTCGTCGCACTGAGGAAATGTCCAATAACGTACATGACTCACTGTAACATGCAGCTCCACCCTCGCCGCCTTCTCCCTTGCATTTGACGAGAGCAATGACACAAAGGACACTGCCCAGCTTGCCATTTTTATCCGCGGGGTAACACATGAGCTACTGGTTTGTGAGGATTTTCTTCAACTTGTCTGCCAACCTTGTTGACGTTATGTCTGTTGTGGTGATAGTTGTCAACTCCATCCTCTCCCACAGCCTTAACTACCACCAGTTCCAGTTACTGTTGGAAGAAGTAAATGAGCACTACATCGACCTTCTCTTCTTTTGTGAGGTTCGCTGGGTTAGTCGTGGGGTCATGCTATCTCGTGTGTGTTACCTGAAGCAGGAAATTACCAACTTCGTCCATCAGAAGAAACTTCCCCACGCTGATAAGTTTTCTAACCCATTATGACTCGCTCGCCTGGCCCTGCTGACAGATATCACTACTCATTTGAATGCCCTCAAGGTAAAATGTAAAAGAGTTCTTTAGACAGATATGTGCGGCCAAATCACCGCTTTCGAGGTTAAGCTGCGCTTGTGGGTAGCTCAGTTGGATATAGTCAATTTGCACATTTTCCTCGCCTTGCTGCTTGTGACCCGGATACTTGTGTTAGTGTCGCCTCTCTGAGAAAGGAATTTGCCTCATGTTTCGAAGGAGTCAAGATGGTGGAGGGTAATTTCAAGTTATTTACTGCCCCCTTTGATGTTGCGGTGGACTATGTCCCTATCCCCCTGCAGATGGAAGTAATTGAGTTGCAGGGCAATGAGGAATTACAGACGAAATTCAAAACCTCCTCTCTACTGTCATTTTTCCGTGACCACCTCCATTCTGATAGTTTTCCAAAAATATTGATGCATGTTCAACGGATCACGGCAATGTTTGGTAGCACCTATAGGTGTGAGCAAATATTTTCAAAGATGAAATATACAAAATCTCGCCTTCGCTCCCAGTTCTCTGACCGTCACCTGAATGACGTTCTATTGTTGGCTACCAGCACAATCAAACCAGACATGGAAGTACTTCTTCGTGAGAAACAGCACCAAGTGTCTCACTGATTGGTATAAATTCCGAGAAGCATAGTTGTTCCCTTGCAATAGTTGGCCAGTAAGATAATATCGAAGTCAATAAATCTAGTCTATTTACCTACCGTAAATATTATAAATTTATTATAATAATGTGGGCCATAAAATAGAATTTCTATTGTTACATAATCACAAGATTCTGTACCTGTGGAGGAGTGTGGAGGAACATAAGCAATAAAATAAACCAAATAGGATTGCATAGTAGCATTTGTCTTTATGATTCAATTGTTTGATTTTTCGCTATGAAAAAAACTAATTACTTTTTATCACACAATTTACAGAGGAACTCCTTCTTTGTACAGTAGTTTAGTTTTGTTTGTTAAAAAAAAAAATAATAATAAGAAATATGTATTGTATATTGAGGATTTCTCTTGATTGTGGCCCGCGGCCTTTTCGTAATGATCTCATCTGGCCCACTCCATGAAAAGGTTGCCCAACCCTTCCCTAGACAAAACTTCCTCACCATAGACTTAATTAAGAGTCTGGTGATGGCATTCAGGCAAGGGCAGCCTGAGACAGCTGATGGCAAACGCTAGATACAATATAAAGCACACCTAAGATTTTCAAGGTCTGACGATACAGGTTACCAGTAAAGTTAATGCCACGGTCTGACTGGACCTCTTTTGGGAAACCAAAGTGACTGAAAAATTGATTGATTGATTAATAGATGCCATTAGGCATCTAGCGGCGCAACAGCTAGGAACATATACCGCCCAACATAAAATGGCCATCTTCATCATTAAAAAAATATGTACAAACATTATAATTATAGTCTTTATTATCCCGAAATGGATAGGCAGTATGATTAAAATGACATATCAACTAAAGAGCACATTTTTACTAAAATAACCTGATTAACTTAAGTAAAATATATAAAAAAATCAAAATTAAAATAATTGAACTATCTATAAAAGAAGCCATAATATCATAAAATTCACAATCTGTAGGAGAGGGTGTTCCCTCCCACACTACAAGCCTCCTCCCCGACCACCTGGGACAGACTGTAAGAAGAGTCACCAACCCAGTACTCGGAAAGGTGCCTACGACGTGGTCCCTAAGGCTGGGACACTCGGCAAGAAGATGCCGCACTGTCAGAGGGACCAGACAATCATTACAGTAGGGAGAGGGTTCCCTCTCTATTAAAAACTCATGAGTCAATAGTGTGTGGCCAATGTGGAGTTGGGCAAGAGCCGCCTCCCACCGGCGGGACAGGCCGTTGTAGCTCCACAAACCCAGGCTCTGGCGGAAGCTGCGGAGCTTGTTAGCCCCGACGGCGTCCCATCTGTCCTGCCAGCAGGCAAGAATGACAGCATCTAAGTAGGGTAGAAGATCAACTGCAGGTACGGGATGTTGCCTGGTAGGATGGCGAGAACTGGAGGCTGCAGCCTTAGCCAGGGCGTCAGCCGCTCATACCCATCGACACCTACATGAGCTGGGAACCAAAAAAAATGTGATTTTGTGGCAACGACGACCCAGGAGGACAATCCACTCGAGTATGGCCAACACCAAGGGATGGGAAGAGTTAAGATTGCCCAAGGCCTGCAAGGCACTACAGGAATTGCTAAAATAGTAAAAGAAGGCTGCAGGAGAGTAAAAGTAGCTTGGAGGGCATATAAAATGGCCGAGAGCTCGGCAGTAAAAATGGACATGACAGAAGGGAGCCTGCCGCCACGACAAGAGTCAGGAAAGACAGCCCCAAAACCAACTCCAGCATCAGACCTTGACCCATCAATGTACCTTGAAATATTATTGACTGGATGGATATTGCAATGTCCAGGTTATGATCTGTCAGTTCTTTTAAACCTAACAATCCATCAGTTGGCAAACTGAAGTTTTCACAAATATAGAAGGTGCACTTTAGTCTCTGACTATTCGATGAAAGTGTAATAGGAAATTGGACAATTCCTTTAATGATAAATTTACTACCAGATAAGGCAGTTAAGCTTAAGTCTGATGGTTGAATAGACGATCGTTCCTGTGGGTTTTCCTTTAACAGTTGTTTAAGTGTTACTTCAGATAGTAATGATACACAAGCTCCTGTATCAACAGCTAACGAGACATTTGTATTCCCAATGTTAGGAAGTGATAGTACATCAACTTTACCCAAGGCAGCAACAAGTATATTTATTTGTTTAGACGTGATTAAATTGGCGTTTTTTTTTTTTTTTTTTTAATCGTCACCTGTATTTGCACGTCTATTATTTATTTGGTCTCTTGCATTTAATGTTACTCTACATTCATCTGTATTATGTGTCACACTATTATGAATAATGCCATACTTGTTACTGGGCTTGTTGTCACTTTCACTTGCTACTTTATTACTATTATCCTTACTTTTGGTATTTGAGCGATTATTCTTGTTAAAGTAACACTTATCTAGACTGTGTCCATATTTCTGCAGATTTTACAATAAGGCTTTTTCTTCGAACTCTGAGGTGTGAAGTTTGTAGTGTGTTGTGTCTGTGAAGTGCTCTGGTGAGTGTCTGTGTAAGTGATCACGGCTACAGGTAGGGCTCTAGGTACATTAAGAGGTTCTTTTTGACTAACCTTAGCTGCATATTTGACCAATCAGACACTTGGTTTATATTCTATTTTAGCAGCTTCAAGCCTGGATTCCTATGTTAAAAGCAACACATACTGTAAGTACTTAATGATCTGGTATACATTGTCCGCTTTCATGTTACCTTGTGTGTTCAACCACTCTGACCTGCTAACGCTAGAGCCGTACTTGAATTAGCTGTCCCACAATTACTCACTGTCCTTCTAACCATTCTGTGTACCCACGCTAGTGGACCGCCAAACAGCCTCCCACCGAAAACATCTATAAGGTCTTCACAAAACTGTTTAAAATTATTAAAATTACCTGGATCCGTGATTAAAGTTGCAGTCAGTAATGTACTAGCATTGGATTCTGGTTAATAAGTCCATGTAAGAACCTTCTTTTTTGGACAGTCTCGCTTCAGAACAGGTGGAGTGTGGACGTACTCGTGGCGCTCTGCCTCCATTCTCGTTTGTGTTGTTGTTTTGTGTTGTTTTGGAGCTCTTGTTTGTGTTTTTTGTGTTGTTTGTGAGTTCTTGTTTGTGTGTTGCTGTTTCTGTGGTGTTGTTTGTCTGTTGTGGTTCTGTGTATAGTTTTGTTGTGATTGTCTGTGTGTGTGTGGGTGTGTGTGTCCCTGGCTGATTGAGTGTTTAGTTGTTTGTGTTGTTGTTTCCTTTCCATCTAGGCCTTGCCTGGCCTGATGGAGAGTGCGGATTCCTGCTTGGAGGCCGACTTGGCAATGTCGGAGGAAGACGAGTCTCCAATTGAGGATCACTGGCCTGAGCTGCCTTCTCGCAACCCTCCCCCCTTCTCCTCGGTCACTCCGCAGCACAGGTTGCAGCCGTCCACCTCCTCAACCTCTACCAAGCGACCTGTTGATGCCTCGTCCGACTCCTCGCAGGATTCCGATGGTGTGGACTGTTTACCTCCAGCTGCCAAGACTGCCAAGGGTGCTTCAGCTGTGCACGACGTACCTTCTCTGCCTCACCCTGGTGTTTCTTCTTTGTATACCAACTCCTTGCCCTCGTCCAACCTTCCTGCTTTTGCCCCGAGAGATGCCTATGTCAAACTCTCCTTCTCTGGAAACCCATCTACAGACACAAAGCTGCATTGGTTGTCTGATGTCAACAGGGCCTTCCAGTTGCAGCGTGAACTGGCTGAAGTCAAGATGGCTGCTGTCACCTCCCGGTTTGTCTACATCTCTAGGAAGCGTCAGGACATCATTGATAGAGTGAAGGCTGGTGAATTTTTATCTCTGCCTCTCATTCTTGAAGACTCACCTAAGAGGCCTCGTAAGTTCCCCAGCAACATCCTCACCCGTTTTCCTATTGATGTTGACCCGAAACTTGCCAAAGGATACCCTGGTGTGTACTTTGCCCGTCGTTTTTTCCAAGATGGTTCCCCCATTAGCCGTATTGTTGTTGTCTGGAGTCAACCCGATCCACCTCCAAATGAGATTTCCTTTGATTTCCTCCCTTGTCTTCCACCGTGTGAGGTGAGGAAACTTCATAATGACCAGCCTTGGTGCTACAGGTGCTGGGGAGTTGGGCATATCTCCCGGTACTGTTCTGCCAGGCCGAAGTGTGCATGGTGTCAGGGGTGAACCATCACGTCCTGCTGCCTCCACCTCTGAGCCTTCACCTCCTGAAGATACGTCTCGATGGAAGTGTCCACGATGCCTTCAGCCAGGGGTTAACGTGTGGCATGGATGTACTCGACGTAAGGTCCAGGCTCGTGTCTCTACTATTGCTCCGCCTCCACCACCACCACCACCACCACCACCTCCCCAGTCTGCTCCTCCTACCAACCCTGCCTCACCTCCAGACCTGGCCCTCCGCAAGCCTGTTGCTACCCTCATGGCACGATGTACGGCTCTTGAAAACCGCTTTTCTGCCCTTGAAGCCAGGATTGATGGGCTGGTTGCCGCTCAGGCTGCCAATGACTCCAAATTCTCCACCTTGGTCGAGGCTCAGCAGGCCATCATCTCAACTGTCACTACCCTTACCGAAAAGATGGATACTGTTGCATCTCGCCTTGAAAAGCTTTTCGAGTCAGTCCCTTCTCCTGGTCCATCTTCTTCTCCAGGTCGCTCATCTGCCCCCACTCACCGGACTTCTACCTCCAAATACAGAGTTCGCTAGAGATTGCCGGCTGGATGTCATCTACTGGAATGTATGTGGTATCACCAGTTATGCTAAGCTCACTCAACTCAAGGCCTATGTTTTTCGTCATCATCCCAGTGTTATTTTTCTCCAGGAAGCATTTCCAGGACGGCCGCTCGCTCTTGGGCAAGCTCCTCCCCTCTCAGGTTATGTGCCATATGTTCATCTGGTAAGGAATGGTCTCCTGACTTACATACATAGCTCCTTGCCACATCGCCTTCTCCGTACCTCCACTGATCCTGACATGACCTTTCAGCTATTTGAGGTTCTACCTGGGAATGGAGTACTCCAACTATGTAATGTCTATTCTGCCCCAGCTAGACTCACTCTTGAGGCTCTTCCTTCTCCAACAGTGCGTGGTATGGTGTATATGGGAGATTTTAATGCTCGGCATTCTGATTTGGGTGATGGTACTGGCTCTATTAATCGCAATGGTGTTCGTCTCCTTTCATACATCCGCAAGCATCATCTGACACACTGGGACACTGGTGGTGCCACTCATTGCCGGGGAGGTACTCTGGATTACATCCTCTCGTCTGGCCTGATAGCATCTCAGGTCCAGTGCTTCTCCGTGCCAGACTTATTCTCTGATCACATTGCTCTTCGGTTTCATTATTCTCTAACTGCTGGGTCAGGTGCTTCAGCCACTCGTTTGTGTATTGCTGAGCCCCCTAAATATTGCCTGACTTACATCTTATTTATGGCCCATGTATTCCCTACATTTGACATATCATCAGCTGAACAGTTGTACTCTGATCTTGTATCTGCTACTCATGACTTTTATAGGCTATACGTCTCCCGGCCACACCTCCAGCATCACCATACTGCCCACTCCTGGACACTGGATGCACGTATACAGGAGGCAAAGGAGGAGGCTGAACGTGATGGCCTATTGTTTCAAGCCAACCCAACCCCTGACCTACTCCATCGTTACCAGATGTCTAGGGACGCTTTAGTTGCCCTGCAGGATTGTGCTCACACTGAGTCTTGGCAGCAGTTCACGGACAGCATCAACCAGCAAACAAGTGTGGCTTCTATGTGGCACCTCATCCGTCGGGTTGTTAAAAAGACACCGGCCACTGCTCGTCATCACACTCCTGCCGACTATGCCAAACAACTTGTCGATGCCTGGTCAGAACAATCTACCCCAGCCAGTCTACCCATCCACATACAAGATGCACTCACTTCCCGTGCTGCTGTCCATCGGCTACGTCTAATGTCTGCTCTGTTACAAGATGATGACGATGATGCAGAGGAGATAACTGAGGAGGAGTTGCGACGTGCTCTCTCTCGGGGTAGAGCTTCTTCCCCTGGTGATGATGGTATTACTTATGCTGTGCTGCGCCTACTTCAACAAGTTCCTGGGAACCCTCTACTTCGACTGTACAATCTTTGTCTTCGTGATGGTTGTGTACCACGAGCCTGGACCAGCAGCACAATAATACCCATCCCTAAGCCCGGCACTGCGAAGTTCAGGCCTATTTCCCTTACTTCCTGTTTCTGTAAGGTTATGGAGAGAATCTTACTCAATCGTCTCATGTACAGACTGCAGGATCGCCTCTCTCCATGGCTGTTTGGTTTCCTTCCCAAGCGGAGCACACATCACTGCCTAATCAACCTGTACTCTCGCCTTTCCAGGAACAGTGTGGTGGCCTTCATTGACCTTCGAAGTGCCTTCGATGTTGCTAATAGAGACGTCATTTTGGATCAACTGGTTGACTTTGGGATAAAGGGTAATCTACTATGGTGGATTCGGGGCTACCTGAGTAACAGGACCTCCTGTGTGTTTTTCAGTGGTGCATTCAGTCCTTTGCTCAGTTTTCATCTTGGTACGCCTCAAGGTGGTGTTCTCAGCCCATTGTTATTTAATATTCTGATGCATCGGTTACTCACTTCTCTCCCTGATATTCCTGGAACTACAATTACGTGCTATGCTGATGATATCTGTGTTCATTCTACCTCACCAAGGGATCTCCAGCAGTTTCTTGACTCCTTCTCTGTGGCCTCCTCTCACTGTGGCATTATTGTCTCCCCAGATAAGAGCAGAATATTCACCTGCCGCCTTCCTCAAGCTCAGCCAGTGTTCACCATTGGAGGGACTGTCATTCCCATGTGTTCCCAGTACTGCTACCTGGGTGCGCCAGTCAATATTTGGCCGATTGTCCCTGCCAGACCTCAAGACCATCCCATTGTCCAGGACTTATTGGGTCGTCTCCAGCGCCGACTTACACCACTTCAATGGCTATCTAACAACTCCTCGGGCATCTCCATCCCAGTAGCCAGGACCATCTATATTGCTTTTATTCGTTCAGTTGTTGATTACCTTTCCCCTGCTCTGATTCAACTTCCTAGGGCTACTCTGGAAACTTTAGAAAAATTTCAAAATAGAGCAATGAGAATTATTTTCGGCTGTCCAATGTCGACCAGGATAGTGAACATGCAGCGTGAGTTGCGTCTTCTCCCATTAGTGGAGAGAATTTATTCTAATGTTACTTGCTTCACTGTCAAGTGCCTCCATTTCCCACATCTTTCACCCCATTACTCTCAGTTAGTCAGGACTTCTCTTAGACCAAACTACCCGGTCCCTCCCATACTGCCTGCTGGACGTACTCTTATAAGGTCTGTTTCCTCTGTGCTCCGTGGTCTTAATATAGATATAATGGTTGCAGACGTCCCCCCAGGGTCCCCTCCATGGATGCTACCAACACCTGATGTGAGCTTTACACCTACTTCCAAGTCGGAGCTGCCTTCTCTACAGCAGCAGTTGGCTCTGGAACACATAGAAACAGTGACTTCCTCCATCACAGATCCATACTGCCTCTACACTGATGGCTCATTGCAGGTGGATGGTGCAGCAGGTTGTGCTGTTTTCTCGCCTGACCTGGAGTCACCTCCAGGGGGCTGGGTTGGCCGTGCCATCCCATGTAGGTTTACGTCACAATGGTACAGTTGACAGACTCGTAAAGGAAGCCTGCCATCTGCCTCCTCGTGGTGCTGGACGTCCTCTCTCTCTGACATGTTATCTCTCTAAAGTCCGCTCCGCCGCTCTCCTCCCTGTACGGCGACGCAGGGATGCAGAGAGGCCCTTTCAATTTCTCCATCACCCATTACGAGTCTGTCTGCCATCACAAATATTCCTACCGTCGTCGAGGCCTCATGGTTCGGAGGCACAATGTAGTCTCTGCTCGTTTGAGGCTTGGCTACCGGCCACCGTGGCAGGTTGCTGGGATGCAGGGTGAGCCTCCCTTCACTGAGTGTCGCTTGTGTCGAGCGCCTCGTGCTAACACTATAGAGCACTATTGCCTAGCCTGCCCCACTGTCCGACACTTGCTGCCCCAGGGCCTGCCACTTGATGTGGTTTGTCGACACCTGCTGAACCATCAGGTTCTGGAGGAACTTCTGGTGCGCCACCCTCGTTTTGGTGGATTTAAGTAGGTCATGATATAAATATTTGTCTGTATGCTTGTGCTTCATTCTGTTATGTTTTTGTGATGTGAGTGTGTGTGCGCATGTGTGTGTGCTTGTGTGTGTATGTGGTCATTGGGTTTTCGTGAGTCCCGCTTACCCTTGTGTACTGTTGTCTGCCTATTGACTGACGCTACGGCGCAATGAATTTAAAAAAAAAAAAAAAAAAAAAAAAACCTTCTTTTGTCTTTGTCATCTGTAATCCCTACAGGAAGCATATTATCTTCACAAACCCTTAGAAAAGTATGGATATTATAATTATTAACATCGTCCCCAGTGAATTCCTTCACTGTATGAGCTTGAGAAAGAACATTAAGAGTAGCAGAAGTGTTAGTTGCCATTGTGTGTGATGATGTGTTAGTATGTAAAGCTGTTGAGTAAGTACGTACTGATCTGGTTTTACAAGGTGAAATGTTAGAGGAAAAACTAGTAAACGAGTCAGTTAATGAAGTTGATCTAGTAAGAGGACGAGTATTAGTTGTCTTTTATGTCTAAATCTAGTGCAAGAATATTTTTACTCAAGGGAGAACTTACACTTTCTATTGTACTTACACATAAATTAGTGATTTCCGTTGAATCAACTAAGCTTTCGCTACTTTCAAATATTGCTAAACTATGTTTAAGTTTGCGAAGCGAGGACCAGTGCTGTCCCGTATTTTCTCTCTTTCATTACCTGTCACTCTGCTCGAAGATTCACAAAGAACATTCCTTCTGTATATACGTGAAGACGTACGCATATTAGTACTCTAAATTATGAATACATAGAATTTGTAATGAGGAGATACTGGTAATACGTTTATAAATTTATATCCTAGTGTGATGACGTTAGGATGTATGTATTTGTAAATATATGTACCTAAGCTACTGACCATGGATAGTTGAGTAGGCGTTGATAATTAGTTGGATAATATTCCAGTAGTCTTGCGATGTCGTACCAATTACCAAGCCAACGTCCTTCACTGGATGTTAGCACTGTCAACTGAAGATGTTGATTGAAGCACTGTAGCTGCACTGTAGTGATGTTATTTGAGCTGCATAGTAGTCTCTCACTGTGTAGTTGAAGTTGAAGTATTCACCTCACTAGGCTATACTGTAGTGGAAGTATAGTAGTAGTGGTAGTACTGCTAGTGTGGTAGGTGATGGTAGTCGTGATGGTGAGTGGTAGAGGATGATGCAACCAGTGTCGTAGGGTGCACGGGACGGTAATCAGGCAAGGCCGTGGTGCTGACTCCGGTTTCCTTCAATTCCTTCTTCCCCACTTGCTTCTATCACTCCTCCTTCACTTCACTTCTCCTTTCTTCTCTTTCTACTTTTGTGTCTTTTGCTATGTTATCACTTGCTATTAATTGTTTCGTATCTCTCCTTTTTCCACCATATATGTTCGTATACCACCGTTGTTCACTAATATGTGCTAGCGAGAGCGGGATCATTTACACAAGGAGTTCTGTTGTTGATGTCGTTTGTTGCGTGGCTGGCTGTTGTCTCTTCGGAGTTATATTTTTAGAATAGATTATATTATTATTATGGTGAGATGTGGAGAGTTAGCAAGCCTTGTCCTTTGTTTAACAAGATTTTATTAATAACCCAAGCAGTAGTACAGATTCACAAAAGGGTTAAGTTAGACTTATAGCTAACTTTAAAGAGAGAGAGATAGCTATGAGATACCCTGTGTAACGAATGGTTATCTCAAGCAGACTGGCTGTGTAGGAGGAACAGTAGGAGCTCTCTGTGTGACTTGTGACGTCACTAATTGCTGATGTAGCTTGGTTCCCATGCTAGGGCTGTCCTGTCTCGGACCTGTTAATGTCTAGGTCAGCTAGTTTGAGAGATCATGTGAGGTACATAGTGTATGACTCACTATCCATTATATGTAGTTTAACCGGTACACCACTATTGAATGTATATTATGTTGTTTGCGTCTCATTTATATAGTTATTGTTAGTTATTGGATTAGATGGCTGTTGCAGGTACGTGGCGTTGTTGGTATTTGCAACAGGTGCTAAGCAGGTAAAAACGATAATAATAAAAAAAGCTATAACTGCAATTTATATTTGAGACATTCTGACACCATACATAATGGATAGAGAAAATGAACTTTTTATTCCCGGCAGATTATGAGTCGTGCTTATCATTTACAGAGCCATCAGTCCCTTCCTGCTATATAGATTTTTTTTCATCGTGTGTCCCTCACGGCTGCAGATGAATTATGACAATAGTTGGACTGGGTGTCAAGTTTTCGGTGTAGCATGGGGTGACAAGAGGGGAAAATGGCGAGTTCCATTTTCTCTATGGTAGAAATAGGAGGTTCTGTACAGTTTCCCCTTGTATTGGCCAGTATCGTACGATTTCTTGCATCAGATTATAATCATTTCAACTATAAAAACTTGTTACGATATCAGTAGTAATATTTTTACTTTATAGATTCTGATATTGTAACTTAGTAGTGCATCGTAACATGAGAATTATTCAATTTTCATAACATTTTCAATGCTATGTATTTTTTATTATCGCAGTTAATAAAAAAAAGTATTGGTAGAATTGGTTGGGGTGAGGTAAAATCTTTAATTATTTGCGATAGAAATAGAGGTAAAAATTGTAGAGTTCATAAAATAAATAATTATTACTAGCATGTGAATTTCTGTGCAAGCATGCTGAACCAGTATGATTTTTGTTTCACATTACATCAATGCCCACGTAAAAGCCTGCCCAGTCGTCAAACATCGGATTATTTGAGGAATGTGATGCAACTAAATAAAAGATCTTGCAAGCATCACCATTGGCTTATTAATTTTACTTTTCTTCTTTCTCCTTAGGTAGAGGTAGAGGTATATACTGTACCAAAAGATGACCCTAGGAACACCACTGTGCGATTTTATTCTTTGTGAATGGTTACCATGATCAGATTGTCCTACTTCATCCTCAATTTTTTTCCACTTTTTGTTTTCATTAATTTGTTTCTTATATAATTTATGACACTATAAGTTAATACAGTAAACTGGATAGAGTACGATGTTACCCACCATGATATATCTGTGTATACTGGAATCTTTCAACATCGCTGTACGTATTCGTGATTGAACCAGTTCTTCTAATGAGTCAAAAGGAAGTGTGACGCGACGTACGATGAGCATAGCCTTAAGATTTGAGCGGTAGACGATGCCAAGAAGGAAGGCAGCCACCAACCAAAGTCCTGCCACCACTCGCACTGACCTCCCTCGTGGCTCCCATGGCTCTCCTGTTATTGAGAAAATGTTAACAAAATAAAAACTAGTGTGTCAGTAAGCACAATATTAATACTATGAGAGTCTCTTATATACCACTTTGGTGCAATATGTCAGCCTTCAGTTACCTGTTGCTTTGGGGGTTAATGCCTGGTATCTCTGATTCCAAGATCAGATGTATGATTTCCTATATTCTCCTCTTACATTTGGTAGACACTCGATGAATGTTGTTATTCATCCCTCTAATCAGTCAAGGTTTATCTACAACCTGTTATTCTCACTGTCTAGTGGTCACTGCAACAATGAATAGTGAGCTGCTTATTATTGTTAAAGCAATGAATGCTGCACAAAAAAACGAAAGGAGGTACGCAATTCAACACACGGTCTCTATATAGTTTTTTTTACAGATATACGGTAGGATAAAAAACACTAAACTGAGTTAAGCCTTTACTAATGCTAAAGTTAAAATAATATACTATAATTATAGGCTATATTACATTGGCATAATAGTTCTCCTCTCTCTTGTTCTTCTTCTCTGTGTGAGGGGGATTCAAAGGATATGTCAGATAGAGCAAATCTCCTCGGCCTGAGTAGATGGTAGTAATCACGTGGATGTCCGCTCATCTGTTTGAGACTTTGAGTCAATGGTCTAGCCAGTGAATAGTAGTAGAATTAGCTTAGCATTTCCTGGTTGGCTTGAATATCGTCGCAAAGGCGGTGAAAATTACGAAGGAGGTCGTTAACCTTGTTCTTCCTGTCATGCTCTTGATCTTGGGTAGGAGGTGAAGGAGGAGCTTTATGTAAAACCCTTATTATCAGACATTCCCTTCCCTCTTAGACGACGGAGCCACGTGATGAGTCCTCTCAAGCTACACGTATTGGCAAACCAAGGGTTTCGTGAAGTCTGGCGAGATACGTGCCATCACCGCTTACTCCTGGGCCAAAATTGTGGTGGTTGGAAGGAGAATAACGCTTGGGTTATAACGATAAAACCAACAATGGTTGAAATAGTTTCATTCTCTTTCCCAGCTCTTTTTACCCTAAATGAACCTAACCTAACCTAAACTGGACCTAACTTAAGCTAACCAAATCAAGCGCTGGCACATACCCGTATAAAGTTCACGAATATGCGTCCCACGCGGAAGAGGGCCCCTTTGTGTAGTGTCAACAGCGGCAGGGTTAGCAGCCCTTACTTGAGTACTGCTCCCTCCAAAGCTGAACTTTTACAATTTTGATCAGATTATTTCTAAGAACAACAATCCCTGGTAATTGTTTTTCTATAATAAATTATTACATAACTATTAAACCTGAAACTGAAAATATGTATCTCACATTCATAAGTTTATACCATATGAAAATCCAAAAAATAGAGAGGAAAAAATAGTACTAGATTAACCTAACCTACGAAATGGGGCCTCAGGTTTTTCATAAAAGTAGCCTAATAAGTGAACAGCTAAATCCTGACTCATTAAAGTACTGTATCTCTTTTTTCATGTTATATGTAGGCTACAATGCCATAGGGTTGCTTGTTTATCATAGGATAAGTTCTGCATGAAATAGGTATAAATATATAAATGTTACATAAATTATATGCATGAAACTAATGTGAATCCCTTGCAATTTTGGGAATCAGTATTAAATTTTATATATTCTCTTTGTGTAACAACCACGTCAGTGTTATTCTGATAGTACTGAAATGCATATATATAAACAAGGAATGTCTATATTTACGTATTATAGATGTAATCACCCTTATGAAATATTAAAATTATTTGTAATCCTATACATACATGCTTACCTTGTAAATAATCAAACAAGTTGATATACAGCTGGAACAAGAGTGGCGCTACTTGGCGTAAGTTGGCTGGTCAAGGAGTGTTCAGAAGGTATCATAGTGATCTCATAAAAAACAATAAATAAACACCCTTATTTTTATATAAACGAGATTTACTATGTAAAAACAACTAAATAGTAATTGTCAAGTTTCACCCAACGGGAACTGCCTTGACATGGTGGGGAGACTTGCATGTCTCTGAGACCTGGCTAGCTAGACTGGAGGGGGCTCCGGCCCCTGCTCTGCCCCGATTTCGGGGAGAGAGGGCTTTCCATGCTAGTACGGTCGCCAGTGAGAGACCAGACTAAATGGTTCCCATACATTAGGCTGCCAGTAAGAGCCAACAGTGCTGCCCGCCAGAGGATCCACGTACTAGGGGCAGTCCTGTGTACGATGGTTGGGTGTCTGGGCCTAGAGATGTTGGGGAAGGGGGTCTCAGCACCGTCATGGGCACACTTTCGAACAATTAGGGCTGCTTTATAAATCGAGTGGCCCCACTGGGCACGAGGTACCCCTCCCATGGCGACCAGCGATCGGTCTCCTCATCTGCCCGGTAGGTAGTAACTCTTGGCTCCTGGGGTTAATCTAACAAAATTAATGTTACAAGAATAACGAAATGCCCCTATCTTTTCCTCGAGCGGTGATCGACCAGGCCCTCAAGAAGCAGGTCGGGTGTTGTATCGACGTACCCTGTTAGCGGTTTGGACACGTTTATGTTGATGATTGTACTTGCATTCCTTTCCTATTGCGCTATCCACTCCCTTTTTAAGTGTTTTGGAGTGGTTCTTCGTATCTGAATCACTTATGACAGTGACTGTAAATCTAATCGGTGCTATATTACTTTCAATACAAATTGTGGGGGATGCTCACAGTAAGGTTCAGATAATGCGGTCCACCAATGTAGTTGACAGTGACAATGACTAGTGCCCTAACATCTTCGATGACTCTGTAGAGCATGTCTCTAAGGAGCGTCGGGTTAATACACCCTTTTGGTTTGTGGCTTACTACAGGGGGGGGCTTGGTAATCTTTTCCATGCTTCTAGGTATCTGGAGAAAGAAATTGGATTACTACCGATGGGCCACATAAAAAAATACGGTAAGGGTGTTTTAATCAAAGCCAAAGATCTTACACAGGCCATGATGCTCCTCAATCTCCCCTGTCCTTCTGATGGCATGCTTGAATCCATCAAACCACATCGAAAATTTAATTATAACAAGGGGAGTATATACTGTATACTGAGGACCTGTATGAATTCTCAGAAGAGGACATTCTCGCTATATGCCCAGATAATGTCCAACGAGTAACAAAGATAAAAGGCAGTACAAATATGATCATCCTCACTTTCTATGGCTCGCATATCCCAGATCGCATTAATATTAAGCCCACCTCTTTTGAGGTGAAGGCTTTTGTTAAGCGTCCCCTACAGTGTTTCTGTTGTTATGAGTTTGGTCATGGGAAGAGGAACTGCAACAACCGTTCCCGGTGTGGTAATTGTTCTGTTCTTGACTCACATCTTACTTCTGAGTGTCGGTCAGAGAGTTACTGCTTTTACTGCAGAGATGCTCACCCCTTGCGTTCTCGCCAATGTAAGATGTACCTCCTTGAGCAGGATATCCTACACTTGGCTAACACCTACTTCATGAGCATTGTTAGTGCCAGACGGAAACTCAACTTCAGGCGACAGAATAATGGTGGTGTGAAGACATACGCCTCCTCCCTTCGCCCTAAATCGGTTGCAGCACCCTCTCAACTCTCTCAAGAAGCTGCTTCTTACTCTAGTGAGAAAGTTTCTAAGGTTTCACTACATAATAGTTTCTCTATCTTGAAAACTGTATCAGACACTCATTCTGGTGACCCTGCAACTGATGACAATTTTCAGATTATAACTAATGGTGTCCACGTGGTAGAGGTTCACGCTGCCACACGCTCTCCAAAAAGGAATCTTAAGTCAACTAAACTGCAACAGAGACGTCTTCGTGGTTCCTCTGCGGCACTTGACTCCATGGACGTTCCTCCTTGCAAAGCAACAATCACTATAGACTCATCCATAGTTTCCTCTTAATTTCACCAGAAGCGTTCTCGTGGCTCTAATGAATCTCTTGATTCAACAGATGTTCCCCCTGGCAAGCTTCCTTTGGGAACATAGGAAGGGCATGAAGTTATTGTGGATGCCTCGGATATTGTGACTTCAAAGGTGATTCTTCCACCTGTATTATGGATGTTGATGTGTCTGCCTGTGTCAGTGATACCACTGCTGTACAGGACAATACCGATATGGTTGTTTCAAAGTATATCCCTACTAATCTACCTTTACCTACTTCAAACATATCAGATGTTTCAGGGACTCGTCTACGGGTCCCAATTAGTGCCCCAAGTACTACTCATAGGGTTTGCTCTTCTTCTAGTGGCCCAGGATTAGAGAAAACTTGTCGTTTGTGAAAAGCCTCTGGTCAAGGTTGCAGTGGGAAGTCCCTCCGTGAGGCATCCCCAAAATCGTACAAATGAAACACTGTTCAAGGTCCTTCAGTTGAATTGCCGTGGCTTGCGTGCCTCTTGGGAGGAACTGTGCGTTCGTCTCTCTCACTTCTCTCCAAGTCTATACCTTCCTCCCAGTGTTGCAGTTGAGAGGGGTAATCTCAACCATCTTGTACGGGACGTTCCCTCTCCCTTTACTTTATTGGGTGATTTTAATGGTCGTCATCATCTGTGGGGTGACAGTTCAGTCAATCCCAGAGGTGTTTTATTGGCTTCTTTTGAGGATGAGGGATTAGGGGTTTTAAATACGGGAGATGTGACACATTTTAATAGCCCTACTGGGACTTTTACCGCCATTGACACATCCCTCTGCTCACCCAGTGGCTGTAACATATTTCACTGATATGCTCCACTCTGCTGCTCTCAACTCTGTCCCTAAAACTTCTGCCCACTTTCCCAAACGTCCTGTCCCTTGGTGGTCACCAGTCTGCACTACTGCTGTGTGGGAAAAGCGCTCTGCTTTCTCTCGCCTTCATCGCAATCGTGGGGACCCAACTCTTTTAGAGGACTTCCGATGATAGGCAAGGGCTCGGGCTAGACGAGTTTTAAAAGAGGCACAACGTGCATCTTCGAAGGCCTATGTTTCTTCAATTAATACAAAAACCCCACTCACCCAAGTGTTCGGGAGAGTCTGAGAGATTGCTTGGAAGTTTTCTCCTAGTCCTCCACCTGTTCTTAAGGTCAATGGAATTAAGATCATGGGTTGTTTAACAGTGGCCAACACCATGGCGGAGGCTTTTGCTAGACCCTCGACCTCTGGCTGTCAGGCATGAGTTGGAGCTCAGAAGCTAACTGTCCTGGATTTCTAGGGGAACGAGAATGAAAGTTATAACCATATATTCACCCTGAGAGACGTGCACTCTCCTCTCGTTCTCTGCGCAGACACTTCTCCTAGGCCAGACAACATCCCATATGCAATGTTACGATACTTGGGTAAGGAGGCTATCTTATTTCTTCTAGCTTTATATAACAGAATCTGGTTGGAGGGTGTCTTTCTTTCTGGGGGGAGGGTTGCTACCATCCTTCCTTTCCCCCAGCCGGGCAAGTGTTGCTCTGAATTACCGACCAATTGCCTTGACCTCCTGTCTCTGTAAAGTATTTGAGAAGATGGTGAATGTCAGACTGGTATACTTCCTCGAACAGGGTCATTTTCTGGAGAGCGTGTGGCAGCGTGAACCTCTACCACATGGACACCTTTAGTTAAGGCCTGAGAATTGTCATCAGTTGCAGCGTCACCAGAATAAGTGTCTGATACAGTTTCCAAGACAGAAAAATTATTATGTAGTGAAACCGTAGAAACGTTCTCACTAGAGTAAGAAGCAGCTGTTTCTTGAGAGAGTTGAGAAGGTGCTGCAACCGATTTAGATGTTGTCGACTTGGAATGATGAGAGCGAAGGCAGAGGCGTATGTCCTAACACCACCATCCTTCTGTCGCCTGAAATTGAGTTGCCGTCTAGCACTACCAATGCTGATGAACAGGGAGTTAGCCAAGTAGAGAATATCCTACTCAAGGAGGTACATCTTACATTGGCGAGAACGTAGGTGGTGCGCATCCCTGCAGTAAAAGCAGTAACTCTCTGACTGACACTCAGAAGTTGGATGCGAGTCAAACACAGAACAATTACCACACCGGGAATGGTTTGTGCAATTCCTCTTACCATGACCAAACTCATAACAATAAAAACACTGTAAAGGACACTCAACAAAGGCTTCACCTCAAAAGAGGTGGAGTTGATGTTAATGCGATCTGGGATATGAGCATAGCAAGAATGTCCTCTTCTGATAATTTATACAGGCCCTCATTGTATATACGCCCTTTGCTATAATTATATGTTCGATGTGGTTTGATGGATTCAAACATGCCATCAGAAGGACAGGGGAGATTGAGGAGCATCAAAACTGTGTAAGATCTTTGGCTTTGATGAAAACACCCTTACCGTACTTTTTTTATGTGGCCTATCGGTAGTAATCCTATTTCTTTTTCCAGATACTTATAAGCATGGATGAGATTACCAGGTCCCTGCCTGTAGTAAGCCACAAACCAAAAGTGTGTAGGAACGCGACGCTCCTTAGGGACATGCTTTACAGAGTCATAAAAGATGTTAGGGCAGTAGTCATTGTCAATATCAACTACATTTGTGGACCGCATCATCTGAACCTTACAGTGAGTATCCCCCACAGTCAGAGAATCTTTTGCCTTAAAAGCTGCTTTGTCAGCAGCATTTGTATTGAAAGTAATATAGCACCGATTAGATCTGTAGTCACTGTCATAAGTGATTCGGATACGAAGAATCACTCCTAAACACATAACAATTGAGTGGATAGTGCCATTGGAAAGGGATGCAAGTACAGTCGGCGGCAAAAGTCGTGTCGCCCCATCTGCCAAGTCATGAAGTACAGTATGGAAATATATGCTTCACAGGCTGGTAAAGTGAAAACCCAGACTAGTTTGATAATTTACCCGCTGGATATTGTAATGCTGTGTGTTGAATGTGTTGGTTCGATGATTATCCTTTATATTATCCTTCAAGAAACGCTAAGTGAGGCGACACGACTTTTGCCGCTGACTAAACATTCGTCAATATTAACGTGTCCAAACCGCTAACAGGGTTCGTCGACACAACACCCGATCTGCTGGGTCTTCTCTTATTTGCAGCATCCTGCATACCACCACGACCAGAGAGTGACGTCTCGAGGATCTGGTCAACCACCGCTTGAGGGAAAAAAAGAGTTTTTTCGTTATCCAAATGACATTGTTGTTATAGTAATGGCCCCAGGAGCCAAGAGCTACTACCTACCGAGCAGATGTTATGAAACTATTTAACAAGTGTATGGGTAGTTAGCTTGATAATGATAGATTAGACAACTTTGTGTACCAGTCGACTTAAAAGGCAGGTCGACTGTATTAGTCAGTTCGGGAGAAGCAGTCAACCAGGTCAGAAGCAGACATTAGGCGAGGTGTGTATTGTGTATTGTGTATTGTTACTAGTTGTATCCCAGTTATTGTGTTGAATGTTGTAATCCAGTTCTCAATCTTGTGTATATAAATGATAAGGGTATTCACTTTGTTACAGACATTCGCTTCAGTTTTGTGCTGAATAAAGCTTAAATATTGGCACGATGTGTTTTCATATCCACATCATTTTACTCAACACAAAATAAGTTCTCCTGAGCCACAAGGACCTGAACTCATTACTTCGCGATTTGGACAGTATGGAGCGTCTACTTAGGCCCGAACGACTAGACACCGACCCCAGCTCATCGGCAGCAACGCAGGAATGGAAACACTGGCTACGGACTTTCGAAACTTCGTTGATGCTGTGCCTGGGGAAAATGTAGACAAATTCCGACTCCTCATAAACTTCGTTTCTCCCAGGGTCTACGAAACTATGTCAGAGTGTACTACGTATGTTGATGCCATTGGTACATTACAGTCTCACTATACGTAAAACCTACGAACGAAGTGTTTGCACGTCATCGCTTTGCTACTCGACGCCAACAGATTGGAGAGACTCTAGATGAATTACTTGGTGCTCTTAAGGTGTTAAGCAAAGACTGCAAATTTAAGGCTGTGTCAGCAACTCAGCATTGTGAAGAATCCATTAGAGATTCTTTTATCAGTGGTCTGCTGTCTCCAGCTATTAGAGAGCGTTTGCTAGAAAACAAAACTCTTGATCTTGCAACAATGTTTGACCAGGCCCGATCTTTAGAGTCTGCTCAAAAGGACTCTGAATCTTATGGTGCTGGTCCTTATTCTTGTCCAGTAAGTGCAGCTTGTGAAGATAACAGTGAATCTACACTAGAAAATGTTTCAGTACTAGCCACTACCGGTGCCAAGTGTTTCTTTTGTGGCCTCTCGAGGCATTCACGTTCAAAGTGCCCAGCACGCGAGGCTATGTGTCACAAATGTCTGAAAAAGGGTCACTTTGCTAAAATGTATAAATCTTCTAGTGTTAGTGCTTCATTTACTCCTACTGATCGTGCTACATTAGCTGCTGTATCTTCAGCTACCTATACAAGGGTATTGTCCAAAGCAGTAGTTGAAGTTTCTATAAACGGGTTTAAAACAAACGGACTGATTGACAGTGGAAGTTCCGAACGTTTTATTCACCTGGAACTAGCTGCACACCTCTCCTTAAAAATACAGCAATCACGAGGTAGTGTGACTATGGTTTCTACTTCACTATCTACTCAGACGTCTGGATACTGTCATATTGCCATCAAAGTGAACGGTCGTGAGTACAAAAATGTACGACTTTCTGTTCTACCGCAATTGTGCTGAGACGTAATTTTAGGCCAAGACTTCCAGAAACTGCATAACAAGGTTACGTTGACCTACGGTGGTGACTTACCTCCACTTGTTATCTGTGGACTCGGTGCGTTAGAAACTGACCCACATGAACTGTTCGCAAATTTGACAGCTGACTGCCATCCTGAGGCAGCTCGATCGCGACGGTACTCTGCTGAGGATCATGATTTTATAGAGAAGGAGGTGAAGAGGTTGTTTAGTGAAGGAATCATTGAAACAAGTAACTCTCCTTGGCGTGCACAAGTGGTTGTTGTGAAAAACGGATGTAGAAACGCTTAGCTGTGGATTACTCACAAACTATTAACATGTTCACACTTCTTGATGGGTACCCCTTGCCTCGTATTGATGATACAGTAAACAAGATCGCTCAGCATCGGGTTTTTAGTACAGTACTATTGATCTTCGTAGTGCGTATCATCAAGTGCCCATAAAAGATCATGACAAGCCATATACTGCTTTCGAAGCATGTGGTAAATTATACCAGTTTACTCGAGTCCCCTTTGGCGTCACCAATGAGGAAGGCCTTGACGGAACGTATGCATACTTGGATGATGTTACGATCTGTGGGATGTCTCAAGAAGTACACGATAAAAATCTCGAGAGATTCATTGAAGCTGCTAAAAGAAGGAACATTGTCTATAACGAAAACAAATGTTCTTTCTCGACGAGACGTCTCAGCATTCTAGGCTACATTGTAGAGGAATGGGAAATTCGTCCTGACCCCGAACGACTGAAGTCACTCCGAGACCTGCCTCTGCCACAGGAAAAGAAGTCAATCTGCCGTGTTCTTGGACTTTTCGCTTATTACTCACAGTGGACATATGATTATTCCAGGAAGATTCGCCCTTTGACTACCACTACGACTTTCCCTGTGACAGAGAAAACAAAGGAGGCGTTCTTTCAACTCAAGAAGGATGTAGAATCCTCAGTCGTCAAGGCCATCGATGAGTCAGTTCCATTAGAAGTTTAAACTGATGCTTCAGACTTTGCCATTGCAGCAGTCCTCACTCAAGCTGGACGCCCAGTCGCCTTCTTTTCCTGAACTTTACACGGACCAGAGAGGCGCCATGCCGCAGTGGAAAAGGGGGCCCAGGCTATCAAGTTCAAGTTCAAGTTTAGGGTTCCGCAGAGGGCCGCTCATGGGCGGCATAATATGCGGGGGTTGTGCGGGGGATTTAGGGATCCAGGGTAGGATTAGGAAGGGGGTTAGGATAAGGGTGGCTTGGGTCAGGGACTGTGGGTTGAGGATTAGGATTGGGGAGGTAATGTTTGGTGATCCTATTTCTAAACGTGTCAAGAGTGGGGCTATTAACTACATGAGATGGGAGATGATTCCACTCTTGGATGCTGCGGGGAAAGAATGAGTGCCTAAATATATCAGTGCTTGTCTGGTATGTATGGTATTTTAAGTTGTGGCTGCCTCTATTGGATCGTATACTTGTAGGGTGTAGATATGTGTCTTTGTCTATGTCAACTAACTTGTTTGTGATTTTGTATATCATCTATTGTCTGTGTATCTGTCTTCGTGTTACTAATGGGTCTAGTTTTGTGTCTTGTTTAAGCAAAGTGACTGATGTAGTGTGTCTGTAATCACGTCTGGCCCATCTTGCAGTTTTGTTTTGTGTGGACTCTAATTTATTGATATTATTGTAAGTGTGTGGGTCCCAGACGGTGTCGCAATAATCTAAATGTGGCCGAATGAAAGTGTTATACGCAATAATTTTGGTGTTTGTGTTACACCTACTGAGGTTCCTGCGCAAGAACCCCAGGACCCTACTAGCTTTGGACCTGATGCTACCTATGTGTGTGTTCCACCTCATGTCCGCTGAGATGTGGACGCCCAAGTATTTGTGGGAAGTGACTGTGTTGAGGTTGGTGTTGTGTAGTTGGTATGTATATGGAATGACATTATGGGCACGGGTAAAACGGATGTGATGGCATTTGTCTGGTCTAAATGTTATCTGCCACTTGACTTCCCAGTCTTCAAGTGCAGTTAGGTCGTCCTGTAGTCGAAGGCAGTCATTCCTATCTTTAATCGGTCTGTAAACTAAGCTATCGTCTGCAAAGAGTCTAGTGGTAGAAGAAAGTGAGAGTGGGAGGTCATTAATGTATGAAAGGAAGAGAAGGGGACCCAGGACAGTGCCCTGGGGTACCCCAGAGGTCACAGGAACAGATGGAGACTGACTACCGTCAAGAACTACACGTTGCTTTCTGGTAGTCAAGAACGTTCTTATCCAGTGAAGAATTTGTCCCTGTATGCCATAGAATTCTAATTTGTGTAGTAGTCTTTGGCTTTGGAAAATCTAATACTATGGCGTCAACTTGTCTAATTTTTGTGTCATTGAGGGACTGCAAAATGTCATGAGTAGTTACCAGTAGCTGCGTCTCACACGAGCGTTTAGGCCAAAAACCGTGTTGATTGTCAGTCAGTATATTTTGCCTATCAAAGTGGTCCATTATGTGTCTATGAATTATGTGTTCTAAAATTTTGCAGGGGACTGAGGTAAGTGAAATAGGTCTATAATTAATGGGAAGGGTTCTGTCTCCGGATTTAAAAATTGGGGTCACATTTGCCAAAAGCCAGTCTTGAGGGAGTTCACTGGTCTGTAAAGTCTGTGAGAATATAACCTGCAGGACAGGGGCAAGAACGCTAGCGTTAGTCCTCAATATCCTGCAGGGTATATTGTCTGGTCCAGTTGCTTTGTGTATGTCTACCTCAGATAAAAGTTTCTCAATTCCTTGGGTGTTTATATGAATGGGAGGGATAGGTGGGTGTGATGGTGTTGGCATGTCTGGTAAGTGTTCATGTTCATGGGTAAAAACGGACTGGAATTGTGTGTTAATGGCGATGGCTTTGTCTTGTGGGTGTGTAACCAAGGAATTGTTGTGTAATAATGTTGTAATACCGGTCGAGTCTTGTTTGCGTGCTTTAAAAAAGCCGAAGAATTTTTTGTGGTTTTGCTTGTTGTCTCCGAGGAAAGTGGATGTGTATTTAGTTTCTGCTTGTTTAGTTTCTTTCTGTAGTGTTTTCTGTATATTTTGTATTCTAACCAGTGTTCTGTATCGTTGTATCGTTTTGCTCTGTTGTATGCCTTTACCTTGTTTCTGTGTAGTCTTTTTAATTGTCTATTGTACCATGGTAATGACCGGTTATGTGTGATAATTTTCGTGGGTATGTGCTTGTCCATTGTGTCACGTATAAAGTCACGAAGTCTGGTCCAGTTTGTTTCTATAGAATTGGCCATTGGGTCTGAGTCAAGGAACGAGTCACGAAATTCAACTAAGTCTTGGGTAATGCCACCCATGTCAGCTCTGTTGTACAGTCGCCAGCACTGCTGCGTGGTACAGGGGCTCACATGTTTAAGAGATTAAAGTGATGTAGTTCCTTAAGCAACAAAGTTCACTTCATTAGCTACTGTATCGAGGATACTCTATCTCACACACGTGGATTGTTTCCAGCTAAATAATCACAGTGGTGCTACATCTCTGAATATGTGTGAGCCCCTGTCCACGCGGCAGTGCTGGCGAGTGTACATGTAAATTGTCCTGGGTAATTGTTTTTGTGTTGTTGGCTTGATGTTTGCGTCAATGAGTACCATCTCATGGTCACTAAGACCAGGTAGTACTCGTGTCCGTGTAATTAAGGAAATGTTTGTGAGAAATAAGTCTAATATGTTGGATGTGACCCCGTGTCTTATGTTAGGGTTATGTCTTTCTACACTGACTTGTGTGCGTGTTGGTTCGAGTACTGTTTGAGTAAGTGAGTGGGTGTTAATTATGTCAATGAAATTTTCATGTAAGAGTTTCCTATCAGTCTGTAATAGTAAGTCGCCTTCATGGGTGGAATTGTCCAGTGTCGCCTGTGCTGTCCAGTTTATGTCGGGAAGGTTAAAGTCACCAGCCAACCATATATTTTTGGAGGGGTCAATTTTAGATAAACAATCGTCAAGGGTCTGCAGGTATTCTAAGTTTGAATTTGGGGGACGATAAAAGGATCCTAAAATGAGTGTCCTGCAGCCGTGTATCTGTATTTTAGTCCATATAATTTCAGAGTCCGCGTTCAGTTCGGTGGCTGGGGTCGCAACTAGTCCTGGCTTTGTCGCAATTAGGACTCCGCCATGTTTATCGTCTATTCTGTCCTTCCTGTGTAGGGTCATATTATAGGGACTGTCCGTCGGGAAGATTTCACTGTCCTGGATGTCAGGTGTGAGCCAGGTCTCTGTCCCTATAATAATGTCGGGGTCATAGGTCTGGAAGGTTTGGTGAAAGGCGGCTCTTTTGTTTATGATACTGCGAAAGTTAATGATTAGGGTACGAAGGGAAGACAGTTTTTTATGGGTGATGGTGTCGAGTGTGGTGTTGGTGGTAGAATGGGGTGTGAGGATGGATGATCTATTGGGGATGGTGATTGGTGTTATGGAGAATGAGTGTGCACTATGGAGAGTCTGGTTGGGTGTAGAATGGTTTGGGAGTGGAGGAGTGGATGATGCAGAGTTAAGGGAAGTCATGTCTTGCTGTCGGTTTTGTGTAGGGGAGAAATTGTCTTTGTTGCGTCTACCTAAACGTCGGGTGATCCTATCTAATGGTGGAGGTGTGCTGTGGGTTGTGGTGAAGATGAAGTGGTGGTGTGTAATATGCTGAATCTATTGGTGTAGTGTATTGGGGAGTGAAAAAGGGAGTAGGTAAAATTGGGCGCACCACAGTCCCAGCAGATCCACGAAAGGCTCCGACCCTCCAATCCGTCGAACGCCGCCGTGAAGCCCCCAACACAGCTGACATGATACCAGCCGGCATGCTGGGAAACCTCACAGCAGCGATCGCACTGGATGGCCCGCTGGCCCCATTTGACCACCTGTCGGCATAATTGATAGGGGTACTTTGGGGCGCGGGGGCCAGGGTTGATCAGAGCCACTGTGTCACCACACAACATAACGAACAATAGGGCACCCCGGAGATTGATGAGGAAAGCCACCTTTAACCCTTGAGGGCCCTTAGGGGTGCCCAGGTTCCCAAACAGGTGTGTGTATATGGAGGTGTGGGTGTAGATGTCTGGTGTTAGTGAGTCTGGTGTGTTGGTATGTGTGCAGCCAGTGTTTTTATTGTCAGTGTTGTAGAGAATTAAAACTAGTGAGCAATATGTGTAGAATATTGTTAGTGTACATGTGTGTGTTGTTTTGTGTGGGGTGTGTCTGTACATGTTTATAAAGCACTAATATAAATATACAACACAAACTCACCCCTGTACCGAGACAGTCTGCACGGCTGCAGGAAGGAATAAAACGTAAACAAACCCCTAACTTATGTCAGGGGTCAGTTATATAAAAAAAGAGAATTGATAATAAAAACCTATGAATTTGACTAAAAGGATATACAAATTTTAAAAAGATGATAAAATACACTAAAAAAAAAGAACGGTATCATTAAAAATAGTGAAAATTGAGGGGTGGGGGACGGTGTTATGTTGAGGGAGGGTCTGTGTAAATTTAAAAGACACTAAAAACGGTAATAAAAAGAAGGAAAAGATGACGTGAAATGACAGCCAGAACAAACAATCTCGATACTTATCTTGATGAAATGTGATGATATGAAGGGTTCGTTTGTTAATTAAAAAAAGGAAAGGATAAATGAGAAGGAAGACGGAGCTCGGGGAGGACACGTCCGACTCCTGGGACCGCACAACAACAGAATTCCAGAATATTATCGAGACTATCCGTCATTGGAGGCATTTCTTGACTGTTAAGCATTTCACAATTAAAACTGACCAACGTTGAGTTAAAACAACACAGGAATAAGATTAAAAATAATAAAATCTTCAGATGGAGGATGGAATTGTCCTGCTATAATTATATTTTCTATAGACCAGGAAAAGAAAATATACCTCCTGATACATTCTCTAGATCTTACTGTGGAATGACATGTCAAGACCATCAATCACTTTTAACCTTACGATGCTCTTTTTCATCCAGGTGTTACTCGTTTGCTACACTTCGTGAAGTCTAAGAATCTACCTTATTCTGTTGAATATGTTAGAAAAGTTATTAATTCATGTAAGATATGCGCCGAGTGCCAACCTAACTTTTACCGGCCTAATAGGATCCAGCTTGTAAAGGTTACTCAGCCATTTGAAAGAGTTAATTTGGACATCAAAGGACCACTCCCAAGCACTGATAGAAATCAATACTTTCTGAATGTTGTAGATGAATATTCCAGATTTCCATTTGTTTTCCCATGTTCTAAAATGACAGCATCAACCATTATTAATTGCCTCTCTCAGTTATCCTCTATTTTTGGCAGGCCAGCATACATTCAATCGGACAGGGGACCATCCTTTATGAGCAGAGAACTGCAAGAATTCTTGGTAATTTCGGGAGAAACAGTCAACCAGGTCGGAAGCAGACATTAGGCGAGGTGTGTATTGTGTATTGTTACTACTTGTATCCCAGTTATTGTGTTGAATGTTGTAATCCAGTTCTCAATCTTATGTACATAAATAATAAGGGTATTCACTTTGTTACGGACATTCGCTTCAGTTTTGTGTCGAGTAAAGCCTAAATATTGGCACGATGTGTTTTCATAATTATCCACATCAGGGACAGAGCGCTGGTCGTCGTGGGCAGGGTACCTTGTCCCTCACGGGGCCACTCGTTTTAAAAAGCAGCCCCAATGACTCGAAAGTTTGCCCATGATGGTGATGAGATCCGCTTCCCTAACATCTCCCGGCCCTGACACGCAACCATCCAACACAGAACGGCCCCTAGAGGGCGGTCCCTCTGGCGGGCAGCACTGTTGATTCGTATTGGCAGCCTATTGCATGGGAACCATTTAGTCTGGTCTCTCACTGGCGACCTTACTAGCGTGGGAAGCCCTCTCTCCCCGAAATCGGGGCAGAGCAGGGGCCGGTGCCCCCTCTAGTCAAGCCTGCCAGATCTCAGATACATGCAAGCTCCCCCACCACGTCAAGGCGGTTCCCGCTAGGGGGGCTTGTCTTTCAGTAGACCTGGGATGAACAAATTTTAGTCAGGTCATGAGCTGACCTTGCATTCTCTCGACCGTGACTGGACGTATAACCACATATGATCGATAACTGTACTTTCACACATTCAGGTCTTGGTTTTGTGGATAGCGAACCGTTCCTAGACAGTTTTATGCCCAGCAGTGGAGTGTATTCTATGTAGACGCCATAAAAAGTCAATAATTGAATGTGTAACACATTACTGTTCATTATAATGAGAAAAACGTTATTTTCTATGTAACAGTATGGTGTCACTATCGCTGTACTTATACTTTAACCTAGGATGAAGCTGATGAGTGAGTTTAGGTTATACTTGCAGGATGGAAATTAATGTTGGCAAGGTAGGGGACACAATTTCGAGACCCAGTAATGCGACCGTCTGACACTCACTGTTTGACAACACACGATTTCCAACTGTCCCATTCGCCATAATGCAAAACATCCCTCCCAACTCGACGTAATTAGGATGCTATTGATACATCCACCCGGACTAACCTTAGCAATAGGGACGTCAGTGAATATGGCATTGGTCAAGACTATAATTTCGGCATTGACCACAATGATGGCAACATACATGTCATCATTCTTCCTGATATATATATTTATTTATATAAAAAAAATTAATGTGTGTTTCTCTTTGTGTTCGGTAAACGAATCCTAAAGGGCAGTGAATACGATATGGGTTAGGACTATGAGTGGAACTATGATGTCAGCGATGACCACTGTGTTTGCAACATACATGCCAAGGGACTCCACTATGTTGGCATCATTATTCCTAATATATATATTTCCTTATGCTAATAAAAGCTAGTGTGTTTTACAAAATATTGTTTTACAAATTATCCTGGCAAAAACCTTAAACAGCAGTGAAAATGTCATTTGTTGGAACCATGATTGGAATTATGATGTCGATGATGACCACTTTTTTGAAAACCATGCCAGAGATGCCTATCACTACCAGGACCCACTCAGAGAGGTCAGCCGGCTGGCAGGTTGTCGTGAGGCGGGAAAGGAGTTATTCCCGAAAAACAGTGCGACACGGGCCCTGAAAGCGTTAGTAGATGTTGGGTGTGAGCCAGAGTATGACGAGAATGAGGAGAAAGACTATGCTAAACGTGGTTTTAATTCTATTGAGGGTGTTATTGAAAGTGGATCAGTTAGGTATATTGGTAGTTATATTGTAAAGTAAATTGGTAAGAATTATCCTGTGTTAGGACAGAAAGTTAGTCACACCACAAAAAAAAAAGAAGCAAGGACAAGACTTGGATTGAAGAAGTAAATAGAGGTGAACTGTATGTTCCCTCAGAGTAATTTTACAGTCAAATGACCACAATAAGTGAAATATTTCAAACTATACATGGAGACAGTCTGAAGGAGGGAAAAGAATGCTTCAAGCGTATTGTGTCAGAAATCCAAAGTGTAGGACTTGGTTTGCCCGAAAATGTCATTGTTTTCTTTGTCAAAATATCAGTGTTCGTTAAAATGAGAGAGATGAATAGATAATAGGATAAAAAGGAAAACTACCAAAGCTTGCAGAAGTGAAAATAGAAAGAATGACAAAATTGCAAAATAATAATGTAAAATGCTCAAAAGAATACTGTTAGCTTTTCTGTACATCATTGTTATAAAATGCTTTTGTTAATTAAATTTTAAATTAATGTAATATATTTATTTCCCTTTGTAACACCCCTATTTTTTTATATATTGTTATTTAGAATATTTACGGGTATTAGGGTAGGCTTTTAGTATAAGATTGTACGGAGTAGCCAGGCCGAGATTATCAATGACGAATTATCTCGGTGGTGGGCTTCTTCTGAAAATGTTAATGTGATGAACAGTACAAATGATAATTATAGTTAGATGTTATGTGAGAACAATAGAAATAATTATTATAGATAGGTAAATAAGTAAAATGGAGGAATAATTGAAACCTAGGTAGATTGATAGGAATAGGAAAATACGTGACGATTAAGAAGTGGATGAAGGGTATTAATGGGATACAGGGAGTGACCTGCATTTGTAATTATAATTTATAATTACGAACCTAACTCTCCTATGAGGTACCTGCATTTTAACTGTAACTTACTTAGAAGAATTATTTTAGTAAGATGGGCTATTATTTTAGTCAGGATGGTCCATAAGGAGAGTCGCGGAACAATACATGCCTTGTATATGTATACTACAGTAATATAATACTTTAACCAGGGAAGAAGGCAATGTATTTGAGTACAGGAATATGTTTAGGTTTAGATTATGATATGTAACTAAATATACACCAGTAAGGGTGAACTGATGAAAATGCTAGGACATGAAATACGAGGCACTACTTTGTTTAACAAGTGGAGGTGGAAGGAGAAGTGAAGAGGGAGTAGCCTTCAGTAAGTTCAGTATTTCCTTCTCATTCTGCTTCCGGCTTTGGTGATAACAGGTAAGAGCTCAAACTAGCTCTCGTTATATATATATATATATATTGTATTGTGAATATTGTGAGTGGGGAATCGATTAGTCCAGTGATTGAATTTAAAGAACTGAAGAATGTTGTGTGTTCAAGTAAGGGCATAGTAACTAATGTATGGTTTTTTTTCTCTCTCTCTTTCTGCTTCTGGCTTTGGTGATAACAGCTGGGAGAAGCGGCCATTTAGTAACAAACCCTTGAGATACTTGACACACATGTGGAGAATAATACTAATAATAATTGCTGGCAATTCACAATTCGAATAATATTATTAGGATATTGATGTTAGGATGTATTGGGATATTGATGTTAGGATGTAGTAGGATATTGATGTTTAGGATGTGATTTCTTTTTTTAAATACCGTATTGTGATAATTGTTTTTGGTATGTGGATTTAAGAGTGTTTAGATCTCTGTCAACTAGCGAGACACGGAATTCTTCCTATCCTAGTTGACAGAACGGGGAGTAGGAAATATTGACAAGGGAAGGGGGAAATATTATTGTATTCTTATTATATAAATAATGTACTCGTGTGAAATTATTATTAATAAACAGGATTATAATTAGTAGAGTATTTCTGTCACCGATATTAACAAATAGACTGTGTTCCTATGTAGATGTTAGTTCTCAATTCACAACACTGATCGTACCCCCGTTAAAATCTTAGTCTGGGATGCTTACTCACGCGCCTATACAAGCTAACGCTACGCTACCCTTCCGGTGTGTGTTCACTTGATTCCTCTTGTCAAATTGGTCTGGTGGTGGCAGCGTATACCTAGTACTGAGGAGGGACTGGACTTGTCCTGTTCCTCATCAGTCTCCCCCCCAACTGGAACCACCTTGACGTGGTGGGGGGGCTTGTTTGTCTCTGAGACCTGGCGAGCTAGACTTGAGGGGGCTCCGGCCCCTGCTCTGCCCCGATTTCGGGGAGAGAGGGCTTTCCATGCTAGTAAGGTCGCCAGTGAGAGACCAGACTAAATGGTTCCCATACATTAGGCTGCCAGTACGGGCCAACAGTGCTGCCCTCCGGAGGGACTGCCCTCTAGGGGCCGTCCTATGTTGGATGGTTGGGTGTCTGGGCCGGGAGATGTTGGGGAAGGGGGTCTCGGTTCCGTTGTGGGCAAACTTACGAGCCATTGGGGATGCTTTTTAAAACGAGTGGCCCACGACGACCAGCGCTCGGTCCCATCATCTGCCCGGTAGGTAGTAGCTCTTGGCTCCTGGGGCCATCAACAATAAATCAATGATATATGGATAAAGAAAAGCCCCAATCTCTTCCTCGAGCGGTAGTCGACCAGGCCCTCGAGACGTGACTCTCTGGTCGTGGTAGTAAGCAGAAAGCTGCAAATAAGACTAGACCTAGCAGGTCGGGTGTTGTGTCGAAGAACCCTGTTAGCGATTTTGACACGTTAATGTTAATGAATGTACTTGCATCCCTTTCCTATGGCGTTACCCCCTCCATTTTTAAGTGTTTTGGAGTAGTTCTTCGAATCCGAATCACATATGACAGTGATTGTAGGTCTAATCGGTGCTATATTACTTTCAATACAAATGCTGCTGCCAAAGCAGCATTTGAGGCAAAAGATTCTCTGACGGTGGGGGATACACATTGTAAAGTTCAGATGATGCGGTCCACCAATGTAGTTGACAGTGACAATGATTACTGCCCTAACATATTTGATGACTCTGTAGAGCATGTCCCAAAGGAACGTCGGGTTCCTACACCCTTTTGGTTTGTGGCTTAGTACAGGGAGGGACGTGGTAACCTTATCCATGCTTCCCGGTATCTGGAGAAAGAAATTGGATTATTACCAATGGGCAACATAAAGAAATATGGTAAGGGCGTTTTAGTCAGAGCCAAAGATCTTACACAGGCCATGATACTCCTCAATCTCCCCTGTCCTTCTAATAGCATGTTTGAATCTATTAAACCACATCGAACATTTAATAATAGCAAGGGGCGGATATATAATGAGGACCTGTATGAATTCTCAGAAGAGGACATTCTCGCTATATGCCCAGATAATGTCCAACGAGTAACAAAGATGAAAGGCAGTACAAATATGATCATCCTCACTTTCTATGGCTCGCATATCCCAGATCGCATTAACATTAAGCCCACCCCTTTTGAGGTGAAGCCTTTTGTTGAGCGTCCCCTACAGTGTTTCTGTTGTTATGAGTTTGGGCATGGGAGAAGAAACTGCAACAACCGTTCCCGGTGTGGTAATTGTTCTGCTCTTGACTCACATCTTACTTCTGAGTGTCGGTCAGAGAATTACTGCTTTTACTGCAGAGATGCTCACCCCTTGCGTTTTCGCCAATGTAAGATGTACCTCCTTAAGCAGGATATTCTCCACTTGGCTAATACCCAATTCATTAGCATAGGTAGTGCCAGACGGCAACTCAACTTAAGGCGACACAAGGATGGTGGTGTGAAGACATACGCCTCCTCCCTTCGCCCTAAATCGGTTGCAGCACCCACTCAACCCTCTCAAGAGGCAGCTGCTTTTTGCTCTAGTGAGAGCATTTCTAAGGTTTCTCTACATAATAGTTTCTCTGTCTTAGAAACTTTATCAGACACTCATTCTGGTGACCCTTCAACGGATGACAATTCTCAGACTTTAGCTAAAGGTGTCCATGTGGTAGAGGTTCACGCTGCCACACGCTTTCCAAAAAGGAAACTGAAGTCACCTAAACTGCCACAGAGACGCCTTCGTGGTTCCTCTGAGGCACTTGACTTGTAAGGCAACCATCTCTGTGGACTCATCCATAGTTTCCTCTCAATTTCACCAGAAGCGTTCTCGTAGCTCTGATGAATCTCTTGATTCAACAGAAGTTCCTCCTCCCAAGCTTCCTTCGGGATCATTAGAGGGGCGTGAAGTTAATGTTTATGCCACGGATGTTGTGACATCAAAAGATTCAGTTTCTCTTCCGCTTGAGCAACGGAGTGATTCTACCACCTGTATTATGGATGTTGACGTATCTGCCTGTGTCAGTGATACCACTGCTGTACAGGACAATACCAATGTAATTGTTTTAAAGAATATCCCAGCTAATATATCTTCATCTGTTTCTAACATATCAGATGCTTCAGGGACTCATCTACGGGTCCCAATTACTGCCCCAAGTACTACTCCTCGGGTTTGCTCTTCTTCTAGTGGTCCAGGATTAGACATATCTTATTGTTTGAGTAAACCCTCAGGTCTAGATGGTAGTGGGAAGTACCTCCATGAGGCTTCCCAAAAATCAGTACTAAAGTAACACTGTTCAAGGTCCTTCAGTGGAATTGCCGTGGCTTGAGTGCTTCTTGGGAGGAACTGCGCGTTCTTCTCTCTAGCTTCTCTCCTGCATGTGTTTCTCTCCAAGAGACAATGCTTGGGGGCTACATTCCTGCCAGTCCTCCAGCATACTCTGCATTTTATTCCAATTCATTTGAAGGGCAGGGTCACCATGGTGGCTCTGCCATCCTAGTTCGCCGAGATATTCCATGCCCAAGCCTGGAGCTTGACACTCCGCTCCAGGCAGTTGCAGTTAAGGTTTTTATGGACTGCCCGTACACTGTGTGCAGTCTATACCTTCCTCCCAGTGTTACAGTTGAGAGGGGTGATCTCAATCGTCTTGTACGGGACCTTCCCTCTCCCTTTATTTTATTGGGTGATTTTAATGGTCGTCATCCTCTGTGGGGTGACAGTCCGGTCAACCCCAGGGGTGTTTTATTGACTTCTTTTATTGAGGATGAGGGATTAGGGGTTTTAAATATGGGAGATGTGACACATTTTAATAGCCCTACTGGGACTTTTACCACCATTGACATTTCCCGTTGCTCACCCAGTGCTCTGTTGGATTTTACTTGGAGAGTGTTGCCTGATTTATATAGCAGTGACCATTTCCCTATTAGAAGGTAACAGGTACGAACCACAGTCTCGTCTTCCTAGGTGGAAATTAGAGAAGGCTGACTGGCCGTTTTTTAGAGAGCTAACTTCTTTGGTCTCTTCTGTAGCCGATTTTGGTTGCTCTGACGAGGCTGTAACATATTTCACTGATATGCTCCACTCTGCTGCTCTCAACTCTATCCCTAGAACTACTGGCTACTTTCCCAAACGTCCTGTCCCTTGGTGATCACCAGTCTGCACCACTGCTGTGCGGGAGAAGCGCGCTGCTTTCTCTCGCCTTCGTCGCAATTGTGGGGACCCAACTCTTTTAGAGGACTTCCGACGGGCAAGGGCTCGGGGTCGACGAGTCTTAAAAGAGGCCCGACGTGCATCTTGGAAGGCCTATGTGTCTTCAATTAATACTAAAACTCCACTCACCAAGTGTTCAGGAGAGTCTGTATGATGGTGGGGAAGTTTTCTCCTAGTTCTCCACCTGTACTTAAGGTCAATGGAATTAATATCATGGATTGTTTGACAGTGGCGGAGGCTTTTGCAAGAGTCTCCAGCCATGACTCTCGACCTCTGGCTGTCAGGCATGAGTTAAGAGCCAAGGAGCGCACTGTCCTGGATGTCTCAGGGAACGAGAATGAAAGTTATAACCATATATTCACCCTGAGAGACCTGCATTCTGCTCTCTCTCTCTGCGGCGACACTTCTCCTGGGCCAGACAACATCCCATATGCAATGTTACGACACTTGGGTGAGGAGGCGATCTCATTTCTTTTAGATTTATATAACAGAATCTGGCTGAAAAGATGGTGAATGTCAGAGTGGTATACTTCTTGGAATGGGGTGGGTTTCTGTCTCCGTCCCAGACTGGCTTTCTTAAACACCGTTCCACTACAGATGCTCTGGTCAGGTTGGAAGCTGCTGCATGTGAGGCCTTTGCACGACATCAACACCTTATCTGTGTATTCTTTGATTTAGAGAAAGCCTATGACACTACATGGCAATATGGCATCCTACAGCAACTCCATTTATATGGCCTGCGGGGTCGCCTTCCACACTTTCTTAAGGAGTTTCTCAGTGGTCGCAGTTTTTCTGTGAGGGTTGGTACCACCCACTCAGCATCTGTTGCACAGGAGGAGGGCATCCCCCAGTGAAGCGTCCTCAATGTCACATTGTTTGCAGTAGCAATTAATGCCATTGCCATATCAGTGGCGGAGCGGCGCATGCAGCTTGCCCTTGACAGGGTGTCACATTGGACTGGTTCTCATGGGTTTCGATTTTCTCCTTCCAAGACAGTTGCTATGCACTTCTGCCGCATCCAAGGCGCCCACTCTGATCCAGACTTATTCATGTATGGTCATCGAATACGTTGTGTCGAGGAGACTCGCTTTTTGGGTCTCCTTTTTGACAAACGTTTGACTTGCGTTCCCCACTTACGTACACTTAAGGTTTCTTGCCTCAAGGCTCCTAACCTGTTGAGGGTCCTAGGCCATACCTCCTGGGGGGCTGATCGAGCCACCCTCCTCCGCCTATACCATGTTCTTATTAGGTTAAAACTCGACTATGGGTGTGAGGTGTACTCTTCTGCCACCGATGCCAGTCTCAGATTTTCAGACCCTGTTCATCATGCTGGAGTACGTCTGGCGACCGGAGCCTTCAGGTCGTCCCCAATCCCCAGTCTCCTGGTGGATGCTAATGAGCCACCTCTTGATCTCCATCGCCAGTCCTTGATGGTTCGTTGTTGGCATTGATTACATCGCCTTTTCTGACTTTCTTCCCTGCTTGGCGGTGTCATCTGATATCATGTCTCAGTACTACCTTTTACATTCTTGTACACCATGGCCCTTTGGCTTCCGGGTCAGGAAGGCTATGGAGTTGATGGGCATTGATGACTTCCAGATTTGTCCTGTGAGGGTCCCCAGGATGGCTCCATAGCTTCTTCCAGAAGTTTTCCCCTGCACCTGCTTTACAGACTAGAAGGAATCTCTTCCTCCTCCAGTGGCTCGTTCCCTCTTTTTAGAACATGCCTTCAGTCACAGGGAGTCCCTCCCTGTGTACACTGATGGGTCAAAGTCTGGTGCTGGAGTTGGCTTTCCTGACTTTTTCCTGGCAGCAGGCTCCCTTCTGTCATGTCAATTTTTACTGCTGAGCTCTTGGCCATTTTATATGCCCTCCAAGTGATTTTTACTCTCCCTCAGCCTTCGTTTACTATTTTTAGCGATTCCTGTAGTGCCTTGCAGGCCTTGTGCAATTTTAACTCCTCCCATCCCCTGGTGTTGGCCATTCTTAAGTGGCTTGTTTTCCTGGATCGTCGTGGCCGCAAAGTCACTTTTTGTTGGGTCCCGGTCCATGTGGGTGTCGATTGGAATGAGCAGGCTGACGCCCTGGCTAAGGCTGAGGTCTCCAATTCTCGGCCTCCTGCCAGGCGTCATCCTGTTCCTGCAGTGGACCTTCGACCCTCCATAGATGCTACCGTTCGTTCCTGCTGGCAGGACAGATGGGTCGCCATCGGGGCTAACAAGCTCCGCGACATCTGCCAGCGCCTTGGTTTGAGCAGTTACAGTGGCCTGTCCCGCCTGTGGGAGACTGCTCTTGTCCGTCTCTGCATTGGCCACACATTATTGACTCATGGCTTTCTAATGGAGAGGGCTCACCCTCCCTTCTGCTTCTGTGATGATTGTCTGGTCCCTTTGACAGTACGGCATCTTATTGTCGAGTGTCCCAGCCTTGGGGACCTTCGTCGTAGGCACCTCTCCGAGTACCGGGTGGGTGACTGTTCTTACAGTCTCTCCCAGGTGCTCGGGGAGGAGGCTTGTAGTGTGGGAGGGAACACCCTCTCCTATGTGGAGGAGGCTAGCATTCTCCACAAAATATGATTTTATGATATTTATGGTTTATAGATGGTTCGATTTTTTTTTTTTTTTTTTTTTTTTTTATGTTGACGGGTTCTTTTATTAATAATGTGCTTTTTAGTTTGTGTGTCTTTTAATCATGGTGCCTAACCCTTTCGGGTATTTATGTTTTATTAATTATGTAGATAACAATTTTATGTTGGGCGGTATATGACCTTAGCTGTTACGCCGCCAGATGCTTAGTTGCATCAAAATCAATCAATCAATCAATCCTCATCAGTCTCGTTTTATTTTTCCAGACCAGGTTGATCCAGCTATAGAATAGAGTAGTAGCATATACTGGTGGCTTTTTGTTTTGTTAAAGGCAGTGGGTTTTTGTTGTCCTCCCAGAGTACAGAAAAATAGTAATAATAAATAAAGGGGACAAAAATAGAGCTTTCACATCTTTCTAAATTAAAGACACTACCAATATGATAAGTATACTGTTTGTTAATCTAAGACATAAATATCATTAGAGAGAGACAGAGAGAGAGAGAGAGCTGACGTCACTAATCCTTCCCATCTCGCGACCAACCTACTAGCTGGCTGACCTCTCTGAGTGGGTCCCTGATCACTACTACATCTGCCGACTAAAGTAATGAAGGTGACATTCAAGTAAAAAGAAAAAAAATCATCATATGTTCTAACTGGATGACAAGGAATTAATTTCATATTCAATTTTGGGACACCATTATCCTTGAATATTGCTTTAGCAGTAGATCACAGAAGCCTACGGAGAGCAAAGTTTCAGGTTCATGTAGGCTAGCACTAATAACCACTAATATAAGTTTCAGGGCCCGTGAATAATCGTATTTTGCAATTATCTTCCTAAGTAATTGTTGTATCGGATTGATACTCTTGGCCCAGTGTACAACACACCTCAACCTAATTTTTAGCAATGTAGTGCAATGGCAAATGTTGTTAATTACGGCTTTTACTCCTGACTCTGATGGCATAGCCGAGCATTGCCAACGTTGGCATTCGAACATCCACTACTCCCCAATCCCGTCCATCACTACCAACCTCCCTCGCCCCCCCCCCCCTTGATCATTCTATCCTCTCCCATCCCCTACCCCGTCCGTCCCTACTTCCCTCTCATTTCCACACCATTCTCCCCTGTCACAACTCTTTTCCTTTGCCTCCCCATAATTATTTAAATATACAGTTACAGTACAAACCCTCCGACAATTAAAGCTATGATATAGGTGGGTGCGTGAACTAAAAGTTTGTGATAGCATCTGTAGTATTATGTAGATATATTATGTACAGTCAGTAAAAATAAGTATCAACACCACCCTTAAGTTAATCTAAAAGAGAACAGAAATGTACCGGTTAAACTACATATATTACCTACATGTAATACGTACATAGGTAGTGACTCATATGCATGTTACCTCACATGATCTATTAATAAAATCTTGTTAAACTGAGAACAAGTGTTTGCTAACTCTTTTCTACACCATATAATCTATTCTAGAAATACTCCAAAGAGACAAACAGCCAGCCACAGCAACAACGACATCAACAAGAGAACTCCATCGCAGTCACCACGGATGTGTAAGTGAACCGCTCTCACTAGCACAGACAATCCACCATTTAGGTCCAATACCAAATCATAATTACTTATTACCAAACAGATTTTTCATTACCAAATTGGCCCTTATTAGATAATGTAAAATACCAAATGGCAACTCTGGTGTGGCTGCCGCCTCCCTCTACACTCTACAGTCTACACATACCTTGCGCTGCCGCTCCGCTAGACATGAACAAAAAAGTCAGAAGTTAATAAATACTAAAGTTACATGTTCATATTGCTTTGTAATTTTGTTAAACTCATCAAGTTATCCATAATCATTGTATCGGGGCATAACCCAGCTACCGTGATGCAGGCCACTGGTTGTGGCAATATATATAGTCTACTGTAGTTTGCCTTATATATGATCCTAAATAACTATGTGTAAAAATGCATTGCATTATTCTACGATGTTGCAGGCTTTTTAGGGTAAAACTGGCTCGATTCTAGGGTAATATTTTCGGAGCTCATGGAAGCCCTGCAATACAGTATAGTGTATAGTAGGACCGATTACTCAATTAGTAGCCGTCTTACTGTCACGATGTGAGGATGCTGGTACTGCTCTCTTTGCTGACTGAGTCTGACTCCCTCCCACTCTATGCCACACTAAGTAGCCACCATGAAAACACTTAATGCAGTGGTAAAATGTTTACAGCATTAACAAAAATGAAATGTAATGTGATACATAATTCCCCACTGAATCATTAGATAAATTTGGTGAATCCGATGTGAAGCTATGGTAATAATAATAGGATAGGGTGCACGTTGTAGGCTCTTGTCTCTGACAACTTTTTTCACAATAACATATGAATGAATTACATAATAACAGCATTAAGGGTGTACCGGTTAATCTGCATATATACAGTGCTCGATATAGGATTGGTCCGCCCCGCTGAAAAACATAGAAAACGCACCAACATCGTTAACGAAATATTAATAAAAAATAAACAATATAGTAGACAATTTAGGAAGCAATTGAAGTTTAGCGGTACCATACCCACTATATGCACCCCAAAACATAAGTGAGTTCGGGTGTTTATCAGTTGCTTGGATGTAGTGTGGGTCAAGAGGGTCGCTAACACAGTGCTGATACACATTCCCACCTCTATTATCAATTATCCTAAAGGTGGATTCATCGCTTCATAGGACACTTGAGCCACTTGTCACTATCCCAACCGCTATATTTATGAGCAAAAGCGACTCTATTGTGCCTCTGTTTATGGGTGAGAAGAGGCTTTTTGACTGGGAGGTGACTGGTGTTGCCTATAGTGCCGCAATCCTACCATTTACAGTTGGGACTAGCACCTCTCCAAACAGTTCAGGGTTATTTTCCTTAATTTTCATGGCACTCACTCGTGGATTGGACTCAACCTCACGTTTTACAATTGTCTGGGCCCTTATACCGTCTTCAGTTCCTTGCCAGGCCTCGTTTTCTGAGTGTGAGTGACTAGGCCTCCCACCCGGTAAAACTTGGTAACCCAACGTCTAACACTTCGTTCACTTACACCAAGGGATCTATTAAAAGTGTAGTCAGGTATAACAAAGCCTACATAGCACTGTCCATAAGGGTGGTATTAATATTTTTTTGCCGACTGTACATGTACTATTTCAATAGGGAATCAAATACATTTTTATTTCCTAAAGACCTAAACCCTCATGTGCATTTAATCTTTCAAGTGTGTGACTCTCATTTTCACATGTTAATAACGGTGTTGGGCCGAATGAGAGTAGGCCTAGGCATCAAAGTCAGAATAATTTTATTCCATGACAGTGGTCATTCAAATTACAATGTTACATAGTCATCTTTAGATTGAACTCATTAAAAGCCATACCGGTACTATAACCATCTGCATAAAGGTGGACACACACACAGATATACATACAGAGAGGAGGGGGAAGTAAACGAGAGGGAGAAAGAAAAGAGGGGAGGGAGGCATGGGATGGGCGCTAGACGATGTTTGAATGTGTTCATTAGTCATGCCGACTCATTTGACTTTGACTTTAAACGCTAAGAGTAAACGCCGTATTTAACAACATTTGCCATTACACTACATTGCTAAAAATTAGGTTGAGGTGTGTTGTACACTGTGCCAAAGAACCAGTCCGATACAGCAATTACTTAGGAAGATAATTGCAAGAAACGATGATTCATGGGCCCTTGAAACCTATAGTATAGTAGGTGTATTTAGAATTGACTACCTGCCAGAAAAAGTTCCTAATTCAAATCAGACTCACGGGTGCAACATTCGTTGTTGCAAGGTACAAAACCCATTGTTGTAGGCCTACACCCCCAGATTGAAGATATAGCATCATTTCTCTTTAGACACTTAAGTAAGCAAGCCTTACCTTGGGCCATAAGCACGCACCACACCCACGACGCTGCCCTCCTCGTGCTACGTCCCCACTCAAGCTGATCATTCCTCCCAGTTTTACTGAAAGACATTGTTCAGTCAATCACTGGATGTACTGTACCTACTTCCTTAAATTGTTAAATGCCCCACATGCACTCCTTGAAAAGCACGGACAAACAGGGTGTCCAATACCTTAGCCACCCCCCCCCCCCCATCCCAACGTATTTGATGTACCCACCTCCCGATGACCGAACTACCTCCAAATGAGAGGGGTTGGATTCCATTGGAGACACAAACAAGTCACGATCAAATTACAGTTGTTTGAGAACGGTAGTTAAAGCACTGAGAAGCTCTTCCTTAGTCTTTTGTAGGCATTCCTCACCTCTGTCGTTGAGTATCTACCCGAAATGTTCACAATCGATGAGTAGCTCCGAAAAGAAATCGACTTTCTTCTTCGCCTTTAAAGATTCTGAGTGAAAAAAAAAACTTTGTGCCAAAGGACTGAATGAACCTGTGGGTATTTGATAAGCTTTCTTTCTTCCTTCGAACTCGTTCAGTCTCATTTTGGAGCCCTCAATTGCTTTTCTTCTCCTTGGCAAGAAACCCAATGATGATATCTTTGTTTCGCTGATATACTCGTAAGCATTGTGCTTCTGTTCGTACCAGTTGTCCATCTCACAATCGAATGGATTACAGTTCCAATTGTGTTTGACGAAGTAATCAGACCTGTTCAGTAATTGTCAACCCAGATATGGAATATGGTTCCTTGTGGGTGATTCTTGGCGACTTCTGACGCGACAGGCAGGATGTATCCACCATTTCTTCTCGGAATCACCCGATCATGACATCACTTCACAATATGTGCAACAGAAAGAGAAAGTATTATTAGATTATCATGAAATTTGGAATTTGAGATGTTAGATGAATGTGCCATACCTCTTTATGCCTGCCATTGTACAGTCCAACTGGGCACGGTGGGTGGGAGGGGGTGGGGGCTAATGTGTTGGGACACCCGGCATTGGAGTCTCACAATAGCATCCCCCATTACCCCACTTTTGCACTATTATTACATATAGGCCTATATGGAACATATATTTGCACATGTAATTGCCAATTTTTCGGATTTCCATACACCGATTCTCTCACACAAACAAACAAGCTGAAACGCAATGCAGTAGGATACATATTATATTAATATTATGTTGAAATCCTTAACATAACAACTCACACACGTTTGAGAGTCTTTAAGTGATTGTATCATTGTAAGCTGGGGAAAGTGAAATTACTGTATTTTACAATTTCGTCTTACAGTCCAAGAATATATTCAATATTGTAACAACCAACCTGAAAAGAGAATCATTGCCCTTCAGAATCATTGCAGTACTGAGCATCACTACCAGACAACATAGCATCACTAATGCCCACACCTGAAACAGGATAAATATAACTCTATATAGATAAATGATGTCGCTTAATTTAATAACAATTAAAATTATAGAAGAGCAGTGGTATTAATATAAGAGAAAATAAGAACAGGGTCAACAAGGCTAAAAAATACTAGAATAATCTACCTAAAGACAGATTTAATAGAAGAATGATGTCGCTTAATTTAATAACAATTAAATACATAGAAAAACAGTGTTATTAAACTACCTAAAAAGATAGAAAAAATAATGTTTCAAGAAAAATAATATGGGAAGATTAAAATGTCTACATTTTGTCATATAATGGATATAATACAGACAAATATGAGCAGGGCAAGTTGACATTACTAGTGGGGATGAAATTCGGGAAATAAATCGAGAATATTTTCTTGGATATCAGTCTGGTTAATAAAATAGTCACAAATAACATGCTACTCCAGTCAGAGAGGCGATGAGACGTTGATAGCCAGAAATTAATCCAATACAAGCAGCTCCTGATTTACCAGTCGCCAGTAGTGAAATATCAGTGTAAACATGAAGTGGTGGGGTAGGAAATTGATTGGAGGCAAGGAGTGGCGGACGGTCCTTGTGCTTACTATGAGGTGTGTATGTGATAGACAAGTCCAAACGGGAGGTATGAATTAGGTGAGGAGATGTGTGAGTAAGTCATAACGGATGCCATTTGGATCCATACTAATTTAATACAGAACTGGGCAAAGTGTTGAACAGATTCTGTGACACCAAGATGCTAGGCCAAGCCAGGGTGTAGTTCTGCTTGACCTGCTCCAGTTTAGTGTAATCAGAGATTATCTTATCAACAGTTGAGTAAAATTAGCAGTGGGAGAGGGAGAAGTTTGAAGACATTGAGTGCCAAATCAGACTTCTAATATAATTTTTCTGTTAATAACAAGAGAAAGGTTAAGTTCACTAAACATGCTGACTATTCGATTGATCTAGGGCAGTGTAAGATGATAAGCAGATCTTCATTTTGATGTTTTTCGATAGGTTTAAGTAAAGTCCAAGGGAGGAGAGACAAGTGAAGTGCATGATACTCAAGAAGAGATTATACATACATTATATAAAATGACCGAGCAATGGGCATACTGAAGCCTCGAGGGCCTCGTGTAATGGAGGGGAGGGGGTGAAGTCTAGCTCACAACCTATCACGTAGGTTGGAAATATATTTAGAAGGGTTACTGAGTGAGGAGATAGGAATTCTGAGGTAAGTGTAATCTTTGACAACATCAGATTTGTTGCCAGCAGGGTTAGGGTATTACAAGCAAGTCTGGCTAAGGGAGAGCGTTCTAGAAGCTTAGCCTTCCCCAGAGGGAGCCACCTAGTTAACATGCAATAGGCTCCCAGTACGAGCCAACAGTGCTGACAGCCAGAGGGACCGCCCTCTGGGGGCCGTCCTGTGTTGGATGGTTGGGTGTCTTGGCCGAGAAATGATGAGGAAGGGGGTCTAAGCACTGTCGTGGGCAAACTTTCGAGCTATTGGGGCTGCTTTTTAAAACTAGTGGCCCCCTGGGGGACGAGGTACCCCTCCCATGACGACCAGCGCTCGGTCCCCTCATCTGCCCGGTAGGAAGTACCGGTAGCTCTTGGCTCCTGGTGCCCTTTCTACATTAATAAAATTATGTGGATACAGATAAACTACAATTGATTCCTCGAGCGGTGGTCGGCCAAGCCCCCGAGACGTCACTCTCTGGTCGTGGTGGTTTGCAGAAGGCTGGGGCTCCCCAAGCAATTTCAGCAAACACAAGAAGTACAAGCAGGTCAGGTGTTATGCCGACAAAGCCTGCTTTGACACTTATTGACTAATGTATTTTTCATCTTTTTCCTATGGCGCTATCCACTCCATTTTTAAGAGTTTTGGAGTAATTCTTCTTATCCGTCTCACCTATGACAGAACAGCCGATCAAATCTGTGCTATATTCCTTATAATACAAACGCTGCTGCCAAAGCAGCTTTTGAGGCAAAAGATTCTCTGTCTGCGGGGATATTCATGGTTCAGATGATGCGGTCAACAAATGAAGTTGACAGTGAGAATGACTATTGCCCCAACATCTTCGATGATTCTGTTTAGAATGTCTCTAAGGAGTGCCGCGTTCTTACACTCTTTTGGTTGGTGGCCTCCTACAGGAAGGGACGTGGTAACCTCAGCCATGCTTCTAGGTATCTAAAAAAGAGATTGGATTACTACCGATGGGCCACATAAAAATATAAGGATAATTTAATAAATACCAAAGATATACACGCCATGATGCTGCTCAATCTCCCATACCCTTTTGATGGCATGTTGGAATCAATCAAACCTAATCGAACATTTAATTTTAGCAAAGGGCGTGTATACAATGATGATCTGTATGAATTCCTGGAAGACATTTTTGCTTTGTGTTCTGATAGTGTCCAACGGGTAACAAGGAGGAAAGGCATTAATTAAGAACATGATCATCCTCACTTTCTATGGCTCGCATATCCCAGATCGCATTAATATCAACCCTACTTGTAGAGAGGTGAAGTCTTTTGTTGAGCGTCCATTACAGTGTTTTTGCTGTTATGAGTTTAATCATGGGAGGAGGAACTATACAAACCGTTCCCGGTGTGGTAATTGTTCTGCTATTGACTCACATCCTACTTCTGAGTTTCAGTCAGGGGATGGTCATCCCCTATGTTCTCCTCGAACAGGATATCCTCCATTTGGCTAACTCCTAATTCAATAGCATTGGTAATGCCGGACGGCAGAAGGATGGTAGTGAGAGGACATACGCCTCCTCCCCTGTCCCTCATCATTCAAAGTCGACAAAATCGAATTTTTTGCTACAGCAGTGTTTTGAGCTAGAGAAAAACCTACACCTAATTTCCTAATGAAGTGCCAACGTTGCAACAGACTCGAGTACAGGATACACGTATGTGATTCGGAGGGACGAGGGAGGGAGGACACGTATAGGTGACACAGAGGGAGGACACGTAGGTGACACAGAGGGAGGGAGGTTATCGTCACCACCCTCCCGCAAAATTAACACACAGTCATCTGCTTGAGTGATTTATGGTTTCCCTGTTTTAATAACTTTTTCTTATTGATACATTTACAGTAGGGTGGAGGATTGGTTGTGAATCATTTCTGATTTTGCTTTCTTCACGTGTATTTAAATGGTGGGTTTATATAACATAAATCATAATATATATATATATATATATATATATATATATATATATATATATATATATATATATATATATATATATATATATATATATATATATATATATATATATTATGATTTATGTTATATAAACCCACCATTTAAATACACGTGAAGAAAGCAAAATCAGAAATGATTCACAACCAATCCTCCACCCTACTGTAAATGTATCAATAAGAAAAAGTTATTAAAACAGGGAAACCATAAATCACTCAAGCAGATGACTGTGTGTTAATTTTGCGGGAGGGTGGTGACGATAACCTCCCTCCCTCTGTGTCACCTACGTGTCCTCCCTCTGTGTCACCTATACGTGTCCTCCCTCCCTCGTCCCTCCGAATCACATACGTGTATCCTGTACTCGAGTCTGTTGCAACGTTGGCACTTCATTAGGAAATTAGGTGTAGGTTTTTCTCTAGCTCAAAACACTGCTGTAGCAAAAAATTCGATTTTGTCGACTTTGAATGATGAGGGACAGGGGAGGAGGCGTATGTCCTCTCACTACCATCCTTCTGCCGTCCGGCATTACCAATGCTATTGAATTAGGAGTTAGCCAAATGGAGGATATCCTGTTCGAGGAGAACATAGGGGATGACCATCCCCTGACTGAAACTCAGAAGTAGGATGTGAGTCAATAGCAGAACAATTACCACACCGGGAACGGTTTGTATAGTTCCTCCTCCCATGATTAAACTCATAACAGCAAAAACACTGTAATGGACGCTCAACAAAAGACTTCACCTCTCTACAAGTAGGGTTGATATTAATGCGATCTGGGATATGCGAGCCATAGAAAGTGAGGATGATCATGTTCTTAATTAATGCCTTTCCTCCTTGTTACCCGTTGGACACTATCAGAACACAAAGCAAAAATGTCTTCCAGGAATTCATACAGATCATCATTGTATACACGCCCTTTGCTAAAATTAAATGTTCGATTAGGTTTGATTGATTCCAACATGCCATCAAAAGGGTATGGGAGATTGAGCAGCATCATGGCGTGTATATCTTTGGTATTTATTAAATTATCCTTATATTTTTATGTGGCCCATCGGTAGTAATCCAATCTCTTTTTTAGATACCTAGAAGCATGGCTGAGGTTACCACGTCCCTTCCTGTAGGAGGCCACCAACCAAAAGAGTGTAAGAACGCGGCACTCCTTAGAGACATTCTAAACAGAATCATCGAAGATGTTGGGGCAATAGTCATTCTCACTGTCAACTTCATTTGTTGACCGCATCATCTGAACCATGAATATCCCCGCAGACAGAGAATCTTTTGCCTCAAAAGCTGCTTTGGCAGCAGCGTTTGTATTATAAGGAATATAGCACAGATTTGATCGGCTGTTCTGTCATAGGTGAGACGGATAAGAAGAATTACTCCAAAACTCTTAAAAATGGAGTGGATAGCGCCATAGGAAAAAGATGAAAAATACATTAGTCAATAAGTGTCAAAGCAGGCTTTGTCGGCATAACACCTGACCTGCTTGTACTTCTTGTGTTTGCTGAAATTGCTTGGGGAGCCCCAGCCTTCTGCAAACCACCACGACCAGAGAGTGACGTCTCGGGGGCTTGGCCGACCACCGCTCGAGGAATCAATTGTAGTTTATCTGTATCCACATAATTTTATTAATGTAGAAAGGGCACCAGGAGCCAAGAGCTACCGGTACTTCCTACCGGGCAGATGAGGGGACCGAGCGCTGGTCGTCATGGGAGGGGTACCTCGTCCCCCAGGGGGCCACTAGTTTTAAAAAGCAGCCCCAATAGCTCGAAAGTTTGCCCACGACAGTGCTTAGACCCCCTTCCTCATCATTTCTCGGCCAAGACACCCAACCATCCAACACAGGACGGCCCCCAGAGGGCGGTCCCTCTGGCTCCTCCCCGAAGGAAAGAAGCGCGGGACACGCCCGCTGAACCTGGGGACCAGAACACGATCCCCCACACTCGCGCAGCCGCCCAGGGAAAAACCCCGTAAAACCAGAATCGTCCGCCACATGGAGCGGGTAAAAAAGGGCCCCCCCGGACAGATGAACCAGAAGGAGGGGTAGGAGGGGACCCGATAGCCTGAGAAGAAACACTCCAGGCTGAAAATAATGGAAGAACCCCAAAATAAAATAAAAAACCCCCGCCCGGGAGAGGAAGAGAGAACCAGGGCACAATTCTCACTCCCCCCTACCGAGAGGGGACACATAATAATCGGGGAAGGCAAGAGGAAGGGCTGCAAAGACCCCATGTGGTCACCACGTGGGGCGGGGAAGTCCCACGTGGCGCCCACTAACCTCGCTAAAAACCCCAGAAAACCCCGATAAAATACACACGAAGAATGTACTAGTGGCAGGAGGGACAGTGAAAGAGGGGACAGACGGAGAAAAACTCCGAAAACAGGGGCTGAAAAGCCCCCTTCGCTTAAGGAAAGAACTAAGTCCTAACGAAGAAAAAAACCCCATAAACACCTAAAAACCCTCCTAGAAAACACACATGATACATCTGCAAAGCAGGCTAGCCACTAGAACACAAAAGAAAAACTTAGCAGGAACACGCGACACAATACCATAGCGTAGCAGCGAGGAGCGTAGATGTTGACAGAGACGTGTTCCGCGACAGAGTGGGCGAGCGGTATTCAGCGGAGGAGGGGCTTAATACCTCACCTCACCACCACCAGGTGGCTCCACTATCAGTACAGCGCCAGATTTGAATTTTATTTACTTCTGATGAACGTCACGGAATTGACCCTTCCAACCCAGATTATGCCTACACGGGGCCTGGGCTTGTGAAGGGGCCTATTCTATAGCAAACAGCTGTGCTGGTTTCACTATACCAATAAATATATATATGTTGTGTGGGTGGGAGGTAAACACAGGATAGAGCTTTGAGTTATCTTATTACTCTTACGTTTCGGACTACACAGAGTCCATCTTCAGAGAGAAATGACATAGAGAAGAGGGTACCCCGAGATATATATACCGGTGGTGGCCTACATTGCACCTGCCACTCCTTAATCTCACCTGACCTGACCTCACCTCACCCCCTCCTTTCTTTTATACTCCAGGGCTATACTGGCTGAGTATCTACACCACTTCATAAACCCTTCTTTATGATTATGAACATTTTTTGTACAAATGTATGCTGCTTCCAATGCTTTCCTCATTTTCTTATCCAAACCACTATGAATGATTGATGAATCCTCCCATCTGGGTAAATTATTACATTCTTCAATATGCAGTACCAATGAATTAGCTGTGTTGTGCTTCCTTACGTCAGCTTTATGTTCATATAATCTTTTCTTTATACCTCTTCCTGTTTCTCCTATATACATATTGTCACACCCATTACATGGAATACTATATATCACGCTGTTATTATTGACACGCTTGTTCTTGTTTGCCTGGGTTAGTTCGCCGATTCTCTTTCCAGATGATGTTGCAATTTTTAAGCCAACCTTGTTCATATGTCTATCTAATATCGAGCCAATATTAGAATTAGGTACACATACAAATCTTTTCTCATTTTTCTCGCTGTTATTAGTTTCATCTTTCTTTCGTTCGATGATTTTAAGTGCTTTGTTTTTAAGCTTAGTCAGCAAACCTGCAGAGTATTTCAATTTCCTAAATGCCTCTATTATATACTTAATTTCATCGTTCAAGCTGTCATTACTACATCGAACGAAAGAAAGGTCAGGTCAGGTGAGATTAAGGAGTGGCAGGTGCAATGTAGGCCACCACCGGTATATATATCTCGGGGTACCCTCTTCTCTATGTCATTTCTCTCTGAAGATGGACTCTGTGTAGTCCGAAACGTAAGAGTAATAAAATAACTCAAAGCTCTATCCTATGTTTACCTCCCACCCACACAACATACTTGTCAATATGAATCATTCACATATATATATATATATATATACATAAAGCCAAGATTCTGTCTGCGTGTGTGTGTCCGCGATGCACGCCTAAACCGTCCAACTTTGTGTCCTCAAAATTTGCATGTAGGTGAGTCTTGATCCCCTTCAGGTTTAAGGGGGGTCATACAACGAAACCACATATAACGAAACGTGGAAGCGAAATAATAATAAATTACAGGGGAAAAATCTACGGAATCACCATACCACATTTCAGCCATCCGCAAAAACACGGTCATTTTTAAAGTTTCATTTAGGTAAATTTTTTCTTACAGAATTGTAGAGCTTGATTTTACACACCAGAATCTGTAAACTAAAGTTTCCTAGGTCCACTGGTTTGCGTACAGCAGCGCCATGAGTAATAAAGTAGTTACCCCTAAAACCCCCCTAAAAATGAGAACACGTGTTCTATTATTAAATTATGTTCACGATTTCTTTTACTTTTGTCAAATTGATTTTCATTATTGCCATATTTATTTTCACATACAACGAAACCACAAATAACGACACGTGGAAGCGAAATAATAATATAGATAAGAAAATACATGGGGTGGGGGGGAAGCAAAATAGTGTCGGATACTGGTCCAGAAATCAACAGCTCATGAACATATTTTAGGCTACAGCACGGATATTATTCAATTTGTTTATGCCTTATCTCGGTAAGTATATTGTCGTTCACGATTTATTTTACCTATATTATTACATTTTATCCATTTTTATGATTGATTTCTACCATATTGGTATATAATTTTGGTAAATATTGAATGAATTACCGTTATTGCATACCGTTTTTCTACCTTCATTACCCACTTATTTAGACCATTCTAAGACTATTTTATTCTATGGCATTTCCTCCGCAAATGCCCCATTTCCAAGATAGGGCATATTCAAATGGGGCATTTTGAAATTAGCCTGACCTTACCTAACCTAACCTAGACCACATCAGACTACCGGGACCTAACCTGGGCAAACTACTGGGACCTAACCTGGGCAAACTACCAGGAAAACGGTAATTCTTTCAATAATTACCAATATTTTTGTACATTATTTTCTTGAGCTCTTGATTCCTGCTCCAGTATCAAACACCATTGTCATATTGATTCTCATTATTGTCCTATAGAGTTTCACTTTTGTCAAATTGATTTTCATTATTGCCATATTTATTTTCAGATTGGTAGAATATTTTTGTATTCCAGTATCAAACACCATTGTCATATTGATTCTCAGTATTGTCCTATAGAGTTTCAGTTTTGTCAAATTGATTTTCATTATTGCCATATTTATTTTCTGATTGGTAGAATATTTTTGTAACTTATTTTCTTGACGTCTTGATTCCTGCTACGGTATCAAACACCATTGTCATATTGAATCTCAGTATTGTCCTATTGAGTTTCAGTTTTGTCTAATTGATTTTCATTATTGCCAAGATAGGGCATATTCAAATGGGGCATTTTGAAATTAGCCTGACCTTACCTGACCTTACCTAACCTAACCTAGACCGCATCAGACTACCGGGACCTAACCTGGGCAAACTACCAGGAAAACGGTAATTCTTTCAATAAATACCAATATTTTGTACAATATTTTCTTGAGCTCTTGATTCCTGCTCCAGTATCAAACACCATTGTCATATTGATTCTCATTATTGTCCTATAGAGTTTCACTTTTGTCAAATTGATTTTCATTATTGCCATATTTATTGTCGTCAACCGGAGTCGTGAAAAATGTCGTTTACCAGGAGGCACTTCAGTAAAATGCTTAGTGACGCAATTAATAGAAAAAGAAGGAAATATTATTAATTATGCTAATATTAGAATGATGGAGTTATTGAATGAGGGAGAAAGATTGATATAATAAACATTTAAAAACGACTAATACCTCCAATTATTCACCCACCCACCTCTATTACTATTCATCCATCCATCCATTTATTTTATCTAACCACTAAACCATCCCTCCCTCTCCCCCTTCCTTCCCTCCTTCCCTTCCTTCTATCCACCCACCGCCCGATCTGCTCCAAACCGCCCGAAGGGCGGTGGAAGGGCGGACGCAGGCCGCCAGCCCTCCGCAGGAGCTAGCGGCTCCTAGCCGCCCGAAGGGCGGCGGAGCAGCTAGTATATATATATATATATATATATATATATACATATATACATATATACAGGGTGATTCAGAAATGCGTGCCGAAAATCCGCAGGTGTATTCCTGGCACATAATTGAATGTAAATTAGTCAATAACGATTTTGGAAATTCTCAATAGTTTATAAGTTATAGTGCCTTCAAGGTTTGAAGAGTGTGTTTAAATCTAGGGATTGTACCATAATCTTTCAGACACGTGTGAAATTACTTAACTCCCATGAAGGCACTGGAAACACAGTAAAAGTTACTAAAGAATATGACAAAAGCTGTAGAGTGTACAGTCACAGCAAAATTACCAGGGACGGAGTTTCAGGGATTATGGTACAATCCCTAGATTTAAACACACTCTTCAAACCTTGAAGGCACTATAACTTATAAACTATTGAGAATTTCCAAAATCGTTATTGACTAATTTACATTCAATTATGTGCCAGGAATACACCTGCGGATTTTCGGCACGCATTTCTGAATCACCCTGTATATATATATATACATATATATATATATATATATATATATATATATATATATATATATATATATATATATATATATATATATATATATATATATATATATATATATATATATATATATATATATATATATATATTCTCACTCTCTTGTGCCATTAGTAATAGTATATTCTGTGCCTGTGTATGAGTTTAATTACTTGTTTATTCTGGTGTGTCACGAAGCCGGCTGTGGCTATTGTTTATCGAGTGTTATTATCAAGCTAATCGCTTCTGCCATTATTATTTTGAACACTATATTGAATTGTTTGTGATGGATATTATCATGTATTGTATCTTCAGGGAGTAATAACTGATTAGTGCTTACTTTAACTATATCTTGGTTATGGGTGTGATTAACTGATTATTGATTATATAGAGATAACGTATTTTTGGGTGAATGTTTGTTTAGGGTTAATTGTGGATTGGAGTTGTCATAGCATATCAAATCAGGCATATTATTGTTTGATTTTAATAGTAACTTGTGTGTATTAAATATATCCAGTGTAATTATAGTAACTTAAATTTTCTTTGAGTTTAATCTACTCCTTCTAAGTAGAACCTGGGTTACGAAACTCGACGTGTTTTTATACATTCTATATTCAACGAGAAGCTAAAACTTGCCCATAGTTTCTCCATTTAATTCCGTAGTCAGATCAAAGTCCGTTGTTCTCATATCTAACGTCGAGAATCGTAACACTCTCAATCCCACCAGAAGCGTTCTCGTGGCTCTCCGATGAGTCTCTTGATTCAACAGATGTTTTCCATCGCAAGCTTGCTTTGGGAACATCAGAAGGACGTGTGATGAATGTGGATACTTTTGTTGCTGTGATTTCAAAAGATATGGTTTCTCTTCCACTCGAGCAGCGGAGTGATCCGTCCACCTGCATTATGGATGTTGATGTCTCTGCCTGTGTCACTGATACCACTAGTGTACAGGACAATACCAGTGTGTTTGTTTTAAAGAATCTCCCTGCTCATCTCCCTTCACTTTCTTTTAACATATCAGGTTAATTCAGGGACTCGTGTAAGGGTCCCAATTACCTCCACGAGTACTACTCCTTTGGTTCCCTCTTCTGCTAATGGCCCAGGATTAGAGAAAAGTTGTCGATTGAGTAAAACCTCTGGTCAAGGTGGTAGTGGAAAATCCTTCTGTGAGGCTTCCCTATATTTTGCTTTAAAGTAACACTGTTCTAGGTCCTTCAGTGGAATTACAAGGGCTTGCGTGCCTCCTGGGAGGAACTGCGGTTTAATCTCTCTAGCTTCTCCCCTATGTGTGTTTGGCTCCAAGTAACAATGCTTGGGGACTCCATTTTATTTCAATTATTTTAAAGGGCAGGGTCACAAAGGTGGCTCTGCCATCCTAGCTCGATGCGATGTTTCATGCACGAGCCTGGAGCTTGACACTCCGTTCCAGGCTGTTGCAGTTAAAATCTTTATGGACTGCCCCTATGCAGTGTGAAGTCTATACCTTCCTTCCAGTGTTACAGTTGAGAGGAGAGAGATCTTCCTCCTAGTACGAGACCTTCCCTTTTCCTATATTTTATTGAGCAAATTAAATGGTCGTCATCCTCTATGGGGTGACAGTAAGGTCAATCTCAGAGATGTTTTATTGGCTTCTTTTATTGAAGATGAGAGATTGGAGGGGAGATGTGACCCATTTTCATAGCCCTACTGGGAATTTTACAGCCACTGACATTTCCCTCTGCTCACACAGTGCACTATTAGATTTTACTTGGAATGGGTTGCCCGATTTATATGGTAGTGACCATTTTCCTATATAACAGGTACGAACCGCAGTTTTGACTTGCTCAGTGGAGATTAGAGAAGGCTGATTGGAGGCTTTTAAAAGAGCTTACTTCTCCTGTGTCTTCTGTTGTACAGGGTGGGGCAAATCAAATGCCCGAGTTTTGAAAGGCTATTAGGAAAAGTAAAACAATACTTACAGAATTATTTGTTGTTTTATTCGAATCAGTATACAATGCCGTTTGTGTGATCACTTTTTGAAGATGGCATCAGGAAGATGGTGGCCATCTGTAGCGATGCACTGTTGAAGGCGATGTCTGAAGTTTTCGGCTGCTCTTCGGCACATCTCAAGGGGTATTGCAGCGATTTCCTCCCGAATTCGCATCTTCAATTCTTCCAAATTGTGTAGCCGACTTGACCTACTTCACAGATATGCTCTACTCTGTTGCTCTCAACTCGGTCAATAAAACTTCTGGCCACTTTCCCAGACATCCTGTCCCTTGGTGATCTCCAGTCTGCACTACTGCTGTGTGCAAGTACTGCGCTACATTCTCTCGACTTCGTCGAAATCGTGGAAACCCTATTACTTTAGAGGACTTCCGATGGGTGAAAGCGCGGCTAGACAAATTTTAAAAGATGCACGACGTGCATCTTGGAAGGCCTATGTGTTTTCAATAACTACTAAAACTCCGCTCACCCATGTGTGTTCAAGAGAGTTCATAAGATTGTGGGGAAGTTTTCACCTAGTCCCTCACCTGTCATTAAGGTCAAAGGAGTTGAGATCATGGAGGTTTAACCATGGCCAACACCATGGCGGAGGCTTTTAAAGCAGGTTCTCAGTGGTCACAGTTTTTGCATGTAGGTTGGTATAGACCTCTCTGCACCCGTAGCACATTAGGAGGGCTTCACCCAGGTAAGTGTCCTCAGTGTCACATTATTTGCAGAGGCAATTAGAGACATATCCCCATCCCTTCCGGACGGTGTAGCTAACTCGATATATGTTGACGACCTGGCTTTCTGGTTTGCTGCTTCCCGTATATCAATGGCGGAGCGGCGCATGCATTTTGCCCTCGACATGGTGTCGAGTTGGGCTGGTTTTCTTGGGTTTCGCTTTTTTCCTGCCAAGACGATTGCTATGCACTTCTGCCGCCTTCGGGAAGTCCACTCAATCTGGACTTAATCATGTATAGTCATCAGATATGTTGTGTTGAGGAGATTTGCTTCTTGGATCCACTTTTTGATAGACATCTGACATGGGTTTCCCATCTCCATTCACTAAAGGTCTCTTGCATCCATGCTCTCAACCTGTTGAGGGTCCATGACCATACGTCCTGGCGGGCTGATCAGGCCACCCTCTCCTCTTATATTGTGCTGTGGCCGTTTGGTTTCCGGGTCAGGAAGGCTATGGAGGAGTTAGGGATTGCTGAATTTCAGTGGCTCGCTCCTTCTTCTTAGAACATGCCTCCTATCACAGGGGTCCCTCCCTTTGTACAATGATGGGTCAAATTCGGATGCTGGAGTTGGTTTGGGGGCTGTCTTTTCTGACTTTTGTCGTGGGAGCAGGCTTCCTTCTGTTATATCTATTTTTGTTGCCGAGCTGTCTGCTATTTTATATGCCCTTCAAGTAATTTTTAATCTCAATCATCCTTCTTTTACTCTTTTTAACCATTTCTGTAGTGCCTTGCAGGCCTTGGGCAATTTTAACTCTTCCCATTCCCTGGTGTTGGCTATTCTTGAGTGGATTGTCCTCCAGGGACGTCATGGCTTTATAGTCACATTTTGTTGAGTCCATGGATGTGTGGGTGGCAATGGGAATGAGGAGGCTGACACCATTGCTAATACTGTTGCCTCCAATGATCGGCCTCCTGCCTTTCATCTTCCGGTACCTGTGCAAACGATGGACCCTACATTTAGGCTGCTGTTCTTTTCTGCAGGGTGGAAATAGGATGGTGTTGGGGCTAACAAGCTCCATGGCATCTGCCAGCACCTGGCTTTATGGAGCTACAGTGGCCTGCCTCGCCGGTGGGAGACAGCTCTTGCCCACCTCTCCACTGGCCACTCACGTTTGACTCATGGATTTTTATTGGAGAGGGCTCCCCCTCCCTACTATGATGATTGTCTAAACCCCTTGACTGTGTGGGACCTTCTAGTGGAGTGTAACGGCCTTGGGCATCTTCGTTGTAGGTACCTCTCTGAGTTCCAAGTGGGGGATGGTTCTTACAGTCTTTCCCAGTTCTTAAGGAGGAGGCTTGTAGTGTGGGAGCATACACTCTCTCCTTTGAATTTTTTATCTTTTAATTTTTATTATTATTTTAGTAAAATACGAGTTTCAGATGATACGTCTGTTAAATCATGCTGTTAATCCCTTTTGGGAGAGTGAAGCCTGAATAATATAGGAATATATCGTATATATTATATAAATAACCATATTTTATCTAAAAAATCTAATATTATGTTGGGCAGTATATGACCCTGGCTGTTGCGCTACCAGATGCCTAGTGAAATTGTAAACACTAGGGACAGTGTTACTACCGGGTGAACAAACTCGATTATACACAGTAACAATTTATTGGTTAGTACAATAGGTTGTGAGATAACAAGCACCTTGTAGTTGGTTAACCCGCCTGCCGTGGTAGCGTCATGTGGAGAGAGAGGTAGCTGGTGAGGTGAGGCACGTGGTGTCGTGGTGTAGGCAGGTAGCAGTGTAGGCACAGCAGGGCAGGGAGAGGAGATCCTTCCAGGTGGAGAGCTGGTGGCTAAGTGGACGACTAGCGGTGGTGCGGCCGCGGAAGAGTAGGCAGGTAGGGTGCGCGTGCCAGCACAGGTAGAACAAGTAAAGTCAAAGATGCTTGTCGCAGACAGGTGAGGTGAAAAATGCGTAGAAGGTACTTGGTGTCACTACAGTACCCCCACTCCCCTACCATTTTTAGGAAAGAGGGGAGGTATGGCATAATCATATACCATACATACGTAATAAATAATACATACAAAGAAAATGATAAATGTAAATACATATGTTTATGGGTATAGTGTGTATTGTTTTGGGGGAAATGGCAAGTGTGTGAATTAATAATAAGGGGTGGGTGTGTGTGACTGGGTGTGGAGTGGGTGTGGGTCTGTGTGGTAGAGGTGTGTGAGGTTTTTTGCAGGTCGCCTGATAGATCGTCCAGAATGGGATGTGTACCCCTCAGGGACCATGGCCGGCTCATTGTCCTAAAGCTGTTCCCGTGCGGATTTCAGTGTGGAAGGGCATGGTTGTGGTTGTGGGTGTGGCTCAGATGTAACAGGTCGAGGAGGCGTGGCCGGCAAGAGCTGTGAGTCAGGTGGAAGGTCCTGGGGGAGACTTAAGGGGATTATTGGAATCGGAGGAGGATCAGGAGTGGCATCGGGACGTATAGGAATGGAATTAGGCAAGGTGTGGGTGGGTGAAGGTGGGCTGGTGGGTGAGGGTGGTTGGATAGGAACGGATGTGGAATGGGTAGGAGAGGGAGAGTGTGGTAGGGATGGACATGGATGGTACGGGGTGTTCTGTGATGGGAAAGCATGAGAGATGTGGGTAGGTGAGGGTAGACGTGAGGGTGATGACGTGTGGGGATGAATGAGGATGGGTGAAGGTAAGGTAGGGGAAGGAGAGCATGGCTGGGTAGGTGGTGTGGGAGAAGGGGTTGGTTGAGTATGGGATGGTGGTGAAGTGGGTGTATGATTGATGTCGTATGATGTGGTTGATGGCGAGGGTAGGAGCGGCGCCGTGTGGGTGTGAGAGCTTGGGTGTGGCCGTAGCGTAGGTAGCAGTGGTGAGAGGTATGTGTGTGGACGTGGTATGGTAGCGTGGTTGGCTGTGGAGTGGGTAAGAGTGGTGGGCGATGGTAAGTGGAAGTGGTTTGTGGTTGCGTTAGAGGGTTGGGGGTGTTGGATGAAGGGTGCATGGATGCGTGTGTGGGTGAGTAAGTGTGATGTGGTGTGGTGTGTGTGGTGGTGTGTGTAGGCTTGACCCGCTCCCAGGATGTGACGTACGGTCTCCTGGCTACCTGGATGGTATTGGTAGTGTCTGTCCTGGCGATAACGGGGTGAGGTCCAGTGTAAGGTTCTTGTAGCAGTGTCCTGTGCACATCCGTGCGGAGGAAGAAGTAAAGGGTGGAGTGGTGACCTGTAAGTGTGTAGGATGTCCTGGTGTGTTGTCGTGTAGGAGTAGGTTGGGCGTTGTTGCCTTCAGTGCCGGGAAGAAAGACAGGATAGAGGTGTCGAGATCCAGTGTCGTGACTTGCCCTGGCAGACGATGAGAGAATGGTGTAAGTTTACAGTGGTGCAGATGGTGAGTGGGATGAGAGGAAGGGCGTCTGTCCACTGGTCCGGCTGCAGAGCTCTGAAGGTGTCCTTGAGCCTTCTGTGTAGTCGTTCCACCAAGCCCTTACTACACGGGTGGTATGCAGTGGTCCTCTGCCGACGGGTCCCAAGCAGTGTGAGCATGTCCTGCCACGCCCTTGACTCAAATTGGGTTCCTTGGTCTGGGACGATTACGGCCGGGGGGCCGAAGTTGGAAACCCAATTGTTGAGGAAGTGGAGGGCAGTACCTTCTACTGTGATGTCACTCATGGGGGTTGTGGTGCACCAACGTGTTGTCCTGTCCATGCAGGTGAGGAGATAACGTGCCCCGCACGAGAGCGACAGAGGATCCACGATGTCCACGTTTACGGTATGGAAACTGCTGGTGGGTACCAGGAACTCATGGGGTGGTGGTCAGGTATGGCATCCAATCTAGGCGCATTAACAGGGTATGCAGGAGGTGACACACTCCTTCACCTGTTTTCTCATCCCTGGCCAGACTGCATGATGACTGACGAGACGGAGCGTACCCGTGACACCTGGGTGGTTGAGTGAGTGGTAGTGGTTGAAGACTGTGGTTCTGAACTGCATCGGGATGTACGGGCGTGGCGTGCCGCAGGAAGTGTCACACCAGAGCTTGGTGACGGCGTCAGGGGCGGTTAGGTACTCGAGGCGGAGTCCCGTGTCGCATGTGAGGAGGTCTTGGAGGTGAGTGTCGGTTTCTTGCGCGGGTGCAATAGCTGGGAAGTCTAGTAGTGGCATTTGCTGGATAGTGGCGATGTTTGGTTGCGCCGGTGGTGCTCTTGACAGGGCATTCGCTACGGCGTTGTCCTCGCCTCTCAAGTGGTGGATGTCAGTTGTGAATTCAGAGACGAATGCCAGGTGGCGTGTCACCCTCGGAGACCAGTTAGTCCCCAGTTGCTGCATAGCTGTAGTGAGAGGCTTGTGGTCGGTGCGGATGTGGAAAGTCCTGCCTTCCAGGAAGTGGCGGAAGTGCTTCACAGCATAGTACCCCATCCACTTCCTGTTGCAGGACTGCACCAATGGCGTCACTAGAGGAGGCGTCCGTGTAGATGGATGTCGGGGCGTGCAGAGTAGGGTAGGCGAGAAGGGTGGTTTTTCCGCCAGTTTCCTATTGATAGAGGTGAGCGCCTCCTCGGCAGCTGTGGGTCATACTAGTTTCAGTAAATTTATAGAAGAACTGGGTTCACTATAATGTATATTTAAGTATCATTAACCACTATTTTGAATCATTCTAACACACTTTTCATCTATGGTGTTTCTCTCGGAGATATGCCCCGTTTTACAAACATAATTTGGAAATTAGTCTGACCTTACCTAACCTAGACCACAGCAGACTACCGGAACCTAACTTGGGCAAACTACCGGGACCTAACTTTGGCAAACTACTGGGATATAACCGGTGTAAACTATCATAAAGTGACTGGGGCAAATTCCCAGGCCCTATCCGGATGTGATAACATTGCGCGATCCTAGCCAAAAACCCAGTTATTCTGTAATAATACCCTAGCTTCTGCGAGGTCTTCTTCAAGCCCTTCAGCAGGTCGTGAAGTGGTGCGAGAGCAGAGGCGGCGTGGGGGATGAAAGTAGTTCACCACCCCTAAAAATTCCCAGAGTTTTCTAGCGGCAGTGGGTAGCGGGAACTCTCTGACGGCCTCTACCTTCTGCGGTAGAGGGGCGATACCATTGGGTGTGACTCGGTGGCCGAGGAATACCAGCTGGTCCACCCCTAGGACACAATTGTAGGGGTATACTTTAAGGCCATGCTGTTGTAGACAGCTGAAGAGCTCCCTCAGGTGCTGCTGGTGTTGAGTTTGAGAGTCTAATGCCACCAGGATATCGTCAATGTACACGATAGTGTAGTCCAGACTATGCAGCACCTTATCCATGAACCGTTGGAACGTCTGATTGGCGTTGCGTATTCCAAAGTTAATGGACGGGAACTCAAACAGGCCAAAAGGTGTCATAATCGCTGTCTTCTATTTCCTCCTCAGCAACAGGAATCTGGTGAAAAGCGCAGACTAGGTCAATCTTGGAGAATACCGTATATCCTTATATACGTATAATACCGTATATCCAGGACGTGCGGTATCGGGCACCTGTTGGGGATGGTGGCGGTGTTTAAGGCTCTGTAATCACAGCATGCTCTCCATTCACCTTCCTGTTGCTTGGGAACCATGTGTTGAAGCAATGCCCATGCACTGTCCGACGGCCGTGCCACACCTTGCTGCCACATTACGTGGAACTCCCTCTTGGTAACATCCAAGCGCTCTGGGGGCATCCTCCGGGGTTTGGTGAAGACAGGGGGGCAGTCGTCGTGTTCGTGTGGCGGATACCTGAGTCGTTCGTGTGTGTGATGTGTGGTGGTGGTGGTGGAGAGTAAGTGTGTGTATTCATGTATTAAGTACTCGTAGGTGTTTGTATGTAATATATGTGTAATGGTGTGTGTAGAATGTCGGCAGTGTTTGGTGGGTATGATGGCTCCTGTAGGGTGGTGGATGAGCCGTTGTCTCTTGGCGTCGATGAGAAGGTCGTGTGCTGGTATGAAGTCTAGACCTAGGATGGGGGCCTGCATGTCAGCCACAATGAATGGCCAAACAACATACTCCCGCTTCAGCAGGAGTCAACTAGGAAGTTATCGCCCGACTCAAGGTCTTCCACCCACTTGAGAGTGCGAGCGGTGTGATGAGGTGCGTGTGTCAGTTTGCCTGGGTGTTGCAGGGCTGGAGACAGGGATGCAGTGGCGAGGTTGGCGGCCGTGTTGTGATTGGTCGAAGATGGTTCCTAGTGCTGTTGGAAGTAGTGCGTAGGTGTGTTGCTGGGCGGCCCTGAGTTGGATGTAGTTGTGCGGGCGGTAGTGTGGAGGGCATTGTCTTGCCACTGCCTTATTCATTTCCCGGTGTAGGTCTGGCGGTAGGGCGGCTGGCGGAAAAACCCCACTGGCGCGGGAGGCGACAGTTCCGGGAGGCGTGGCCAAACCTCTGGTGGTACATGCACAGCTGGGGGTTCTACCAATTCTGTTGTGGTGCGGTTGGAGGTGCCTGTCTTGGAGTAGGAGGTAGTTGGCAGGACAGAGGGTCCCACTGGTGTTGTTGTTGTGGTGGCGTGGATTGTAGTAGATCTATCTTGTCGTTGAGCGCTTTTATGTGTTGGGATAGGGTGTTGTAAAGTTGTGGTGTGAGGTTTTGATACTGGTGTTGTGTAGGTGGTAGAGTATGTTGCTGAGGTGGAGGTGTGAAATATTGTAGTTGGGGTGATGGAAGGAAATGTTGGATTCGTGGCTGAGGTGGAATGTGTTGGTGTCGAGGTGTTGGAGGGATATGTTGTTGTTGAGGTGGTGGTGGAGGTTGGTAACGAGTGTCAGTATGGGTCGCCATGGAAACGGAGAGCAGGGTGTTGTGTTGTTTGCGAAGGCAGTGTGGACGTGGGGACTTAGAATAAAAAAAGCACGTGTGGGAGGGCTAGAGCACTGGGGACTTAGTGTGTTGGCAGTGTGTAGGGGCACGTGGAGGTAGTGAAAAGGAGAAAATAATGAACAAGAGAAAGAATGGCCACGGGGGTGAGGAATGGAGCCAAGGAGGGTAGGAGAGATGGTGGGGTGAGGAACAAAGAAAACGGGGCTAGCGAGGGGGGACAGAAGTAGGGAAGACAACGGTGTAGGATAAAGGGATAGCTGGTGTGGGGAGAGGACAAAGAGGTAAAGAATAGGGGGTGTACCACGTGGAACTAGGGGTGAAAAAAATTAGCAAGGGACGCATGGGTGGTAGTGGGAGAGACGTTGATATAGGGGGGAAAATATGGTGCAATGGGAAGGGAGGGCGAAGATAAAACACTCGGTAGGGATGGGTACAGCGAGGTGGAGTGACGGAGCAAGTAACGACATGGGTAATAGGACAAAGGGGATAGAGTAGGGGCGAGAACAGAGAGGAATGGAGCTACAGGTAAAAAGAGGGGGAGAGAAGGAGCAACGGGTAGAGGGTAATGTGGCGAAGAGAAAGGTACAATGGGGAGAACAATGACAAAAAATGGGGTATAGGTAGCACTGGGGTGGGTAGCACAATGGGAAAAAATGGGGTGGTGTGTGTAAAATGTACTGGTACCTGTGAGGTTGTAGGAGGTTAAGGGCGCCGTGCAGGTTGTCGTGTCGTGCTGGAGATGTGCGGGACGGGGCTGTAGGCGATATCGTGGTCGCAACGTGGAGGAGAATGAAGCACAAGGACGTGTCGTAGAGTAGCGTGGGACGTAGCACGTGGGCGTAGAGTAGAGTAGCTTACACATGGATGTAGAGTGTGTGGCTTACTTGAACATAGAGTGGCGTAGCACGTGTAGCTTTTGTGAGCGTAGATTGGCGTAGCTTGCGTGAATGAAGCGTAGCGTAGCTTGTAGACCGTGGAAGTAAACTTGGGTAGCTTGCTTGGAGTGTAAATTGTATGGTATAACGAGTTGTATATGCCGGGGTCACCAATTGTAAACACTAGGGACAGTGTTACTACTGGGTGAACAAACTCGATTATACACGGTAACAATTTATTGGTAAGCACAATAGGTTGTGAGATAGCAAGAACCTTGTAGTTGCTTAACCAGCCTGCCGTGGTAGCGTCGTGTTGAGAGAGAGAGGTAGCTGGTGCGGAGAGGCACGTGATGTCGTGGTGTAGACAGGTAGTGGTGTCGGCACAGCAGGGCAGGGAGAAGAGATCCTTCCAGGTGGAGAGCTGGTAGCAAAGTGGACGACTAGCGGTGCTGCGGCCACTGTGGAGCAGGCAGATAGGGTGCGCGTGCCAGCACAGGTAGGACAAGTGAAGTCAAAGATGCGTGTCGCAGACTGGTGAGGTTGAAGATGCGTAGAAGGTGCTTGGTGTCACTACATTATCTATCAATCAATCAATCAATTAGAAGAAATGTCCTTTTAAGCATGCTGTTTCTCCCGTTTGGGGTAGTGAAGCCTGGCTTATATTCGTATTTCTTTTATAAACTATATAAATGACCACAATTTGAATTCTCAAGGATTTAATATTATGTTGGGCGGTATATGATCGTTGCTGTTGCGCCGCCAGATACCTTGTCGCATCATCTATCAATTAATCAAGAAGTTTAGTTTTGGCCATGTTTATACTGAGTCCACAGGATGGGACGTCATCAGCAAAGTTACGAAGAAGACGGAGTGTGATAGGATATTGAGAGATGATGCAGTTATCATCAGCTCGCTGATGTGGCAGTTTCTACATCACTCACTATTACTGGTGCCATGCTCTGGAAGAAATCTCTCCTTAAGTCACCGCTGTGATGTAGCCGTTGGTCGCATCAGTATGGGATACCACTCCAGGTGGGAGGTTGCTAGACAGCCAACCGCTTACCGGACGGTGTGTAAACTCTGTCAAGCTCCCAACTAGCTGACACTCAGACACTACGTCATGGACTGTGCCTCAATTAAGGACATCAGACCTGCTCACCTACTGTATCGTAATATGTAAGACTTTTTAATTGTCAGTTGGTGGGACTAACTTCAGTTGAGACACTGATACTAAATACTTTAATAACCATCATGACCAAGAAGGATATAAAAAGAGTTGTGTAAATACCTTAAATTTATGTAAACAAAACCTCTATCTAATTATATCAACCTAATTAATAATAATAACCACCATTCACCAAAATAATTATGTACCCAAATGAACCTGTTTCAGTAGGTATATGCAAATCACTAATCTCTCACACTAACTAGCAATATTCATTTACACAAATTAACCGAAGAACCTGTTACACTGTACATTTTCTATATGTACCCACTTGCTTGAATCAGTATGTTTCAATACACCTCCATTGTCAGGATTCTTTAGTTGGTGGGACTAACTTCAGTTGAGACACTGATACTAAATACTTTAATAACCATCATCACCAAGAAGGATATAAAAAGAGTTGTGTAAATACCTTAAATTTATGTAAACAAAACCCCTACCTAATTATATCAAACTAATTAATAATAATAACCACCATTCACGTAAAGTGTTCACTGAAGACTAAAAAATTCTGTACTCAAATGAACCTGTTTCAGTAGGTATATGCAAATCACTCATCTCTCACACGAACTAGCAATATTCATTTACACAAATCAACCGAAGAACCTGTTACACTGTACATTTTCTACATATACCCACTTGCTTGAATCAGTATGTTTCAATACACCTCCATACTGAAGCGCATGGTGAACATCTGGGTTGTGGGACACACACACACACACCGGTAGAGAGAGTCGTGGTACAGTACTTGCAGTCTGACTCGTATGGCACTATTCTTCCTATACAGTGAATCCTCGTCGCTACACACATGTACAGTCGCCAGCACTGCCGCGTGGTACAGGGGTTGGCATGTTTAAGAGATTTAAGTGATTCAGTTCCTTAAGCAACAAAGTTCACTTCCTTTATCCTAAAGGCAAATGAGGAGAGACCAGGACAGGGGTGACATGTGGAAGGCAATTCAACAGACTCCCTAGAATGCTTGCTATCAAAGTGAGCTGCAAGCAATGCAGCCTTACCACCGGGTTCATACACCAGTTTATCACTGTCACTAATCAAGGGGGGAAGAGAAGAGTCAGACCCAAATACAGCACTTTTCAAGGTAGACCACCATTTACGAGGGCTCCGAGCATTCAGCAACACATCCCTGGCTCCAGTATTAAACCGTTGCACTGCCTCTGCATAGACAACATTAGCCATTCTTTGGCACTCAATAAACTCATCCTACTTTGCTCTGCAACGATCACGAGTCCACCTACGATAGACACCCTGATTAAGATCAAATGCGGCCCAATATTCATCAGTAAACCAAGATTTATCAATATTGCATAGACAAATGATCTTCTTAGACACATATCGCTCAATTACCTCAGACAAATGCTGATTCAGCAATTCTACTTGATTAACAGCAACATACATGACATACTTTGGAAACCCACGCACAGCCCCACAAACTGCATCGCAATAAGCACGATTTTTCAGAAGCACTTCCCTCGTACATAGGTTCGGAACTGATTGGGCAGTGGAAACCTTCACAGAGAGAAAAGAATGATCTGAACGATCAATTGGTGCGACCACAGCTACTGCCACCAGATCCGGAACATCAGTCATCACCAGGTCAAGGGTTTCACCTCTCACATGGGTTGGCCAATAATAAATTTGTCGCAGCCAGAGACCGATGAAAAATCCAAAGCAGCAACACCATGACGAGTCATTGTTGTGGACCTTGGAACCCTAGCCATTCCTCATGGTGCACATTGAGGTCACCCATAAAGACAAATGATGCACGACTGTCCTCCGCTTGCACCCTAACCATTGATGTTAACAAATATTCATATATACCATCCTCCAGATCTGGGTTCCGATACAAGCTGTAAAGATAAACCATCTCCCACATACTCTCAACACCATCATCTCACAGCAACCACAATCAAACATTTTTTGTCTAAAACAACCAAAACCATCTCTAATGTAAGCGGTCTCCATGAGACCGCAGCAACTCCCCAAGATACAGCAGAACAGGTCGACCAAAACCAGGAATCAATAATTCCGACTGATGATGCCTGTCAGGGACTAGGGTCTCTGAGCATAACAGCACATCATAATGAGGGTCACCACAGTCAAATCAGTAAAATTCCCAGATAAATCACGCACATTCGAGCAAAGTACTCTGCAGCGCCGAGGAAGAGAATGCCTCGGACCCGGGTTCAACTCCACATCCGGAAACCTAAGTTTCAGGCAAACAAAAAAAGCAGATAGAGAAAACCCATAGAACTAGGACTATGGATTCATAACACAGAAACAAATAAAAAATACTTTCTTTCAGTTCAGCATTCTTCAAGGCTAAACTCGAGGACATCTTCAAGGGTTGCTCAACTGTAGATGAGGGGCTAGCCCACATGTCAGCGGCCCTCATTCCTACAGCGGCGAAGACGTTCGCTTAGGCAAGGTTGGCTGCCAGGACAGCTGCCACTCGCAACCTGCCAGTGCCTACCTAATGGGGCGTTCCCGGGCGTAGTAAGGGCGGACCCCCTCTCCCCCACTCTCTTTAACCAAGAGGCGACCAAAAAAGTTCTGGCTTCCTAGCCACCAGTAATACACGTGTCGGCCCCTCCCCCTACAAGACCAAGGCCTACCACCAAATCGGCTTCCTTCAAGGTTTTCTGCCCCTCCCCAGTTAAGCAAACCTCCCCCGAGGGAACATCAAAACCACCACCGCCAATCCTTGTCCTTTCAGGCCAGAAAAGGTGGACCTTCCACCATCTAACAATGTCCGAACTACCCCAAGGGGCGTCCCCCCACTAATAACAAGCCGAACCTCCAATGATCAACCCCTGCTAGGATGACTCTCCAACTAAGCCTCTGCCTGACCCTACAGAGGTTGGGCTGCGAGAGTTGTCCAGCGGGGACTAACTTGGCCATGGGTCAGGACCCCTCCACTCTGTTCCCCACTACTATCTTCAGAGGTCTCCCCCTTGGTTTGGCCTTATTTGGGGTGCTGGAAAAAGGGGTCATAGAGTGAGCGTCGCGTATGCTATTCCTGTCAAAACTGTTCACCCTCTCCAAGAAGGACTCAAACTGAACAAGATTAGTCATGAGTCTGAACGTTCTCAACAAGTTCTTGAAACCCCTCAGTTTCAAGATGGCGATCGTCGCTCAGGTTCGTACAGTGCTCTGAAAGGGAGACTTGTTGGGGTCCTTGGACCTGAAGGACACTTACTGGCATATACCAATCCATTCTCGGTTCCACCGCTTCTTAGCCTTCCAAGCAGGCACCGATGCATACCAGTTCACCAGACTCCCCTTCGGACACTCCCTGGATCCAAAAGTCTTCACCAAGTTAATTAACAAGGTGTGTGTCCTTCCGTCTGGTGGAAAAGGGAGTCACATCACTCATGTATCTAGACGACTGGCTCCTGTACTCACTCACAAAGGAGGGGACGGAGAACAGCGTCCGGATATCCATGGAAGTGATGAGGGACATGATTAGGCTGGTCAACCTGCCCAAGTCCAACATCACCCCAACTCAAACTCTAACTTGGTTGCGAATCAAATGGTCGACACAGGAAGCCACCCTGACGTTCTGCAAAGACAACGCATGACGAACTCCCCGCCTACTCCGTCAATGCCATTTTTCCCAGCACCCTCTCAAAGACAGTGCGAGAGACACCTGGGCACCCTCAACTTTGTCGCCGTGGCTCTGCCTCTAGACAGACTGTGGCACAGAAGGATAACGAGGGAAGTCAACATCAACTTCCCCATTCAACCCAGATGAATACAAAGGCCGCTTCCTCACTCCTTACGCCGTCTCCTCCAATCATGACTATGTCCAGGGATCCTTCAGAGAAGAATACCTTGAACTGCCCCACCCCCTTCAATGATAGTATCCACCGACGTTTCAGACATTGGCTGGGGCTACCAGTCCTACCTGGGGCATTAAACGTGTGGGGGCTGGTCAGAGTAGATGTGGCTACACCACATAAACTACAGGGAACTCTATGTGGTGAAGGAGTGGTTGTAGCGAAACCCTACCTGCAAGAAGATTGGGATCCGCTTCGACATGGACAACCCCACCGCTGTCTCTTGCATGAAGAGACAGGGTACGTCTCGCTCAGAATCCATCCTCTCCCTGTCCGAGGACATTTTCCGACTGGCATCCCACCTCAACATCTCAAAGTCAGCGAGATATGTCCCAGGCAAGGAGAACGACTGGGCAGATGCTCTCTCTCGATTGAGTGGCACCTCAAACTTCTGGTATTCGCCTCACTGACGGCAAGACTCGGCTCTCCACAGGTAGATCTGTTTGTCTCAAAGACCACGGCACATCTCCCAGCCTACTCTCCTTTACAGAGAGGACACAAATGGGGTGACCAGATGCATTTGAGCAGGATTGAAACAGGTAGACCTTCATTTACCTCTTCCCTCTACCAGTAACTACCATCCTATCAAGAGTCCTCCTCAAACTCAGAACATTCAGGGGGAAGGTTTTGATGGTCGCCCCATACTGGCCTGCTCAGCCATGGTTTGGAGAGCTGATTTAGTACTGTCCTCACCCTCTCCTCATAGGATCTGCCTGCCTTGCAGACAGGATTGCCTCACTGCTGCAGACAGCGCTGCAGTTTCACACTTAGTATTTCTTCAGAAGGGGCTCTAGAGAAACTGCTTGGAGAATACAGTGGCGACTATGCTGAAGTCGCTACGTCCTTCCTTAGTGAGACAATATGAGTCCTGCTGGAGGTGGTTCAAGGATTTTCTCTCCACCAGCAACATACAACTGTGCCAGTCCACCTCAACTGGCTATTGGAGGTGGGCAGCAGAGCTCCAACTACCATCATTGCCTACCACTCTGCCCTGGCCAACCCCCTGTGGTTCAGGGCAGACATCAAAATAGAGAGGTACCTTCACCTTTTAATCAGAAGTATTAAGGCAAATACCAAAGTAGGACCTAGGGTAACCCCAAGTGGTCCTTCACAAGATCCTTGCTTACCTGGCTTCACACACGGATTCAACAAGCGAGGACCTCCTGCTTCAGAGGTCTGTCTTCCTGCTCGCCTTGGCTACCGGGTTTAGAGCCTCCCAGTTGGCGGCCCTGACCCGCTACTCTATCTACACCACCTTCGAGGATGATGGCAGCTCCCTGACCCTGGCTCCATCCCCAAATTTCATGGCCAATAACGAACAGCAGACAACCTGATGGCTCCCTTCAAAATGCCTTCCCTAAGGCAAGGAAACCAACTCCTCCCCTATGCCAAGTGAGTGTCATTAAGGCCTACATGGACGCTTCCCAAGGACAACTTATTCTTCAACTCCAAGACGCACAATCCTCTTGGACAAAGATCAATATAGCCAAACTCTTGTGTTACCTCGTTAAAACAGCTAACTCTTCCTCGACACCCAGGGACCAATCAGTCAGTCACATGGTAGCTACGCTGGCATTCTTATGCACTCACTCCCTCTTGGACGTACCAGAACCTGGGAGAGTGGGCAGGAACCTACTCCTTCCTACAACATTACCTGAGCCATGCACTCGCAGTGAATGGCTCTGGGCACCACGGACTAATACAATCCCCTCAGCTATGAGTACCTTTCCTCATGGGGGGGATTGCACCATACGAGTCGATACCACATACTTGTACCTGCATACGATGTAGTCATGACGATCCTTGTTCAAGTTCAAGTTTTAGGGTCCCGCAGAGGGCCGCATAATATGCGGGGGTTGTGCGGGGGATTTAGGGATCCAGGGCAGGATTAGGAAGAGGGTTAGGATAAGGGTGGATTGGGTCAGGGACTGTGGGTTGAGGATTAGGATTGGGGAAGTAATGTTTGGTGATCCTATTTCTAAACGTGTCAAGAGTGGGGCAATTAACTACGTGAGATGGGAGATGATTCCACTCTTGGATGCTGTGGGGAAAGAATGAGTGCCTAAATATATCAGTGCTTGTCTGGTATGTATGGTATTTTAAATTGTGGCTGCCTCTAGTGGATCGTATACTTGTAGGGTGTAGATATGTGTCTTTGTCTATGTCAATTAACTTGTTTGTGATTTTGTATATCATCTGTTGTCTGTGTATCTGTCTTCGTGTTACTAATGGGTCTAGTTTTGTGTCTTGTTTAAGCAAAGTGACTGATGTAGTGTGTCTGTAATCACGTCTGGCCCATCTTGCAGTCTTGTTTTGTGTGGACTCTAATTTATTGATATTATTGTAAGTGTGTGGGTCCCAGACGGTGTCGCAATAATCTAAATGTGGCCGAACGAAAGTGTTATATGCAATAATTTTGGTGTCTGTGTTACACCTACTGAGGTTCCTGCGCAAGAACCCCAGGACCCTACTAGCTTTGGCCCTGATGCTACCTATGTGTGTGTTCCACCTCATGTCCGCTGAGATGTGGACGCCCGAGTATTTGTGGGAAGTGACTGTGTTGAGGTTGGTGTTGTGTAATTAGTATGTATATGGAATGACATTATGGGCACGGGTAAAACGGATGTGATGGCATTTGTCTGGTCTAAATGTCATCTGCCACTTGACTTCCCAGTCTTCAAGTGCAGTTAGGTCGTCCTGTAGTCGAAGGCAGTCATTCCTATCTTTAATTGGTCTGTAAACTAAGCTATCGTCTGCAAAGAGTCTAGTGGTCGAGGAAAGTAAAAGTGGAAGGTCATTAATGTATGAAAGGAAGAGAAGGGGACCCAGGACAGTGCCCTGTGGTACCCCAGAGGTCACAGGAACAGATGGAGACTGACTACCGTCAAGAACTACACGTTGCTTTCTGGTAGTCAAGAACGTTCTAATCCAGTGAAGAAGTTGTCCCTGTATGCCATAGAATTCTAATTGTGTAGTAGTCTTTGGTGAGGGACTTTGTCGAAGGCTTTGGCAAAGTCTAATACTATGGCGTCAACCTGTCTAATTTTTGTGTCATTAAGGGACTGCAAGATGTCATGAGTAGTTACCAGTAGCTGCGTCTCACACGAGCGTTTAGGCCGAAAACCGTGTTGATTATCAGTCAGTATATTTTGCCTATCAAAGTGGTCCATTATGTGTCTATGAATAATGTGTTCTAAAATTTTGCAGGGGACTGAAGTAAGTGAAATAGGTCTATAATAGGTCTCCGGATTTAAAAATTGGGGTCACATTTGCCAAAAGCCAGTCTTGAGGGAGTTCACCGGTCTGTAAAGTCTGTGAGAATATAACCTGCAGGACAGGGGCAAGAACGCTAGCGTTAGTCCTCAATATCCTGCAGGGTATATTGTCTGGTCCAGTCGCTTTGTGTATGTCTACCTCAGATAAGAGTTTCTCAATTCCTTGGGTGTTTATGTGAATGGGAGGGATAGGTGGGTGTGATGGTGTTGGCATGTCTGGTAAGTGTTCATGTTCATGGGTAAAAACGGACTGGAATTGTGTGTTAAGGGCGTTGGCTTTGTCTTGTGGGTGTGTAACCAAGGAATTGTTGTGTTGTAATGTTGTAATACCGGTCGAGTCTTGTTTTCGTGCTTTAAAAAAGCCGAAGAATTTTTTGTGGTTTTGTGTGTTGTCTGCGAGGAAAGTGGATGTGTATTTAGTTTCTGCTTGTTTAGTTTCTTTCTGTAGTGTTTTCTGTATGTTTTTGTATTCTAACCAGTGTTCTGTATCGTTGTATCGTTTTGCTCTGTTGTATGCCTTTACCTTGTTTCTGTGTAGTCTCTTTAATTGTCTATTGTACCATGGTAATGACCGGTTATGTGTGATGGTTTTCGTGGGTATGTGCTTGTCCATTGTGTCACGTATAAAGTCACGAAGTCTGGTCCAGTTTGTTTCCACAGAGCTGGACATTGGGTCTGAGTCAAGGAACGAGTCACAAAATTCAACTAAGTCTTGGGTAATGCCATCCATGTCAGCTCTGTTGTACATGTAGATTGTCCTGGGTAATTGTTTTTGTGTTGTTGGCTTGATGTTTGCGTCAATGAGTACCATCTCATGGTCACTAAGACCAAGTAGTACTCGTGTCCGTGTAATTAAGGAAATGTTGTTTGTGAGAAATAAGTCTAATATGTTGGATGTGACCCCGTGTCTTATGTTAGGATTATGTCTTTCTACACTGACTTGTGTGCGTGTTGGTTCGAGTACTGTTTGGGTAAGTGAGTGGGTGTTAATGATGTCAATGAAATTTTCATGTAAGAGTTTCTATCAGTCTGTAATAGTAAGTCGCCTTCATGGGTGGAATTGTCCAGTGTCGCCTGTGCTGTCCAGTTTATGTCGGGAAGGTTAAAGTCACCAGCCAACCATATATATTTGGAGGGGTCAATTTTAGATAAACAATCGTCAAGGGTCTGCAGGTATTCTAAGTTTGAATTTGGGGGACGATAAAATGATCCTATAATGAGTGTCCTGCAGCCGTGTATCTGTATTTTAGTCCATATAATTTCAGAGTCCGCGTTCAGTTCGGTGGCTGGGGTCGCAACTAGTCCTGGCTTTGTCGCAATTAGGACTCCGTCATGGTTATCGTCTATTCTGTCCTTCCTGTGTAGGGTCATATTATAGGGACTGTCCGTCGGGAAGATTTCACTCTCCTGGATGTCAGGTGTGAGCCAGGTCTCTGTCCCTATAATAATGTCGGGGTCATAGGTCTGGAAGGTTTGGTGAAAGGCGGCTCTTTTGTTTATGATGCTGCGGAAGTTGATGACTAGGGTACGTAGGGAGGACAGTTTTTTATGGGTGATGGTGTCGAGTGTGGTGTTGGTGGTAGAATGGGGTGTGAGGATGGATGATCTATTGGGGATGGTGATTGGTGTTATGGAGAATAAGTGTTCACTATGGAGAGTCTGATTGGGTGTAGAATGGTTTGGGAGTGAAGGAGTGGATGATGCGGAGTTAAGGGAAGTCATGTCTTGCTGTCGGTTTTGTGTAGGGGAGGAATTGTCTCTGTTGCGTCTACCTAAACGTCGGGTGATCCTATCTAATGGTGAAGGTGTGTTGTGAGTTGTGGGTGGTGGTGAAGATGAATTTGTGGTGTCTAATAAACTGAATCTATTTGTGTAGTGTATTGGGGAGTGAAAAAGGGAGGAGGTAAAATTGGGCGCACCACAGTCCCAGCAGATCCACGAAAGGCTCCGACCCTCCAATCTTTCGAACGGCGCCGTGAAGCCCCCAACACAGCTGACATGATACCAGCCTGCATGCTGGGAAACCTCACAGCAGCGATCGCACTGGATGGCCCGCTGGCCCCATTTGACCGCCCATCGGCATAATTGACAGGGGTACTTTGGGGCCAGGGTTGATCAGAGCCACTGTGTCACCACACAACATAAGGAGCAACAGGGCACCCCGGAGATTGCCGAGGCAAGCCACCTTTAACCCTTGAGGGCCCTTAGGGGTGCCCAGGTTCCCAAACAGGTGTGTGTATATGGAGGTGTGGGTGTAGATGTCTGGTGTTAGTGAGTCTGGTGTGTTGGTATGTGTGCAGCCAGTGTTTTTATTGTCAGTGTTGTAGAGTATTAAAACTAGTGAGCAGTATGTGTAGAATATTGTTAGTGTACATGTGTATGTTATTTTGTGTGGGGTGTGTCTGTACATGTTTATGAAGCACTAATATAAATATACAATACAGACTTACCCCTGTACCGAGACAGTCTGCACGGCTGCAGGAAGGAATAAAATGTAAACAAACCCCTAACTTATGTCAGGGGTCAGTTATATAAAAAAAGAGAACTGATAATAAAACCTATGAATTTAACTAAAAAGGATATACAAATGTTAAAAAGATGATAAAATACACTAAAAAAAAGAACTGTATTATTAAAAATAGTGAAAATTGAGGGGTGGGGGACGGTGTTATATTGAGGGAGGGTCTATGTAAATTTAAAAGACACTAAAAACGGTAATAAAAAGAAGAAAAAGATGACGTGAAATGACAGCCAGAACAAACAATCTCGATACTTATCTTGATGAAATGTGATGATATGAAGGATTCGTTAATTAAAAAAGAAAGGAAAGGATAGATGAGGAGGAAGACGGAGCTCGGGGAGGACACGTCCGAGTCCTGCTGGGACCGCACAACAATCCAATAAGTCTTCAAGGCAGGAAGCAGGACATGTACCATCGCTCAAAAAAGTGTTTAAAAAAATTCGGCAACTGCAATAAGACAAATCGGACGAAAATTTCTGTTAAATGGTAGAGGATAAGGCGCAAAGTTTTGTTCATTATGAGAGCCATCGTACCCTATTTTTCAGATACTTTTTTGAGCAATGGTACATTCCTTGTAGATATTTCTCCTAGAATGTAGTCAGCTCTGTCCTCCCCAATAAAAATCCGTGGGCAGGAAGAGTGACATCTTTATGTTGTACATATGTTAATAAACGATATGTTCATTCTACAATATATTTTATCTGTAATTAACCCAGCCTCCTGGCCATCCCTCCTTCCTCATCTCAAGCATAGCTAATGGTGCTGATGTCAGCAATGTCCCAATAATGTCTAAGTTGTAGTGGCCGCATGGTCACTAAACTAAAGTTTATCGGGATTTGCAGACATCAGCACAATCAAATCGTCCCACCACTCCTCCCAATAGGAAGAGGGATTTTCTCATTGAAATTATCATACCCACTCACCCACGGGCCACCTAGCCTGGGTGACTGAGTTGCCAGATACCTCCTTTCTTCTCGTTTTCTTTTCATCAAGCACAGCATATGGGTAAGTCACCCATAGAAGATTTGAGAATAGTATGCGGACCATCTTTGTTATTCAACCTTTTAGGTGAAACCATATTATTCTTATAGCTAATGGTGCTGATATCAGCAAATCCTGATAAACTTCAGTTTAGTGGCCATGTGGTCGCTACAACTTGAAAATTTTATCCCCTCCAATTCAGAGGAGTGTTGAAAAATCGTGCACCTGGTCATGGCCAGAGCCGAAGATATAGAGAGTTTTGCCAACCATCGGATATGAGCCATGTTGTTACCCAAGTAGACGGACACATTCATAGCTTATATTACTCGTTACAGATTTGTAGGCAAAATAACTGGTTAGATAGTAATTATATTATATTTTACATCATCATGCTAAAGGCGTTACTACATTTTTGTTACATTGGAGTGCCTTGATTCCTCCCAAGTGTGCCAGAAAACAGGACCAGATGAACAAAAATAATGGTGTTCTGTTGCCTGGACTAGTTTGGAGGAATAATTTGCTCCACATTTACCAACACTGTCCTTCCCACTTAACATAACATTAGACAATGTAATTTATAATAAGAGGAAATGTTCTTTTTGGTGAAATGGAGTGCCTTCATTCTTCCAAAGTATACCAGGAAACAGGACCACATCGAGAATAATACCTGTTTCCTGCTGCTTGGAATAGTTGCTCCAGATTTACCAACAACAAAAGCTCCCCTTGAGTGTTAACTAATAAGGTTAGGAGTCAAAATTTTCACATAATCTTAGAGTGAACCGGGTAGAACTCCGTGAAAGCCGTAAAGTATTACCATATTCCATTAAGGACCCTGTAATTGTGTGTGAAACTTGGTAGCTTCTGATTTCTCCTGACTATAATCCACGAAACAAGCTCCTTCCATTCAGGTGGTGTTTCGGGCAGTGTTTTGAAGGACTCACTAATCTCCTATTTTCTGACTACATCACAGGGTCCCATAAATTAATAAGCAAGTAATCAGATTCCTGAAGGGGCTTTTTTTTATATATATTTTATTATGTACCCTACAAAACTAAAGTGCGACACGGAGATTGTATTTTTTTTTTTTTTTTTTGAAACTAAGAATCAAGGTTCAAAGATTATTTATATGACATTTACAGACCCCTTATTTGAGGGTAATAGATACAATATTTACATATACAGTATAGGAAGAAATACAGTACCGGTGCAGTTTAGGTATTGCCTTGAGAATTGTAGTACTGTAGTTACATTTGTAGATACAACCTACAATTAAGAAATCCAATAGAACTAAAAAGATGTGTATACAATACTATAATTATAATTTTACACAAATGCTGTGTAACTGTATCAAAACTGACCTTGTGTTATAATATCACCCAAGTTCATTCCTCCAAAGTATGAGGGTTTAGTAGTACAGTTTATTGTGTTATACAGTACAACTTCTACTGGTATAATTACCATATTAAAGTGTTTTTTATATTTGTAATGGTACGTAATTTGTGATGTCAGTACAAGCATATAAAAATATGGTAATAAACTTTATATAAGTAATTTTCAAGGTAAAAACAAAATACGTACTGTATATAAGGTTACAGTAAGGCACCTGTCATTTATATATATATTTTATATGATTAATTTAGCAGAGGAACGAGTTTGGGCTCCAATCTTGTCTTTTGACTTTATATGCAAAAAGCTGCCTCCTATGGGTATCTTTTGGGAACCTGTCCATTGTTTTGCCCATTTCTGGGTGCGTTGAACAACCCCATGCTGCACAACAAGGCATTTTCTACTGTGGCTATAGGGAGGCTGACGGTGACGTTGGTTAACAACAAGGCTCCTGTGTGTCACGTGACTCCGTTCAACCGATCAGCAACCAGCTCGATTGGAACCTAGTTGGCCAAACTCTCTATATCTACGGCTCTGGGGCCGGATACTCAAAGCGTGCAAAGGCGCCTTTTGTTCCGAAAGCGCCTTTCGATCTCACCTTTTCCCAAACGACGCATACTCAAAACTTTCCCTGGGTGCGGCCATATTGGAAACAACTGCTATTAGCGCCTTTGAGCAACAGCTGGGTCGGAGCAGCAGTATCGATGGAAAGGCGCCTTTTGATGAATAAAATCAACAATATGTCGGCGGTGAATGATAGGCTCAGATAGCTCTTCACTCCTAATTAGATATAATACTGCCTCAATACTTTGTTAAGAGAGTAATGGTTGCCATAAAATATAAGTAATGAGTAGCAAGTTATGATAGAATAAAGAAATTTAATTATATGTGGACTCGTGGAGGTATATATGGTACATGACAACCAATTCTTATAGCTTCCCACTCGTTGCAGTTCACGTCATGTAACTAATTTAACTTCATGCCTATTTGAACAATGTGTATTTTGTGTTGACATAATACCGGACATATAAGCATATTTGTATTATCCTGCCCCCTTTACAATAAATCTTTGCTGCCCCTGTATATTATATGTCTTATGTAATAACTAACTCTTGTAAGGATTTGAGCTCGTGATTGTGGCTTTGTGAAAATTTTATGTATATTATAGCCAAAATAAAGTAATAATGGCTATATCAGTGAACCATTAAAAATAATTATGTAACCGATACTTGAACTATGTAGTGTAAAATATTAAAACAATTTGATTCTTGTGGAGTCAGTCACTGTCAGACCTAACCAAACAATAATGCCAGCTGAAGTAGGTTAGGTCTTCATTGGTAATGACGATTTTGATCTTGTAGCACTAAATAGTTTACTCATATGTATATTGGTTACATAATTATATCATATGGGGCAAATTAATGCAGCCATTATTACCATATTATGGCTATATACGATTTATTAAAAAAAAAAAAAAACATTAATTTTATAATCGGAATCTCTTGGCCATCTCCATGTAGCCTAACATAATTTTTTTTTTTCTTTTTCGTGTGTGTATCATAACACAATAACTACTTTATTTTATATGAACACCTTAGATACTTAATTAATATTGTAACTAAAATCAATGTTAACAATAAAATTAATTAAGATCCTGAAATCATGGTAAATGTTCCTAGTAATTATATATATTGTCTATATTTTCGTTGTTTTGTCATTTGTTCTGTCATTTAATGTTTATTTATTATAATAGTTATTAATGTCTGTTATCCGCTCAGACCGCTCTTCAAAATACTAGATTATGATTGGTTTACATTTCCTAAGCACACTTCGATAGGTCTGCTGTGATTTGGCGCAAAATCGCCGAAAGGCACACCAAAGGCGCAAGCGAAAATTTTTGAGTATCGGAATCGCGCCTTTCTGAAAGGCGCCTTCGACCCGCCAACTCAAAAGGCGCCTTCACTCGAATGGCGCCTTCAGTGAAGGCGCGTTTTGAGTATACGGCCCCTGGTCCGGGGTGCCTACGTCTAAACTAAACTGCTTAAGAATTTAAACTTGATTCTGTACTCACCAGCAACTCTTCCTCTTTCGCATGAGACCAATCCCAGCTCTCTAAGACTCCTGGGTGCAAATATATGATGTGAAGGAGAGAAGTAACTTTTGGCCCGAGAGTGCAGTGTGTCCATACGCACGCAAGACTCAGTACTTGCTAATGCCCGGTTCACATTAGCCCGTGTGTACGGATCCGACATCCGTCAATGACGTCACGAGTAGGGCTACGGAGGAGATAAGCTCCGTCCCGTGCTACAGAGACATTTGTTTACAAGTTCAACAACAAGATGGACGCCAAGCAACTCAGAACATTATTATTCGCGCCATACATGTACTTTGGCATAAATCCTATTATCATACCTGATAACTATAGTTGGTGTTGATATAGCAGGGGAATGGTGTAATGCACTGTCTGCTCCAATTCTCACATTGTTTTGTTTACAACTGGGCCGATGCGGTGGTGCCGTGCTTGCAGTACCCATGAACAATATTTTTATCCTCACATAAATTGACGTGCATTTAACAAATGCAAGTTAATAATTAAAATATTTGAATAAATTTACACCTTTAATTGTGCACAAATACTTCAATTTCATATTTTCATGATATGATGAAAAGTCAACAACATTATACACGGACAACACCACCGCCGTGCTTCCGTAAAAGATGACTTAAGTTTATCTTTGCTGGATCCGTTCCATGTCTTGCCCGGGATGGTAGAAGAGCCCTGGTTCACATATACACGGCCGTTCGTGAAGTCACTGACGGATCTCGGATCCGTACATACGGGCTAATGTGAACCAGGCATAAGGGTTGTTGGTTGGGTGGAGGGTGTTGCTAGGTGGCAATTCGAACGCGCGAGCATATTTGCAACATTGTCAGCCATTACGCCAAACATTTGCACACTGACTGTCCCATTGACACACTGCTGGCCTCAACCCAGTCCCAAAATATCTGCCAAATGCGGTTACATTTTTGCAAAATTGACATTATCGACTAATGCTTATGCCCGGACTGCTCTAGAGAGCCATCATATCCAGGTCTCCAGGAAGTTCCAGAAAGTCAGTACATGACGATCCCTGGACGCATTTTCGCGAAGTCTGGCGGGCTACGTGCCAGCTTACTGCTGGGCCAAAATTGTGGTGGTTGGAAGGAGAATAACGCTTGGGTTATAACGATAAATCCAACTATGGGATAATCTTTGAATTAGTTTCATTCTCTTTCCCAGTTCATTTTACCTTAGCTGAACCTAACCTAACCTGAACTGCACCCAATCTAAAATAACCAAATCAAGGGCTGGCACATACCCGTATAAAGTCCTGACTCCAAGGGATGTTCTACAAACTTTTAAGAATAAATTTTAAAAAAAATCTATCTAAACTGAAATCTGTACATACATATTGTGGTCTTGCACATCATCTTTAATGGCACTCACCAGTGCTAAGCAACAGTGCCAGCTAATGTTTATGAAGAGTGGGCGGCAGGAGTGATGTCGCCTTGATTGCCCTGATCGTGTCTTTGTTGTCTTTCATAATTCTACTGCAGTTGTTTTTCTATATTTACTCATTATAATTTCCCACCATCTATTGGATAACTTCATGGTCTATAGCCGCTAAGTTCCCCAGAGTTTTGGATCTTATAATAAAGGTAAATAACGAACTTAAAAAGAAAGTCCTCCTTTCCTTATAATGACTAGTACCGTGCTGTGGGTCACTCGCATCTGAATGAGATATCATCCCATTATCCCATTTACATTACATCATGTATTGTCCCTCTGTTAGTCACTTCAGGCTCCTTGACCTGCTGTATTGTGGCACAGTATGTTTTAACTATTTTACTACCCAACCTGATACCCTCGAAAATATTCTCGCGAGACCTATTTCCAGAGTTTCTTAGCAACAAGCAATGCTACCGTCCACAGTCTACAATCAACCTGTATCATACACATTATTATTATTATTATTTTCTATTCTCTTTTTTTCATTTGGCCTTTCTTATTATCACTGCCATCACTAAGCGTCTCTAGGTGCATTGTTTATAATTTTGTTCCTGTTCTACCTTTCTTGATACTAATGCCACAATTTGATATTTCTTTATTCACTCCTTAACTCTATTTATGTATTCACTATTATATTAATTAATTACACTACTTCATATATCAATTATCAGTATCCACTTATGTAACCTACTTTCATGACCTTTAACGGCATCAATCACCTGAGTGTTGGGGCTTGTATTAAAAGTATATAAAGACTTGAAAAAACGGACTTCATTGTCTACATGTATACTGTGGAAAATTATAGGATATTTGTGCATTTCCTAGTAATATTGCCTTGCTCTGTTTGTTAACCATACCCATATACCTTTTACAATTTTCCTTCTTCCCTGTTACCTTGTAAGTGTACAGATATCGGATACCCTACCCTGTTTGAGCAAAAAACCAAGTCGCAGCCGAACAACACTGTATTCTGCAGAATTTATTGTTGCACCCTGCCAAGCAAAATATATGCAAGTATTATAAGAGAGAGAGAGAGAGAGAGAGAGAGAGAGAGAGAGAGAGAGAGGGAGAGAGAGAGAGAGAGAGAGAGAGGACTGCCACATAGTGTATTACATTATAATATTAATGTTAAGCAACATCTTGTCTAACCTCATATGTGAAAGGCTTGATAACTCCTGCCAAATCCGAGGTAATTTTAGGTCTGGCATTCAGAACGTTAAAGTCATCAATGAGGAGCGGTTCACTAAAGTCGAACGAATTCCATCTTTCAGAGGTCACGGAGAACATAGTGCCACCTAGATCAGCCTCCTGAAAGCGTTGTGTACTGCTGACATCAAATAGGTTTTCATATTCATAGAAAGTGCAAGCAATACAATTACTGTAGTTAAAATGTTTATTGATTTGAATAATTTCCCCCAAAGATGGCAGTTACCAAACTTTGCCTGGCAACCCCGCTGCAATTCAAATTTCGTAATGATGGATTTCAAGAGCATGAAATCCACACTGGAATATCTATTTGTGAGTGTTTTATGTAAAAAATATATTACACAGTGGAGCATGAAAGATGAATATAAAATATTACCTAATCTTGATTTATACATATTATTGGTATAAGTCCGTCAAAATACATATTTCTCAACGATTAACGTAAATATACATTATTGACTTAAGTACAGTACCCTACACATTTCAATAATCACAAAGAGAGGTTGCATAAAAGTTGAAGGGTAAAACCTGGAAAAGAGAGAAGAGGTATATTATAGTATGCATTGTTTTACATAACTCCATATCTGGTCTGTGAGGAAAGTAGGCAGTGTTTTCTTGTGGATGAAGGTAAGAAGGAGAGATGAGGAACTCCTCCACCCCACCCATGTTATGTGGTGCGTTCACTGGGATAACAGTGACACCATCTCCAATATGGATACTAGTAAACACTTAATATAAACCACTCCTGTTCAAACCATGGCTAGAAGTAGCCATGTCTGTTTCTTAAGCGATAAACACCATCAGCAATAATAGTTTTCATGAAAAACACGCCCACTTTGATAGTTATAAGTTGAGACAGTAAATTCTTCATTTATTGGTATAGTGAAACCAGTACAGCTGGTTGCTATAGAATAGGCCCCTTCACAAGCCCAGGCCCCGTGTAGGCATAATCTGGGTTGGAAGGGTCAATTCCGTGACGTTCATCAGAAGTAAATAAAATTCAAATCTGGCGCTGTACTGATAGTGGAGCCACCTGGTGGTGGTGAGGTGAGGTATTAAGCCCCTCCTCCGCTGAATACCGCTCGTCCACTCTGTCGCGGAACACACGTCTGTCAACATCTACGCTCCTCGCTGCTACGCTATGGTATTGTGTCACGTGTTCCTGCTAAGTTTTCTTTTGTGTTCTAGTGGCTGGCCTGCTTTGCAGATGTATAATGTGTGTTTTCTAGGAGGGTTTTTAGGTGTTTATGGGGGTTTTTTCTTCGTTAGGACTTAGTTCTTTCCTTAAGCGAAGGGGGCTTTTCAGCCCCTGTTTTCGGAGTTTTTCTCCGTCTGTCCCCTCTTTCACTGTCCCTCCTGCCACTAGTACATTCTTCGTGTGTATTTTATCGGGGTTTTCTGGGGTTTTTAGCGAGGTTAGTGGGCGCCACGTGGGACTTCCCCACCCCACGTGGTGACCACATGGGGTCTTTGCAGCCCTTCCTCTTGCCTTCCCCGATTATTATGTGTCCCCTCTCGGTAGGGGGGAGTGAGAATTGTGCCCTGGTTCTCTCTTCCTCTCCCGGGCGGGGGTTTTTTATTTTATTTTGGGGTTTTTCCATTATTTTCAGCCTGGAGTGTTTCTTCTCAGGCTATCGGGTCCCCTCCTACCCCTCCTTCTGGTTCATCTGTCCGGGGGGGCCCTTTTTTACCCGCTCCATGTGGCGGACGATTATGGTTTTACGGGGTTTTTCCCTGGGCGGCTGCGCGAGTGTGGGGGATGGTGTTCTGGTCCCCAGGTTCAGCGGGCGTGTCCCGCGCTTCTTTCCTTCGGGGAGGATGGGTTTGTGTTCCAGTGTTTGCACGTGTTAACCCATGTTTGTGTATTCTTTTCTCCCCCAGCCTACTCGTGCCCTTTGTGCTGCCTCAGGATGTACCGTGCGGGTTTCGCCTGACGGACACCTGCACTGTTCTCCTCACGCACCCTGCTTCACTCCCTTGGGTTACGACCCTTTGGCGTGTGGTGTGTGCCGCCCCTGGGCTGAGTTGTGTCGGGTTACCTCCCCTTCTGCCCGCTCCAAGCTCCCTGCCCTTGCTTCTCTTCGTATGGCGTGGACGAGGGCTAGGAGAATGGCCCACAAACGAGACGGTTCTTCTTTGGCGTGGGTGGACCCGATTTTGGGAGCGGACCTGGGTTTATTCAGGACCCGTTACCCTTCTTCCTGTCTCTCGGAGTCTCAGGGGCTAGAACCTCCTGAGGCCCGAGAGATTGAGCCTGCTTCCCTAGGCGGTACTACGACTCCTTCTCGGGGCTTATCCCCCCGGGAAGCGAGCGAGTCTGTCGCGCTGGTTCTCCCGACTGCCTCACCGGTACAAGGGCCCAGCAGGGAACCCCCAGCTTCGCCTCCTGCTAGAGCTGGCTCCTCAGGCCTCTCTAGAGGACGCAAGCATTCGGCTAAAAGGTCCCGCCACTCCAGGAAGTCCCGTGCTCGTCGCCGTTCTCCTTCCTCCTCGTCTTCGTCGTCTTCTTCCTCTTCTTCGTCGTCGGGGAGCTCTCCTTCGCCCGCCCGCAATTCCCGCAGGGGTAAGCGGGGGAGGGACAGCCCCTCGTCGAGGAAGATAGTTAAGATCTTCCACACCCTTATTCCTCACGCTTTTCCTGGGGCTTCCGTCGCGCAACCTCAGGCTGTCGCTACGGAACCCGCTCCTGTTCCCCCGCCTCCCGCTGCTGCTCCCGTCGAGGGCTCGAGTCCTCCCGGGGATGTGGGAGTCCTTTTCGTGCCTCCCGTTTCCCCAGGGCTCGAGTCTCCGTCGGGGGACGTAGCTGAGGAGTTGGTTACCTCCGCACCCCCGTCCCCGTCACCCCCTCCTTCGGGAGACGGATACCTTCCCTACTCTTGGTCTCTCCTCCCTCCTGCTTGGACCCACTCTTCGGAGGAGGGCAGACTGGTGGCCTGGTCTCCGGACACAGCTCAACCAGACGTGTGGATCCGGAGGGATGACGTCGTGGTGAAGTGGGGGGCGGATGAGAAGGGCGAGGCTATTCCCTTCTACAAGGTCCGTCCTATCTCAGCGCCCTTACCCACTTCAGCTAGGGTGTCCTCTGCGGCTACCCTGGACGCGATGGGTTTCCTGGTGGAGTACAGCCAGCTACACTTGTCCGGGGCTTGGAGGATTGACCGCTCCCACGGTAACACGGCTCTCCTCCTTTCCCCGGACGCGTACTTCCCGGGGGATAAGAGTGAAGGGGACCTGGATATTCCAGCCCTTCTCCTTAAGTCCCTGGACCACCAGAGGAACAACGCGCCCAGGAAGCCCCCTCCTCCGTCTTTCCCCGTCATCCTCCCTCATTCCCGGGCTCCCCCGGGCTTGAGGGAGTGCCTGTGGAAGACGGAGAAGGAGCCCCCGGTCCCCTATCAGCTGAAGGAGCCCGATGGTAAGTTGAGGCAGGCGGAGTCTGCTACCCGTCTGGAGCTGGCCCACACCATCTCCACGGGAGCAGCCGCCTCATTGATTAGGGACTGCCTCAACGCCCTAACAAACTCCTACCACGAGATGTCGGGTGTACAGCTAGCGTGAGTACCTTTCTCGTGTATCATGTTTGTAGGGATGCTGGGTAGAGGGTCTCCCTGTTACTCCCGGGTACTTATCCCCGGGTTCGCTCGGTTTTTTCCTTGTTTACCCCTTACAGTGACACCCTCTCTTCCATGGCCACCGTGATGGAGGGCGTGGCGGCAATGGCTACCCACTTCATGCGGGAGGAGGCGAAGGCGTTCCCCGAGGCGAGACTGGCAACCCGCCAGGCGGCAGCTAAATCTGCGCCGGAGATGGCACAGAGGGGAGTGGTACGAGCTGTCCCCTTGTCCCCCGCCCTCTTTGACCAACCGGCGACAGACACGATCTTCACCTCCCTCCCAACGGTAATTAATTTACCAAAGCCTTCCACCTCCAAGTAAGTACCTCTCGTGTTCGTCTTACCCGAGTTGTCACGGGGTGAAATGAAAGGATTTTCGGGTCTACTTTGGGTCCTAATCATTCTGTTTGTCCGTAGGCCACGTGCCCCACAGCCAGCCAGACCGGCCTACCAGCCCCGGAGGCCCTCCCAGCCCTCCAGGCTACCGAGGCCCTCCTATCCCACTCCCCCGAGAGCACACAACAGGCCCTCCCAGAGGGGCCAGCAGCCCTTTCGAGGAAGGGGACAGGTCTCCAAGCCCTTCTCGAAGCCCAAGTCCTCCTTCAACCACCCCTCCCAGAAGGACCGCGCCACTTGAGGGTCCCACTCTGGGCTGCCTCACAGGGTGGTCAGCAGCCTGGCCCACCCACGGCTGGTCAGCAAGGATAATTCGCCAGGGCCTGTCATGGCCCTGGATTACTGTTCCGGTGAGTAACTGTCATCCTTACTGTCTGACATATGAATTATGCCTAATCCCGTCCCTGGGCTACAGTTAGGTCAAAATCAGATTTTCCCTTGCGGTCAAAATCTCTGCCTCTCCTGTCATTCTCCCCCCAACCACCCCGGGTCCCTCGGGCCCCGGGGGATTAGGATTAACGGTACTCTCACTGACACCTGTCTTCTCCCGTTACAGCCACTACGTCTACCTCCTGCCTCAACCAAAGTGTCTCTTTCGGTCGTCCCGCATGTGCGGGAAATGCGGGAAAAAGGGGTAGTGGAGCGGGCGACGGGAAGGGTCTTTCTTTCTCGTTTATTCACGGTCCCCAAAAAGGATCAGGGAAAAACGAGATTGGTGATGGACCTGAGCAGGCTAAACAAATTCGTGAAAACCTTACATTTCAGGATGGTTTCGGTTGCTCAGGTCCGCACAGTTCTGAGGAAGGGAGACTGGTTAGCATCCCTGGATCTCAAGGATGCTTACTGGCACGTCCCGATCCACCCCAGGTTTCGCCGCTTTCTGGCCTTCCAGGTGGGGACCGAGACGTTCCAGTTTACCAGGCTCCCTTTCGGTCTTTCTCTAGCTCCGCGAGTCTTCACAAAACTCGTGAGGGTGGTGGCATCCCGTCTGGCAGAGGCGGGTGTCCCCACCCTCATGTACCTGGACGATTGGTTGCTTCACGCCCCTTCCAAGGAGCAGGTAGCAAACAACGTCCGGGTAGCGAGGGGAGTGCTAGAGGAAATGGGGTTTCTGTTGAACATCCCCAAGTCCTCTCTCACCTCCACTCGCAAGCTGTGTTGGCTAGGAATAGAGTGGGACTCTCTTTCGGCCACCCTCTCTCTCGCTCCAGACAACGCCCGCCGGACCCTCCGCCACGTCCGCCGGGCGCATTTTTCCCGTACTTTCTCTCGCCGCCAGTGGGAATCATTGCTCGGGTCCCTAAATTTCGCGGCCCCTGCAATGCCCCTGGGACGACTGAAACACAGGAGGCTGACGCGAGAGGTAAACCTCCACCTGTCCCCCTCACACAGGGACCTTCCCAGGCAAGTGTCCCCCTCTCTCCACCGCCTCCTTCGCCCCTGGCTACGTCCCGGTGCCCTGCGTCAGCAGGTCCCCTGGGTGTTCCCTCCCCCGGGGATTACGGTGGCGACAGACGCATCGGACGTAGGCTGGGGATACCAGTCTTGCCTGGGACATCAACGGTGCTGGGGATGGAAGGAAGGGGAAAGGCTACTGCACATCAACGCCCGGGAGTTGATGGTAGCGAAGGAATGGCTCAACAGACACCCTCTGTTTGCCAGGATAGGCGTCCGCTTCGATATGGACAACGTTGCGGCCGTGCAGTGCCTACAGAAACAGGGCACAGTACGGTCGGAAATTCTCCTGTCCCTGTCAGAACAGATTTTCGCAATAGCGGCCAAGAGGGACATTCACCTCTCGGCCCGCTACGTGCCAGGGCGGGAGAACGATTGGGCGGACGCCCTATCCAGGTTCAGGGGGACGTCAGTCGAGTGGCAACTGCGTCCCCTTGTGTTCGAGTCTCTCTGCCTTCGCTACGGGACACCGGAGGTGGACCTATTCGCCTCCCCATCCACGGCCCTACTCCCTCTGTTCCTGACTTTCTCATCCAGAACAGAGGCGGGAGGCCCGGACGCCTTCACGGAGGACTGGAACAGGTGGGGTCATCTCTACCTCTTCCCACCCCCAGCCACTTCAGTCCTCCTGAAGGCGATCCTCAAGCTGCGCACTTTCAGGGGGAGGGTTCTCCTCATAGCCCCCCGCTGGCCAGCACAGCCGTGGTTCGGAGAGTTGTCCCGGTGGTGCCCGCATCCCCTTCAGTTGGGATCGGCGTGCCTCTCCAGCACCCTGTCTGCACCACTCCAAGCGTCACTGAAACTACACGCTTGGAGTTTCTACGGGGAGTCCTCAGCAAAAGGTTCACTAAGGAGACAGTGGACAAGATGTTGAGGGCTCATCGTCAGTCTTCGGTGCGACAATACGAATCATGCTGGAAAAGATTCCAGGACTTCTTGCGAAGACACCCCTCCAGGGTCATCTCGGAGGACACAGTCCTGGAATTCCTCACGTGGCTCGCCGATTCCACCAACAGGGCCCCGGCGACGGTGCTTGCGCATCACGCAGCCCTGTCTGATCCCCTCCTCCTGGGTTTTAACATTAAGGTTTCGGAGAGGCCTCTCTCTCTCCTGAGGATGGGGATTCGGGCGGGGACCGCACCTCACCGGGCCCAGGCACCCTCCTGGTCCCTTCATCGTGTCCTTTCCTACCTGACCTTCGAGGGGGTCCCTCTGGAGGTTTGTCACCTCCTCCAGAAAGCTCTCTTCCTGCTCGCCTTAGCTACAGGTTACAGGGCTTCTCAGTTGGCAGCCCTGACCCGTCACACAGCCTTTTCTTCAGTAACCCCTAACCTTACTTCCTTAACAATTTCCCCCTCCCCTGCTTTTCTAGCTAAGAACGAGCAGGCTGACGACAGAATTGGCCCTCTCGCAGTACCCTCGTTTCTGAGGGATGGAAATTTCCACCCCCTCTGCCCAGTCCACGCCTTTGTTGCATACGTGGAGGCGACGAGAGGGGTTTCTCCGGACCACCTCTTCTACAACTCTAGGTCCGGTAATCCTCTCTTCCCTAGGTCAATCGCTCGCCTTCTCTGCCGAGTGATAGAGAACGGGGATCCCGGACACGCCCCGAGGGCTCACAGCGTTAGGGGCGTGGCCGCCTCCCTCGCCTTCCTCAGGACTCACTCGGTGGAGAGGGTCAGGGATTTAGGGGGCTGGGCGTCCACTTCCTCCTTCAGGACGAGGTACCTGTTCCACTCGCTCTCCCCTACCCCCTGTGTGGCTATGGGTACTCCACCTCCTATTCCCCAGGGTCCCCGCGGGAGACACATGGGGGGGAGGGGCCGCCCGAAGAGAAAAGGTCGGGTGATTTAAGTCCCGTCACATCATCCCTTACCTCATCCACATCTTGTACAGCTTCATACTCATCCCCATTCTTCACGTGTACATATGGTGAAAGAGAGTCTATAATAAATTACATTGTTACGGAATTCTTGTGTATTCATTTTCCAAACAATTATTAACTACGATGAGTGACAGGAGATATTATTACACAGGATATCTGGATCCTAGTGTCCTCCTTCATCCCCTCGGGATCACATTACCTGAGCGAGGGCCATAGCCCTAACTCAGAAGACTTGAATAAGGGGGGGGGGGGGAATGGGGGGGGGAGGAAAAGGGGGGGGGGGAGCATCCATGTGAACCTCCCCCCTCCTCTCCTAGACCCGAACCCTCGAGTCTACCTATAAAGACTTTATGTGTAACAATTCTGGTCTATAACAGAATGGTCTACGGTTATATGGTATAAGCTACTTCTCCCCCACCACGGCGTTTCACCTAGCCAGTGTCGGGAGGGGCGTTAGCTGCTGCCTCACCGGGCTCGGTTACCTTTCCTGCCCTCCGCTCTCAACCACTCTTAACTAGCACGTGATTGCCTCCACCTCACCTCCCACCTACCGCATCGCATGCTTAGCAACCAGCTGTACTGGTTTCACTATACCAATAATAGTGCATTTGTCGCGGCTTCTAGCCGCTTAAATTGTATTTATTGGTTTGTGAAACCAGTACAGCTTCTACTGTCCCACCCACCTCCCGATGCGGCAGGCACTCACTTCTTTCTCATTGGAGTGGACGAGCGGTATTCAGCGGAGGAGGGGCTTAATACCTCACCTCACCACCACCAGGTGGCTCCACTATCAGTACAGCACCAGATTTGAATTTTATTTACTTCTGATGAACGTCACGGAATTGACCCTTCCAACCCAGATTATGCCTACACGGGGCCTGGGCTTGTGAAGGGGCCTATTCTATAGCAACCAGCTGTACTGGTTTCACAAACCAATAAATACAATTTAAGCGGCTAGAAGCCGCGACAAATGCACTAATATATTCAAGTAGGATCTACAAGTTTCTTATAATATAATTTGCCCAAACCTTTATCAACACAAACAGGTTTAAAACAGTACCAACACTCATGCACTATGCAAATCTATGGTTGTATGCATAGAAAATAATAAATTTGGAATTTTCACTGGATAGTCAATTCAAAGGATTTTTCTGGTAACTAAAAATTATATTATTTTTTGTTTAAAACTATTAAAGAACGATATGCTCTAGTAATATCCACGTAGAAAAGTCACAGTCTCTCAATATATCTCCACCACATGGAAAAGCAACCACTCAACCCAGCTTGATGTGTACAGATTGGCTTAATCTGTCAGACCAGCAAAAGAGTATCCATCTGCAACGCCTAATCATGGTACGCCCCCATTGATAGTTCGTTGTTGGCATCGCTTACATCTACTTTTTGACTCCCTTCCCTGCTTGGCAGTGTCATCCGACATCATGTCTCGGTACTACCTCTCACATCTATGCACGTCATGGCCCTATTAGTCAGGTGGATTAGCGACAAATTTTGCCATTATCGTTACACGGCGGATAAAAACATCAAATTTGGTATGAGGCTTCATTAGGGTCTAGCAATGAATTTTAGAAGGGGTGCTCTCAGGAAACTTAAAAATTATATATATATACCCTATACAGAAGGTGAAAAATAAATGCATTTTTGTAACATAATAAATTCTTGATTAAACGCTATTGGTTGAAGATACATAAAATTTGATATCACACTTCTTAAAGGAAATTAAATTTTACATATTTTTTGTTCTATGCACTTTTTTTTATCCAATTCACATTTTAAGAGATAATGATTTTTTTTAGTTTTGTTTAGCTTTTTTTTCTAACTGCAATAAAACAATATTGGTTAGAGATACACTAACTCTTAAACGACTCTTAGAAAGGAAATTAAATTTCGCATCTTTCTTATTCATGACATTTCTTTCAGTTGATTCACCGTTTACGAGTTATTGGGGTTATTGTTAACATCAGTTCAGTATCTCCCACATCAACTAACAAGCATGGATACAGGCAAGGATTTCATGTCTCTTATGTGGACAGGCATCCATCGTGCATAGTTTTGGTGATCCAAGGCCAAGAAGAGTGGTACTAGTTCTTCCAAGACTTGCACATACAAAGGGAAATTTTTCTCTCTGTGAGCTCTAATGATGATGAGAATTAAGGTTTCATATTTCATGACCAGGTCCCAGTACATGAAAGTGGGACTCTTTTTCTGCATGTCGTTTTTCCAGGCGTTAAAGCACACAAAGTCTTTGGAACCCTCACTGAGAAGAAAAGCCTCCTTCTGGAGATTGTGCAGGGTCAAGAGAGTTGTTTGGTGGGCATGCCTGGTACGAGTTAGGTGTGCTGCTTTCAGATATGAATTAGCTGTCCCAGGTGATGCTACACCTGCCTCTGTGAGGGCCGTTGTCCAACCAGAACCATCCAAGACATCCCCCAATGTATTCCAGAGGGCCATTTCATAACGACATGTACTTTCTCATCATGAGTGTCTGGCCATTTCCACTGTATGCACTTTGCTAGAGCAAACCGAGGTTGGTCAAATGTTGTGACAGGGAATTGACCAGGATTTAGGAATTCTACTGCTTGTCTCAGAACATCCATGCCGTGCTTGATCATAGCAGGAGTGGCAGACTTTTCATAGAAAAGTGGAAGGAGTGCATGTAATGCTGGAGGATCTTCTACTGGAGGTTGTATGGAGGCGTGGTAGGCAGCCCATGCAATGGCATCTCCACAAGTTAATTTTGTCTCCAGATGGGGCAGTGCATCTTCTATCCACCTGCGTTCCTGTGTTATAGCTTCATCTAAGCAGCTCGTAACTTCAGATACACTACACTCTGGCACAGCGACAGCTGTGGTCTTCAAAGCAACGGCTGAGACAAAAGCGTAGCTGTCAGGAAGCGAGTGTTTTGCATTTCCAGAAGGTGGTATCATAATGGGAGGTCTGTTAACACCAGCTTCCATCTTGGTCGGCAGTTGAAAAAGGCTAATTCCAGTCCCATGGAATGAACTTGGGAAGTGGTTGAGCTGGGGTTATGATCTAGGTTGTCCAGGGCGCCAACTGTGAAACAACTCTTTTCGTAGACATGCAGGAGCAACCACTCCATCTTCTCTAAAGCGTTCACAGGAAGAAGTAGCAATCCAGTCTTCGATCTCCATAACTCTGTCATATGAAATACATATGCCCATATGGAATAACTGTTGTATGAGAGTCTTGCTCCTGCTCAGTGCATGCACATTCATGCCAATGTAAATGGGGAGAGGTGGTTCACGCTCCAGAGTATGCCTGGGCTTATCAGCAGAATGAGAGGTCCTTTTTTTGGTGTTGAATACGATGGTCTGGCCAATAGTAAGTGTTGACTGGGAGTCATTCTTGCTCTGATCTTTCAGATTGGAGCCATTCAAGATCATGGAAACAAGCGCTCTAAGACTTGACATTGAGCTGAGAATGAACCTGTGAAAGTAAACCCTTTATGGCTCAAGATATCCTTTCTGACGATCATAGCAGCTTTGGATAGAATAAGTGCATCTTCTGAAAAGTTTCGAGTCTTCACAGCATCGTGCACAATATTCTTCATGTCTTCCTTGAATACAAAAACAGAGTTTTTTCCATATGACTGTTCTTGTGCCTCAGAGAATTTTTCTAGCAGGCGATCCTTCAGCCGTGTCTTGTTCACTTGTTTGTTAATGTTCAGTTCCTCAAGACGAGTCACATGAAAAGAATGGATCTCAGATAATTTGAAGAGGTGAGTTCCAGATGTGACAGCTTCTTCAATGTATCTAGTCAGTTCTACAAAAGCCCGAGACTCATTCATTTTGCTATCTATTTCATCAGGTACTTGGCTTTGCTTGCGAATAAGACTGCGATGGCGATTTCTCAACTTGACCATACAAGACAGATGATATTTAGCTTCCATTGCCATTAGATCCCCTCCACAAATTCTAGTCAAGAGTTGGGTGTCGTTCAGCTCAGTGATCATGTCCCGAATATTTTTGTCTGTATCAAAGGTTGAAACTTCATGAAGAACACTTTCCTCTTCCCCTTTTTCACAGAGGAAACATTTTGTAACTTCCAATGATTTGCGTTTTCTGGGCCTTCTCTCTTCAGTATAATGTTTGTGTTCTTTTCTTTGCCTTTGCTAACTTAGAACTACTGAATTTCAAATGACAAGACTTGTGCCATTCAGCAGAATGAGAAACAAAATTTTCAACTGTTTCATTATTTCCAAATAAAAGTTCAACTGGAACAGCATCAATGACACTGAACTGCTCAACATTGTTCAGGAACGATGAGTACACACCTGTCTTGTCACTTGGGTCACGGCTTTGCAATGGACACTTCAAAGGTTCCGAAGTGTCTTGTTGGCAAATCACACAACGACTCCATTTCAATTCCATGATGATACGCTAAAAAAGAAGAAATAACTCCCGAGTTACAACGTGCTATCACTATTGAATATAATTGGACAAGGAGGAGGCAGTATGATAATGTAAATTGTTTATACATTGTATAAAAACCCTCAATATCTCGTAAACGGTGAATCAGATAATAAAAGTGTCACGAATAAAAAAAATGCAAAATTTAATTCCCTTTCTAAAATTAGCTTCAAATTTAATGTACCTCTAATAATTATAGTTTTATTGCAGTTAAAAAAAAGCTAAAAAAACTAAAAAAAAATCATTATCTCTTAAAAGGTGAATTGGATAAAAAAAAGTGCATAGAACAAAAAAGATGTAAAATTTAATTTCCTTTAAGAAGTGTGTTATCAAATTTTATGCATCTCCAACGTACATTGCTAAATCACGATATTTTTAATCTTAAGAAAATGAAAATTTTCCACTTTCACTATAGGGAATCTATGAATTTTCTAAAGTTTCCGGAGGGCACCCCTTCTCAAATTCATCATTACACACTAAGAAAGCCTCATGCCAAGTTTGGTGCTTTTATCCGCTCTGTAACGAAAATATCACTAATCCACCTTACTATATTGCTTCCGGGTCGCATATCTGTACCCCACTACTGCACTCGCCGCGAAAACGGACTGGCTGCCCGTGGAACGAGGGGTAACTCGCTCAAATCTTCGCTACCACACCTTCTTCCTCTTCACACTCTCGTACTGATGACTCCATTTAACTAACCTCAAATCCAATCTCGCCTTGCATTAACCAGATGCGTAGACAAGATTGGATTGGTAGGTTTCAGAACTATGATAGAGCGAATACCGAGAACACTCTGTGTTTCTTATAGATAAATGGAGTTACGTATGTACATGTAATATATATAAATTATACTGTATGTATAATATATTTCTTACACTCACAGTTGTGAGTGTATAAAATTGTTTGTGTGCATTTCTGATTAATAACATAAGTTTATACTAGTCATGCGTGTTAAGAAATGTGTTAACAATTCATAATTATGCTATTATGTAGTGTAATAATTAGTTTAAGGTCAAATTTTCATTCGTTTTGTGCACATATGTTGTATATGTTACTACTACTTTTATACTATAGCACAACTTCTGTTTATATATATATATGCGTAAATCCACAAGGAAGGAAAAATAAACACGGAGTCCCAAGCGCTTTTGTGTATTCACATCTTCAGGGGAAATACAGAATGTAGAAGAATGGTTGCCGAGAGACACCTTATATACCGATACAATTAATAGCTAACTGGCAACCTGAAGGTGTTGCCACTACGAGTTCAAAGCAATACACACCCATATGGTGCATACAAGGATATACTACCTGACCCAACTCTCATCAAACCTGACATGACCTCTAAACCTAAGATTATCCTCAGTCATTAAGGAATAGCAGTTGGACTTATCTTATTAACAATCTTGTCTATGATGAAACTATCCAACTTGTACATACCATTGTTTAAATTCATATTAATAGTTTCTGTGTGTTTAATCAAACTTGACTCTATGATGTTTCTATTTACGGATGAGTTACAAGACATGATTGACGAAGCATTATCCCAGTCAATACAATGATTATTGTCTCTCATATGAATAAATAAAACAATAGATTCTTGTCCGGTCCTAACACTATATTTATGCTGTTTGACCCTGGTTGAAAGGTCTTTTCCAGTTTGTCCTATATAGAACATATTGCATTCTTTACAAGGTACTTTGTAGATACACCCACATGAGGAATTAGGTGAATTTTTTATCAAAATTTTCTTGACTGTGTTATCATTGCAGAAGGCAACATTAACATTCCATGTTTTTAGAAGATGAGGGATTTGGGCAAATTTATCACTGTAGGGTAATATCAGTAAGTTTTTATTGTCACGGGGTAGGGGAGGTTCAACCCTATAAAATGATGTTCTTGCCAATTTTAAGGCTTTATCCAAAAATGGTTTGGGGTATTTTAATTTTGTTCCAATGTCAGAGATAAATCCAAAATCCTCATCCATTAATTCAGGGCTTAGCAAGGAAGTTAACCACTTTGATAATTTATAGGTGATGGATCCCACAGAACTAATAATGGGTCTGGCTGGATTATTGGGCTTGTGAGTTTTAATGAGTCCATACATGTAGGGCAGGGAAGGAGAACGAGAGGAGAACTGTTTTATAAGTTGATCATTACCCTTTAAAACTGCTTTCATTTTCGTATTGAACTGAGAATTCACCGTTTCAATGGGATTCTTTCTAAGCTTCGAGTACGTTACATTATCACTTAATAAATCTTTCATTTTGAGTATGTAATCATCTTGATGAGAGTTGGGTCGGGTAGTATATCCTTGTATGCACCATATGGGTGTGTATTGCTTTGAACTCGTAGTGGCAACACCTTCAGGTTGCCAGTTAGTTATTAATTGTATCGGTATATAAGGTGTCTCTCGGCAACCATTCTTCTACACTCTGTATTTCCCCTGAAGATGTGAATACACGAAAGCGCTTGGGACTCCGTGTTTATTTTTCCTTCCTTGTGGATTTACGTATATTCCTGGATCACGTGCCACCAAGTGATTTATTTGCATATATATATATATGCAGAGTAACCACAGGAGAAAACAAAGGCAGAACAGTAAGTACTTTCGTATATTAAATCTTCAGACAGAATGATACAGAGACATGAGATGGAGTATATATATACAGTGGGAAAATGGGAGGAGCTACACTTGGACAAAGGGTCTGATACCCACCTCACCTCACCTGACCCTTATTCCTAGTCTGGTGGAAACTGTTTCATCACCAATTCGGTTAATAATTTATCACATTTGAAATGGCCATAACTCATATTAACATTATCTTTATATGTGCCTGAGATTAGACATGACTCAATTACATTTCTTTCAAGAAGGTTTGACGATTTAGCTAGAACTTTGGCACCTCCCCAGTTAATGTGATGGTCATAAGTGGCTTTGTGTTGGAATAAACCACTACTTGGCTGAGCTGTCCTAATACTATACTTGTGTTGTGTTATCCTTTTATCTAAGTCTTTTCCTGTCTGTCCTATATAGAATTTATTACATATGTTGCATGGAATCTTGTATACAACACCTGAGTTACTCGCAGGGCTGTTCTTGATGAGTGTGTTTTTAACTGTGTTGTATTTAAAAACTACTTGAACATCGAGTTTCTTGAGGAGAGGTACAACTTCTAAAAAGTTTTCATGAAATGGTAGGACTATGATTTTCTGGTTGTTTTGATCATCTGTTTTTTTAACTTTACCTTCAAGGAAGCGTTTCCTTGCAATGTTGTGACATAGATTAAGAACATTTGTTGGATATTTTAGATATTCCCCTATTGTCATAATTTTGCTAAATTCTTCTTCCAGAAATTCAGGGTCTGAGATTCTGTACCCCACAACAAATGTTCTTAATCTATGTCACAACATTGCAAGGAAACGCTTCCTTGAAGGTAAAGTTAAAAAAACAGATGATCAAAACAACCAGAAAATCATAGTCCTACCATTTCATGAAAACTTTTTAGAAGTTGTACCTCTCCTCAAGAAACTCGATGTTCAAGTAGTTTTTAAATACGACAACACAGTTAAAAAAACACTCATCAAGAACAGCCCTGCGAGTACCTCAGGTGTTGTATACAAGATTCCATGCAACATATGTAATAAATTCTACCGCACCCACGACAACCAAGCTCTGACACGAGACAAACTAGTAAATAATACCACCATACTAGACAAAGAAACAGACAGCAGAAGATTCTCCTACCTAGAAGCGATCTACATAGAAACCCAACAACCCTCTATAAACAACCAGACACAAGACCTCCAAATACTGCCCTCCAGAAAACGACATATCACCAGCACCGTCAGGATACCCGCCACACCTCCAACACCTACTGACCCACCACAAGCATCTAACATCTTACCCACCACCACTACAACCAACCAAAAACTCAGACGTAGCGCCAGAATCAGAAGCTACCCCCCATCCACCAATCACTAGGCCTCTGATATGGTGGCCCCGCCTACCCCACATACGGAAAACAGATAAATACCCCTCACCCACTCAGAATCACCACTTCCTCCTGAAGATGTCCAATGTACTGGACGAAACGTCGACCTCCCCCAACAACTCAACATTTTCCTCACTTATCCACCATCTAAGTGAAGACTTAAGAAAAACTGTAAGAGATATTGAAAATATAAATAATAAACTTATTAATGCAGAACAAGCCATTTCCTTCAACCTCGTTTGTCTGAAAGAGAATATATATATATATATATATATATATATATATATATATATATATATATATATATATATATATATATATATATATATATATATATTCTTTGCCATATACAAATTTACGAAAAATACTATATGTAGACCTAACTGTTACAACAAGTCAAGCGCCAACTACTCTAAAATTGAGTTATTAATAGGAATTACTTCTACACTTCCTCTTCTATCTAATGAACAAATGGATATCATCTTAGTTTGCATATAGATATCTCTAGAATGTCTGAAATATAACCGAGTGACAAATAAATCAAATGCAGGCAGTCGACAAGTCAGTCAGCAGAAGCAAAGATGTTGCCGCTGTGTGCTAATTAATATTATTTACTTCGTGCTCTATGTGATTATTTTATTAGCCTGTGGGAACGCTTGCTATGTAGCATAAAAACATTAATGTACATTTTTATTGCAAAAACAAACTTGTAAATCAATTTAGTTATCACAAATCGTACAAAAAAGATAATTAAAAAGAGAGGAAACAGCGAACGATGGCGATGCCCGCTGGCCTGGTCGGACCAGCCCAAACTCTCGTACTGCGTTTAAAGAATGTCTAAATAATTTATGCTTATACTATGTGTTTCACTGTGTTATTACTTCGACATTTCTTAGTAAAATTATGACAATACATCGAATAAGATATATACATAATTAATTAAAGTTAATAATAATAATTGTGAGCTCACAAATTGCACTGGTAGGGCGGTAGGCAGTGAGTGACCCGAGTCAGACAGTCACACACTCACTGAGAGAGGGAGAGAGTGTGTGTAGGGGTAGAGGGAGGACAAGGTGAATGGATATGGGGGGTAGGGGTAGGATGGGTTGGTAAGAAGGGAGGATAGGGAACTCACAGGGGTATGGTGGGAGTATACAAAGTAGATGGGTTGGTAAGGAGGGATGGTTGGGGTAGGTGGAGGATGGGTTGGTAAGAAGGGAGGGTAGGGGGAGGATGGGTTGGGGTGGATGGACATGGGTCGAGGATTGTATGGATGACGGGAAAGATTGGGATGGTGAAATATGCGTGGGTGTGTGCATATGCACCAGAGGATGAAAGGAGTAGGACGGAGAGAGAGAGAGGATGAGTGTTTTGGGAGGAATTGTATACGTGTCTGAGAAAGATTGATAATGGAAGGAGAGTGGTGATGATGGGAGATATGTATGGAAAAAAGGGAGGTGAGGAAGTGGGAAATATTGTGGGTAAATGGGATGTAGAAGGAGTAAATGTGTGTTGGGCAGCGGTGGAGTGAAGACGTGCTTAACAGAGCTCCTACATTTCCTTCATTTGTGTCCGCGATCACTTGTTTTAGCAGCCAGTATTTTTGCTGGCTGCTAGAGGTATGTTTCAACCTTAATCTAAACCAGATAAGCGCCATAATGTGTTGACATTAACTGAAATGTGATGAAATTCTGGCCTAACAACATACCCACCGTACACCCGCCACCTCAGCGCCATCTTTATTTTCTACACTCCAAACAACCATTTCTTCAATTGTCCCAGTGCCCTATTTTCTGTGGGAAGGTGTATGGGAAGGTTCTTACTGAGAGACTGATAGAAGTAACTGGGAATAAAGTCAGTGAGGACCAGTACTGTACTGTACATTTTTTAGGCTACATACACAACCAGTATTTGTACATACTGGTTATCAATCTACTAGTACAACCATACGTGTAGATATGTATATGTACCGGGTACACTTACATATGATTTTATCATGTTGGTAGAAATAACCCTACACCATCCCTTTGCGGTCATTGAGCCGCTCCCTCTCCAGTGTGTGTGTGTGTGAATTCGTCACACCCATAATACCTAAGCTGATAATTGTCTCCCCATCCCTGTCCTTTACCTCTTCCCTTCCCCAAGCCTTCTGTACTGTAATAAGTCTCTCCAAATGACATGCACATCAAGGGAAATTCATCGGGATTATTACTCACGAAGAAAGGGAGGGGTAGGAGTAGGGCTTTATGCTGTTGGGGATCATGTGTATGTAATTCTTTATGGATTTTCAGTCTTATATAAATGGATTCGAGGAAGGAAACATATATACATACTTAGTTATTCACATTTCTTTACTGGGAATCGGGAATGTACGTACTACTTATGTATTTTAGACATTTTCACGAGAGAGAGGGAGAGAGGTACAGTAAGTTGTGGGTTATCTCACCGCTGGGTATCTCTAGAGAGATAGGGAGAGTGAGAAGAACAATAAACAGTCTGGTGCTAATTACAGTCCTTCTCTCTCCCAGAAAAATAATGCTTACTGACAAGATCTAGGTAGTGGCAATTTCAGCACTGAGTTTGAAATGAAAATGAAAGATTCAGCAGTGAAAAGGTTAACTAACCCTTTCTCTGCTATGCGCATCTCTAGACGATCACCTTACAATCCTGCTATGCAAGTCTAAAAACGCCCGCTCGACAGCCTGCTATACGCGTCTTGAGACGTCCAGAGTAGTTGACCTGACCCACTTCACACGGTCAGATAATAAACCTACTTTGCCGCCTCTCCCTTCCTCTCTCCTTCTCCCTTCCTTTTACTTTCCCTTCTTCCTCTCTTCTCTTATCATACCCATCTTCCTCCTCCTCCTACTTTCTCTTCGTTTCCTTCCTCGAATCCTTTTATATAAGACTGAATGTACATTTTCCATAATTATATATAATATAATATTGAAAAAGTTTTCTAAATGAAATGGAGTGTCCAGTAAAGGAGTAAATACAAATTTACTTACACATGATCCCCAACAGCATAAAGCCCTATTCCTACCCCTCCCTTTCTTCGTGAGCGATAATTCCGATGCATTTCAATTGATTTACATGTCATTTGGAGAGAGAGAGAGAGAGAGAGAGAGAGAGAGAGAGAGAGAGAGAGAGAGAGAGTTATTACAGTACGGAAGGCTAGGGAGCGGCTCAATAACCGCAGAGGGATGAGAGGTAATAATGTAGTGTAACCTGTTATATGAAGCCCGAAGGATGAGCAAAAAATTGACTCACCTTCACTCCTTACATCTTGCAAGTCATATAATTAAAATAATAAATATGCCTATATATTAGATCTGGATAGGGTATTTTTTTTTTATTTAAGGTTTATTGTGCATTACAATACATTATACATAAACATAGCACAGAGTTATACATATAATATACTTGAATTACACAAAGCGGGCATCAGCCCGCCGGTTGGAGTTTGGGTGTTCCCGTGCTGGGTTTCATGGTGGTGGCGAGAGGTGCTGTGCTCACAGGTACCTAAAAAGTGAGCTGTGGTGTGGTCAGCAGGGCGGGGGGGCCGCCCTGAGCACCTGCAGCATCAGGTCAGTGGGTGTGTGGCGAACGAGGAGGGCGGCCCTGGCCTGGCGGCTGCTGAGAAGTCCCCAACCCGCAGGCTGGGCGGCGGTTGGTGGTAACGGCGCTGATCTGAGGGCGGCCGTGGTCGGGCAGGAAACGAGGTAGTGTACTAGCGGGTGGCGGCAGTGCTTCCCGCAGTGGTCGCACTCCTGCCCCTGGAAGCCGTCGTACAGCTCCTCCCTGGTGCAGTAGCCCAGCCTTACGCGCTGTAGCAGCACCCCGTCTGACCTAGGCTGTTGCTGGGAGGCATCCAGTGGCTGGTAGTCGGTGGCGGCAGCGTACCAAGCCGCCTGTCTCTTCCTCGCTTCCAGTTGCCGGTGTGTGTGGTGGGCGTGCTGGGCTGCGGCGCGCTTGGCACGTGCCTTTACTTGACGCAGACTGGTGGACACATGCCTGGTCACCTGGGGGCCACCAGCAGCTCTCTTGGCGGCTGCGTCAGCGAATTCATTGCCTCGTACTCCAACGTGGCTAGGGATCCAGTTGAGCTTCACCTGCCGCCCCTGCGCGGCGATGCTCTGGAGGATACCCAGAATGGTGGTGATGAGGCCCACATTGTCTTTGGGATGCGGCTGCTGGAGGGCCTGTAGCCCCGCTCTGGAGTCTGTGTGCAGCATCACGGTGGGCTCCTGTCAGTGGTGGGCGTGCTCCAGAGCCAGTTGGATGGCCACCAACTCTGTCTGTAGGGTGGAGCAGTGATTAGAGGTCCTCTCGCACAACTCAGTCCCTCTGGTGATGGCAGCAGCACCCGTTCTTCCGTTGTCAGGATCGACTGAGCCGTCGGTGTAGTACACCGCACTGTCTGGTTCAGTTACTTGTGCAATGGCCATGAGGGCATGCTGCCGCATCTCTTCTGTGATGCACTGCGACTTGCTGGCAGGCAGCTGCGTGGCGGAGAAAACTGCCGCGTGGGGCTCCCATGGGGGCGGGGCATGATAGGTGGGGGCAGGGAGGTCCGCCTGCAGCCAGTCCTTTGTGTGGGCCAGGGTGGCTTGAAGCAGCCACGGGTTGCGGCGTAAAGTGTCGACGCCCTGGGTGGCCGCCAGCCGCAGTCTCCTCTGTGTCACACCCTCCGCGTCGCGCTGCAGCACCCTCGATATGCGGCAGGCTGTGATGTGCTGTACCCTGGTGGTGAGGGGTACCAGGCTGGTCTCACTCTGCATGACGCATGCACTGGTCCACCTCGGAGCTCCCAGCATGGTCCTCATGGCGGTGTTCTGCACTACCTCGAGCCGCTCCTGCTGGTTTGGGGAGAGTGCTAGGAGGACGAGGGCGCTGTAGTCCACCAGGGAGCATACCGCCTGCACGTAGTACAGGCGTAAAACGGAGAAGGTGGCGCCCGCAGTGGGTCGCGTCATGGCCCGCATCACGTTCAGCCTGGCCTGCGTCCTCTCCCTCAGGTAGGCGGCGTGGGTTGTGAAGGACAGCCGCTTGTCGACCCACACACCGAGGTACTAATAGGAGTTGGTCCAGGCCAGATCGATTCCCTGGACGCAGAGCTGCCATGCTGGGTCTTCCGCCTTTAACATCATGGCTCGGGTCTTCTCTGCTGATATCTTGAGCCCCAGGTCTTGGCACTTCTCGCTGATGAGGTCAAGCGCTTGCTGTGTTTTCCTGAGCTTGTTGCCCTTTCCGGTGACCATGAGGGCGAGGTCGTCTGCGTAACTCAGCAAGACGGTGCCGGTATGGAAAGGCAGGGCTACCAGTTGCTCCATCAGCAGGTTGAAAAGTAGGGGGCTGAGGATGCTGCCCTGGGGTGTCCCGTTTTCCATCTCTTGGAAGCTCGACTTGTGGCCCTGGAATCTGACCCTGGCACGGCGGTGCTGCAGGAAGTCGCGAAGCCATGCCAGCATCCTTCCTCGCACCCCTTTCTTCACAAGTGCGTCGAGGATGGCGTGGGGACTGGCCAGTTCGAATGCCTTCTCCAGGTGGATGAAGACAGCAACGGTGGGGCGGTGGTTGATATGAGTCATCAGGGCGAGGATACTGTCTGCTGTGCTCACTCCGCGGGTGTAGCCAAATATGTGTGGGTGAGAGGGCCCTATGTGCCACTGTAGCCGAGCTAGCACCATTTTCTCGGCTGTTATGGCTAAGCAGCTGAGGAGAGAGATGGGCCTAAGCTTGGAGGGCTCTCTCGGTTTGGGGATCGGTTGGATGTCGGCTTCCTTCCAAGCGGGCGGCAGGCGTCCCGCTGTCCATGAGACGTTGAGCGTGGCTAACAGCGCGGCGTCCCCAGCCGGCCCTGCGTGAGCCAGCATGGAGTATGGCACACCGTCTGCACCCGTTGCTGTGTCGCAGCCTCGCCTCTTTGCCTGTTGCAACTCTTGAAGGGAGAAAGGCCGGTCAGTCATGTCAGCTACCTCCATCGCCTCCCTGACAGCCTCGTCGCGGTGTGGCTGGAGCTGCTGTTGGGTGCATCGTGTGTGGAGAGGAAGCTGGTTGCTGGAGCCCCGCGAGGTGAAGATAGTGGCGAGCCTCTCTGCCTCCTGCTGTGGGTGCGGGTGTGCTGCCGGGCGGGGTGGGGCAGCGCCAGAGGCTGTCCTCACACTTCTCCACATCTGACCTAGGGACGTGTGCTGGCTAAAAGTGGCGCACCACTCCAGCCACTTGTCTTCTTTGGCCCTCAGGGACACCTGCCATGCACGGGCCACTACTTCCTGCAGGAGTCTCAGGTTGTTGGGATTGGGGCGTTTCTTGTAGAGTTTCCGGTGCAGGTTGACTCGGTGGTTGTGCTCGCGCACCTCATCATTATAGTACCACCAGTCTGACCGGTGGAGGCGACTTGGGGCACACATGGGTATGGCGGTGGTGGCTGCTGTCTGGATGGCCGCTGTCAGGTCTCTCTCCTGCTGGTGTAGGTCGTCCGGTGGCTGATAATCGGCCCACCACTCATCGAGGGAGGCCTGAAACCTGCTCCAATCCGCCCTCCTTATGTTCCATCGAGGGGGAGGACGGGGCGGGACAGGGGGGGCCACTGGGAGGGAAGTGAGGGTGGCGAAGTGGTCGCTGGTGAGGGTGGGGTGCACTTCCCAGATGGCGTCGGCAGCCAGGTCACTAGACACCAGGGTGAGGTCAAGCCTCCCCCCTCGGGTGTGGGTGGCCTCCCCAGTGTTGAGAAGGCGGACGTGAGGGATATCCTCGAGCAGCACAGCCAGGTGGCGGCCCGTCTCATTGGTTGGGGATGGCGACTGCAGCATGGGGTGGTGGGCATTGAGGTCTCCCGCCACCAGGACACTGGAGTGGGAGGCAAGGCTGAGCAGTTCCCCAGCCTCCAGCTGGTGTCGCTGGCTCCTGTATATGTTGTACACCAGGAGCAGGAGGCCTCCAACCTGCAGTTCTAGCGCCAGCACCTCCACCCCGTCCCCGCAGTGGACTGGGGCTGCTACTCTGCAGTGGGGGATGGTGCTCCTCACTAGTGCTGCACATCCGCGAGTGCCCTCCAAGGCAGGGAGCATGTGGAGTGTGTAGCCCGCCACCCTCCATTCAAAGTCAGCGGGCGTTAGTGTTTCCTGGAGGAGCACAATGTCAAAGTGCTCCTCGAAGACAGCCTGCAGTACCTGGTGCCTCTTGGGTCGCAGGCCCTGCACATTCCACTGCAGGACTTTGAGCCTGGGGGGTCCTGCAGTCTGATCCCCATGGGAGGCATCTTCAGCACATCGCCTCTCCATGATGGTGTTGGTGGTCTGCTGGTTGGAGGGGGGAGCGTATGCATGTATCCTCCGAGGTGGTTGGTGGTGACAGGAGGCCGCAATCGGAGATGGCCGTTACCATCTCCTGGCGGAGGAGCTCGTCCAGATCATCCTGTTTGGCGTGATCAGGGCTGGCCATCAATTTTGCTATTAGCTGCATCATCCGCGCCATGATGCAGTTGACCACTGTGCGGGTCTCTTCACTGAGGCCGGCCTCCACGCCGTGGAGAGGTTCGCTTGGGGCCATACCACTCCACTTCCTCCTCTCCATCATCACAGGGGCGGGGGTGTCACCGTGAGGGGCTCTGCCCTGTATGCCGTTGCTGCTGCTTGGGAGGCAAGGCCAGGCTTCACTGTTCTGAGTGGGGGGCTGGTATGAGGGAGTGCGGCCACCCATTTCCGTCTCCACGGTTGGCTGTCGCCGCTGCTGCTGTGGCTGTAACTGGGTCCGGGACCGAGGCTGGCCACCTGGCCGCTGCTGCTGGTGCTGACTGCGTGATGCATTAGTGCGAGACTGCTGCTGCGGGTGCTGGGTGGCCTGCTGAGGCTGGCCACGTGGTGCATTCCTACTGGGCTGCTGCTGGGTGGCCTGTTGCTGGGGCCGGCCGTGTGGAGGCTGGCCATGTGGAGGCTGCCGTTGTTGGTGGGCCTGTTGCCGGGCGTGTCCAGGTGGTGCACCTGTCCTATTCTGCTGCTGGGAGGTCATATGCTGTCGGGGCTGGTCACGAGTTGCCTGGCGTCGGCTGCGTTTTTTCCGCCTCGGTGGAGCCTGGTATTGCTGCTGTTGCTGCTGTGATGGCTGGGGCAGTCTGCGGCGCCTCTCTGGGCACCGGGGGTTCCAAGCATGGTGGCTTTTCCCACAGTTAGGGCACCTGGCGGTGGTGGCCTCGTTGGCACTGTGGCGGGCGATGCACTCCTCCGTAGGGTGGGACAGGCTGCACACTCCACACCTGGCAGCATGTTCACACCGTGCCTGCAGGTGGCCGAAACGCTGGCACCTGTAGCACCTGACCGGCTCTCCTTGGTATGACCGCAGAGAGTATCTGCCCCAACAACCAAGGTCCAGTTTGGTGGGCAGCAGCTCCACAAACACTAGAAGTACTTGCCTTGTGAGCTGCTTATTCCTTGGGGAGTGTAGGCGCTTGGCGGAGGCTACCTGAGGGTGAGCCTCCACAGCGTCGAGGGGCAGGTCTAGTGGGTACCGCTCAAGCACCACCTTATGCCTCCTTTCACTGGGGTCAAGGAGTAGCACCTTGTTCCCTTCCTCCGCAATGCGGCGCAGGAGCGATGTGGAGTCCTCATCTTTAGGCGTGAGGACGTACTCGCCCTGGAGATTGGGCCTTACTTCCATCCTCAGGGTCGGATGCTCCCTCTCGAGAGCAGTGATGGCCTGGTAAGGACTGCCATGGTCCCCAAGGCTGCCCAACTTGAACTTGGGCCTCGTGGATAACTGGTGGCTGGCACGGCGCCCTCCGACGAGTATCCACCCCTGATCTCCCTGGTCGTCCTCCGGCTGCTGCTGCCCCTCCTTGCTACTTAAGGAGGACAGTTCAAGTGGGGTGCCCTCATTCTCCTGCTGCCCCTCCTTGCCACTCAAGGAGGACAGTTCAAGTGGGGCGACCTCATTCTCCTGCTGCCCCTCCTTGCCACTCAAGGAGGACAGTCCAAGTGGGGCAACCTCATTCTCCTCGAGTAGGTGCTCGAGGTGCCGGGCTGCCTGCTCCAGCGAGGCGTCGCTGCTGCTATCCAGGTCACGAGCAGCCTTCTTGGGGGTGGAGGCCACTTGGGGGGAGGAACCATCCCTGCCACGCTTGGGTGGCATGGCAATTAGGTGGAGTAGCTGCTCCTCCTACTCCTCACTCTTCCCTCACTTATGCCGCCACCATCATCATCCTGTCTGTCTGTCTGGCTAGCTCCTTGGGCTGTCTGTCTGGCTGGCTGGCTAGCTCCTTGGGCTGATGCTGGCTGATGACTGATGATGATCTGTCATGTCAAAATGGATAGGGTATGTAACTATAACAGCTAGAATCAGTTATACTGCTGACTTGTAGGTATGAGTTGATATGAGTATGGTATATTTTATAAATCTTGAAAGGGAAAGTGTTTGTTATTCATTAGTTTTCATGGAAAATAATTTATCAAAATTATCTTTGGTAGAGATACTGCCATGGAGCTGTGGAGTGCGGGAAAAAAAGGATATTTCCCCTCTCTGATAATAAAAACGACCTGTTTTTGATCCATCATAGAAAACGTTTATTTACCAGTTTTCATTGATAACACACTCTCAATTTCATCTTATGTATAATCATTGACTTTCACAGCTCCATGGCAGTATCTCTATCAAACCATATTTCCCATCTCTCTGACTATCAAACTTCACTATATACAATTACTACCACCATTGCTACCACCATCACTACCGCCATTGCTACCACTAAAACCACGACCAAAACCATCACCAATATTGCACACACACACACACACACACTGTACATATCTCTTTTGCAGATATGCAAGTACATAAGCTGATAATTATCCCACGGAATAGACCAGAGAGTACAGCCTCCCTCATTGTCCTCTCGTTTATAATGACTCATTATCACTCTCCCCAGGGGGAATAGGATTACTAGGGGCACGGGGTGAAGGGGGCTCGTCAGAGAGAGAGAGAGGGGGGGGGGAGAATTACTATGTTTTTGCACACACACACAAACAGAGGTCTGATATTCAATAGTGAAAAGGTACACACTTTATATATATATTTTTATTGATATTTAGAAATTATGATACATATAATATATATTGAATATTATAGGTAAACAAACAATTGCGTGAAGTTTCTCTCTCTCTCAGTAAGTCACCGTGGAGCGCTGGTGGATCAGAAATTCTTCAGGTAATCCCTGAAGCAATCTACTATACATAGTCCAATGTTGCACTCATTGCATAGGATGACTACTCGAGTGCGTTTCTTTTGACGTCGGGTTGTGTGCTTGCATACATAGCAGTCTCTTGGTTTCCTCTTTCCATTCTCCATCTCAGTATGTACTGGGTAATGGCGACTATATGCGTCTATTATGCGATCTGGCATGGGGTTAGGGCGTCGACCTTTGATGTTGGTAGTAAGTTTTCCAAAGTCCTCCAAAAGCTGGTAAGCAACATTGTACACAAACTCGCGTAGCTTTGGCTTCTTAGAGGGGTCAATATTCTTTTTGACAAGCCAGAGATTGTAAGCATTGAGCATTGTGATATCTATCAAGTGGAAGAAGAACTTGTGGTACAACTTGACAGACTTTCTCAAACACTCAACGCCAATTATCTGACTGTCAGACTTGTCTACAAGGCGCATATTTTTAGTATAATCTACCACAACATCAGGCTTCATGATGTTTTTTTTTGTCCTGTGGTGAATCTTTCCGGTTGGAACTAGTTCACCCTTGTGAATGGTGGAAAGGAGGTGGACTGGCCGCCTATCGTTCCACTTATATGCGCCAATCTTGCCAGACTTTTCACTTTGGAAGAACAGTTCCGTCTTGCGTCGCTTCCTACTTCTCTCGTGGTGGGGGCGAGCTTCCTCTTCAGAATCTGGTGTATCACTAGAACTAGGGTTTTCAACTCGAGTTTTACTTCCATTGAATTTCGGCATGAACTTCCTATTCGCCCGTACAGTTCCACATGATCCCGTTTTGTTGTCATGCAGGAATTGGCACAGAGCAGGGCTTGTATACCAGTTATCGGTGTACAATATATGACCCCTGCCCAGGTAGTCTGCCATCATTTTCTTTACGATAGCACCAGACATACCTATAGGGTCTTTCTTGTGCACCACTGGTATATCTATATTTGTGCCTTTGTAAACAATCATGTCAAGCACAAATCCTGTATCACAGTCACATAAAACAAATAGTTTCAAGCCGAAGCGATGTCTTTTAGAGGGTATATATTGTTTGAAAACTAGCCGACCTTTGTATAGCATAAGTGACTCATCTAAGACCAGCTTTTGAAATGGGTAGAAATATTTCTTGAACCTTGAAAGGATCATCGAAAATATACCTCTCACTTTCCAGATACGGTCTTCTTTGTTAGGATTTTCATTGTCTGAGAAGTGAAGAAAACTCAACAGTAATAAAAATCTATCACGAGGCATATACTTGCTAAACAAGGGTGTGCTGATGAGGGCATCGATGCGCCAGTAATGCTGGAGAACGTGTTTTTTGCAAAGATGCATAATCAACATCAATGCCAGAAACACAAACAGCTCCCTGACAGTTGTAGCTTCCCAATTTCGTATTCTGGAAAAAGGGGAAATGAAATCCATATGCTGAGACAACCAACTGTTGTATCTGTTCGTTTTCTCAGCTATATATGACATCACTTCCTCATCGATGAAGGCACAAAAGAAGACACTCTCTCTTGCCTCGTCGTTGCAAGGCCAGTCCCTTGTTGTTGTACCACTCCTGTTTGGCCGAAAATCGTGCTGGTCTGGTACAAAGTCTGACCCCTCTGACCAGTCAAAAGAAAACACTTCACGCAGATTTACAGATGTTCCGTCGTTCTAATTTCCTTCGTCCTCGTCACTGCTAGAACTAAGTGCATTGTTACCTAACCACACTTCGTCACTGCCAATGACGTCAGATTCACTCCCACCATCCTCCATTAACAAAAGCGGTATAAGTTTTGATGGTGTTAGGTTACGCTGACGTGGATGTGATCGCGGTGTGGATGAATGACGAGAAGTACTCGGACCTGGAACAGTCAGAGTGGGCACAGATTCAGTGGTGGTGATGGATGATGGAGGAATGGTAATTGAGCGGCCTCTTTTTCTCCCATTCGTATGTCTTGGTGTTACTGGGGAGTCAAGCTGGGCATCCCTTTCTTCATACGCTAGCTGTCCTTGTGTGCTTGTGGATTGCTTAGGCAGAGTAATGGTGGTAGAGGAGGAGGAGGGGTGAAGCTGCTGATAAAATCTCGAAGTTAGGGAACGTGCAACAGGTGTACGCATTTTCTGTGGATCTCCCTTTATTTTCTTTCTTACTGTAGGGATGACCTCATCTTCTGTCTCATTACTGCTGGAGTAAGTAAGGGAGGGCCTCTGAAGTGACTTTGGCATCAGTCTTCTGCTAACTATTCTCCCAGTGAGTGGCTGGCTAGAATCCAACAGATCACTACTTCCTCCTTCCATGGTGTCTGTGGAGTGACTGACTAAGACACTAAGTTGATGAAAATTTGACATATGGAAGGGGTTGACGGATATCACCATGACCTTAATTAACTCAACTGGGTCGGCAGGTAGCTGGCTGTATATAGGCATGCCGCACTACCTCACTAAGGCCTGAATTGTGGTTTATCGCACCCAACAGGTTAAGGTTCTACTATATGTCGTTGTCACGAGTCAGTCGTTGACTCGTGGCATAATAATTATAATGATATCGTAACATAGAGATAGGGCTCATTTGACCAGATGGAGTACACATAGTCCACTGGTAAGTTAGTTAGCTTTACCGTATGTGGGTGGAGGAGTGTATAAGGCAGTAGTAGGTTTGAAGGCATACCGACCACAGCGTCCCCCTGTAACCTTCGTTTCGTCTCGAGCCTTTCGCTCGTAGCATCATTGAAGGAATTGATCATGCCAAGACAGCTTAATTCCTTAAATTGCATATGATTCGTGAAGTGGGGAAATTATAGAGGATTAATTATACGTCGTATATTAAAATTGCATGTATAACTACCGAAATGTGTATATGATGTATAGGATGCAAGTTAGTCAGTGTAGGCCTCCGAACGAGTTGTATGGCTCCATTGCATCAAAGCCAGACACGCCACTAACGGCGGAGGGATGGATACACGCCTACCACCCACTGGCACCCAGCCCCAGCCAGTTTGAATTTAGTTCGGCCTACACTGTGAGTGGATACACACGTAGTTCCTCGTCCTTGCCTTCTTACCTCGTCTTTGTCTCGTGACAAATAGATGACCAGAAGCTGAATATTTCGGTAGACTACCAATATTCCCAAAGCTTCATGGTGATTTATATATTATTTATCGATTGCAACAGACAATTGAATGGTAATAAGGTAAGAAGGGAGCCGTCTCAGTCATTAAGTCCGGGCTAGAAGGACTTACCTATAGAGTTCCGCATATCTATGGTAAGTAACGAGTGATACGTTGTGTATTGACATTGAAAATTTCAGGTGTAAGGACATTTTTAACTAAGTCTATGTAGCGATCTTGGTTATAAATATACCGAACTCGAGTGTTAGATTGCAATTTAAATATTTAAAGTAATTGAGTAAGAAGGTCTTGAAATAGCACCTAACAAATAATTAAACACAGTGATAGACTTGATTAATTATTCACAGTGAGTGACATAAGTTAGGTTATCGTAAGAAAAATCTACTGTAGAACAATCGAAAGAAAATACTCGAGAGAAAACAGTACGAGAACACCCGAAAACATTTATGAGACCGTGAAGAAGAAAAACTAGTGTCATGATTATCGATTATTACGATATTAGCTAGTTTGCTTGTGTGGAAGTGCATGCGTGTGTTAATAATTTATTAATTGTTTATGTTGGTACACGACTGAAATTAATAAATATAGTAAAGTCATTGTAATTGTGTTGTTTTGTTTACCTTATACAATTCTGTTGATACTGTATAAGTACATATACATCGAAAAGAACCCATATAAAATAAATATATGTTGACGGAATTGAGATGAAAAGGGGATAATTAACCTCTGCAGACGTTCGTTGAGCCAACACAACGAAAGTCTACGAATAAGCCGGGGTAAGGTAAGTTACGTCACTTTTTTTTTTTTTACCTCAACCTCGGGGCTGTAGGCTATCAATAGCCCGTGACTCTTGCGAGGCCCCGAGAGTATTGGGTGTCACACCAGATGAGACAGTGGAGCTTCGTGGTGATGTTTGTACCGTAGCTTCTCTTCTGCACAACTAGATGACGACACCTTATTTATACACGTCACATACTTAATTAAATAATAAATATAATAAATCTTAATCCCCCATCACATTGGTGCCCGAACAGGGACTTCGATTCTTTGCATTAATTTCACTCCCACACGCCCACACTCCCACGAGATAGTTAGTCTATAATAGCCCAGAAATTCTGGCAATAGAAATAACAAAATGGCTAGCATTAAAGAACTCATGCAGGAAGCACGTGACTTGGGGTATGATGAGAAGGAGGAAATACAGGCGTATGTAAGAAGTCGCCAGGATGAAGAAAGAGAGGAACGAGCGAGACAAAGAGAAATGGAAAAAGAACTAAGAGAGGCAGAAAAAGAAAATAGAGAATTTGATGAAAGAGTAGAACGGAGAAAACTTGAAAAAGAAAAAAATGGAAAATGATAAAGAACATAGGGAACTTGAAAAAATAAAATTGAATCATGAAAAAGAAATGTTGCAATTGAAAACGTTGAGGGTAACGACATCGAGCCGTTTATCGAGCGTTTTGAAATGGTTGCAGATACGTATGATTTAGATGAAGCAATAAAGAGGCTTGAATTTATGAATTTGTTCGACGGTAAACCATTAAATATTCTCCAGACTCGATTCTTCAACCAGAGACTACGAAAACATGAAAAAAGCTTTATTACAGGCATATGGGTTAACAGTTGAAGATACTCGGAATCAATTCCAGCGTGCATTCTTGCAAGACAAGGAAACTTACCCAATTCAGTGCGCGCCTAACCAGTTACCTCGATCAGTGGTTAGAGAAGGACGAAACACCTAAGACTCTGGAGGGACTAAGAGACCTGTTGCTTCGTACGCAAATGGAGAGGTCCTATCCTTCGGAATTAGTTGGCTCAGGTAAAAACCAGCAAAGTGAATAGTTTGAAAAAATGGTTGAGATGTCGGATGCGCATTTTCTCTGCTTACGGGTATCATACACGTAAGCAGGCAAATAAGAAGTTTAATCTGCAACAATCGAATAAGCCTTCCCAGAGCTTTGTTGATTCGAGTAAAGGTCAGTCACAGCAACAGACTCAATATCAGCCTCGTCAGCAGCCTAATTATAATCAACCGCAGAAACAAGGCCCTCAATATTCGCAGCAGCCGAAGTACGGTAATCCTCAGTTCCGTTACCAAGGAAAAGGTAACTTGAAAAATAATAATAAGGGTTAGTATCAGCAGGCTGCAGCTGCAACTCATAGTGAACCCCAGTATCCACCTGTGATGGCTCCACCTGTGGCATAACCGTATGTAGTACCTCAGTCGTTTCAAACCCCACATCATTTTTGCCTATCATTAGGAGTCTCAAAAAGAAATTCAGGTTTTCAAATTAGTCCCGGCATTGTTAATGGAATGTCTGTTCAAGTCTTTCTGGATAATGGTTCTTCGGGATGTTGTGTTGCTGATGGTTTGGTTTCTTCCAGCGATTTTACAGGGGAGCAGGTAACTATCACCATGATTGATGGTACAGTTGCGGAAGGGAGTTTCTTTATCACCCTGGACTCCTCTATACCCTACCCCACAAGGAGGTGACGGAGGTGTAGAGAGTTGAACATATAACAACGGAGATGATTGGTCGATTAGTTGCTAGGAAAGTTTAGTGATAATATAACCTTATTATATCTAAACAAGAAAGCATTGTGGTGAACTAAATATATTATGTTTATTTGCTATATATATAGTATATGAAGAACAGTAGCATACATTGTTAATGAAGAACTGAATTATAACGCATACTGGAATAACTCGTATTTTATTCTCAGTTGTGGTTGTCATACATCAGCCAACTGATGGTGATGGGAGGTGATCTGCCTGGCATTGCTTCACGGTCTCACGGATCGTGCTGTGATTCGTTTTAAGGCTTCAAATATTCATTTCTACCATAGGGATAGGTTATATGATTTTTATATAATTATAGACAAATTTATAACGATTTACATTTACAGATAGTAAAGTAGTGTTATCGTTTGTTGTTAATTTTGTCATCTGTTTTCTTATTTATTTTCAGTACGAACTGTTAAAATTTATTTTGATAGAGCCTAGTGAGATGAAGAACGTTGAGTTAAAATAAGCATTTCCTTGACAAAATGGTAAGAACAACACTCTATGACGAGGAGCCTTTATTGACGACGTTTCGCTATTGCTTCTTCAGGTCAAAGGCACATCCATATAACATACAGGACTGTGTAACTTATAGTTCTATTTTTATTTGTATGTGACTGTATTCTGTTTTGTTCCACTTCCTCCGTTACAATTCCATGTATTTTTTTTTTTATTTGCCCCGATGTTCTTTCCTTTCCCATTATCAGCTCGTCCTCTCCGACTCTCCCGCCCCCATTCTACCTCCGCTTCCTTCCTCCTGCGTAAATTCACCCCCCCCCTACTGTCTTTCCCCCTCCCCCCTCCCGAATATCACGTGACCCTACAGCCTCTCCCTTTCTATGAGCGGTGTACATATATATTCGTTTACACTACCTGTCCTCACTCATACCTGAAAAGGGCTACGTGATGTAACCGAAAAGTCGTATATCTTTTTCAATAAATTACAAATAAATGTGGGTTTTTCACTAGACTTCTGCATTCACGGCATTTTGAATTTTTCTTGTTCATTATACATTCATATATTTATTCTATAGCAAAATGCATAACAATTATATATATATGGTGGGTTAACCACCCAAACACCTGACAACCATGCCTCGCCCTTCCACATCAACCTTCCTCCCTCCTTCTCAGCACCTGTATTCTTTATATTAACTTTCTCTTCATTTTCATACGTTATTTTTTTACTTCATATATATCTCTCTCGCTCATATAATTTATATTTAATTACATCGTGGTTACAATATTTACAACACATTACACTGCACGTATTAAAATTTTTACTTTATTTCCTCACCACCCAAGAACTGCAATGTAGGATGTGGAGAGTGTTGCCGCTCGTGATGCTTTTAACGTATATATTTTTATTAAGAAAAGGTATATTTTTAATTATTTTCTTTCAAATTATATTATAGACGTAAACGTTACTTTACTTACCTAACCAAGAACTACGGTATAATTCGATAAAAGAGATTACATGGTATTATATAAGCAACATTTCTTTATTGCCACACAAATACCTTATTTTATTATTGTTTTATACCTCAACCTCGGGATTGAAGGTCGTGGCCTGAGACTGAGGCCCTGAGATTATCGAGTAACGCTTCGAGGTGTTGGTTGCTTCACATGTTTGTTTATACGTCACTTAATATATTATGCTTTCTATATTTCTTTTTATTTGGGATACCAAAATATTTACGTCGAAATTGTATTGTTATGTGTTATTATCTGTGTGCCTTTTACATTATATCACAGAAGTTATGAATCCCTAGTTTAGGGAACACTGCAACACACTACACAAGAGACTACACGGCCTGACCCCACCAGAAACTTGGTTTAAGTTTTCTCAGCTTATATATATATATATATTCTGTGTGTGTGTGTGTGTGTGTGTGTGTGTGTGTGTGTGTGTTTTAATATTGTAGAAAACCTCATAACAAGTCCTCTCCATTCATCACAAACGAAATTTTCTACCATCATAATAATCATCTCTCTCTCTCTCTCTCTCTCTCTCTCTCTCTCTCTCTCTCTCTGTTTGTATGTTTCGTCCTCTTCCTCTCACTCTCCCCCTCCCCCACTTCCACTCGCTCACTCAAACTCTCTCTCTCTCTGAGAATGGAGACCTGCTTCATATGTAGGGCCATATGTATGAAAATATTTATGTGAATGGGTTTATAGTTATATATTGCGGTTTATGTTTGAGGGTTTACCATGTGACCTGAATGAGAATTCTTAGGGATACTGAATACCAGTATATTTGTATTATCTTCATTGTTGCCATATTTCCAATGTAAACATTGCAATTGTCATTAGCTTCATTCTGTCATCATTTCTGTTATTATATATAGTTTGTCAGCCTTAACGGCAACCTGGCTATCTCCACCCCTTTTTGCTCTCGTTTCCTCCCTACCTATCCTCAATAACCTCCAACACACACCCCCGCCTGTATACTCCCCCGCATGGAGGTAGCATAGGTGGAGGCGCCAGTAGGACCTGATTTGTGAAGCCACCTCTATAGAATGGACTCACCACTGCAACTTTAGCAAGTGGATAGAGCCTCCTGGTACAGTTGCGGAAGGGAGTTTCTTTATCACCCTGGGCTCCTCTATACCCTACCCCACAAGGAGGTGACGGAGGTGTAGAGAGTTGAACATATAACATATAACATTAGCACCTTTATTAATTATAATTGATTAAAAAAAATAATAATTCAGCCTGAATTAAATATGAATAATTCCTTCTTTTGTTTTTAAACCCTTAATCAATTATTTATCAAACAGAGCAAAGAAACCTTAATTAATTATAATAAATAAATGCATGAATGATTAAAGTTCCCTGATATTAGATTATACCTAATTTACTACTACAAAAATTACTCTAACTAAGCTACAATTATGGTTTGTGACACCTTGATATATTGCCAAAAATGAATGAAAAGTATAGTGGCCTGAAGAAAGCATAAAAAAATATACACACACAGACAGTTTATCCCTCCCTTAACTCTCTCTTTTCCCCTAATATATAACCCCAAAACAGATATAACAGTTTCCTCTACCCCTTCAACATGACTGTGACGGGGAATTAAGATTTATTAAATTTATTATTTAATTAAGTAAGCGATGTAACTTACCTTACCCGGGCTTATTCTTGGACTTTCGTTGTGTTGGCTCAACGAACGTCTGCAGAGGTGAATTATCCCCTTTTCATCTCAATTCCGTCAACATATATTTATTTTACGTGGGTTCTTTTCGATGTATATGCACTTATACAGTATCAACAGAATTGTAAAAAGTAAACAAAACAACCAAATTACAATTACTCAATTAGTTTACTATATTTATTAATTTCAGTCGTTCACCAACATAAACAATTAATAAATTATTATCACACGCATGCACTTCCACACAAGGAAACTAGCTAATATAAAAATAATCGATAATCATGACACTCGTTTTTCTTCTTCACGGTCTCATAAATGTTTTCGGGTGTTACTCACTGTGAATAATTAATCAAGGGAATATTTTTACAAGTTGCCACAACGCGATTTTAAAATTTTTACTATTACCAGTGTTTATATTTCAGTATTACAAACAACTTTTCTATATACCATTTGCTTAGCAAATGCGTTATAACACTATTTACCTCTGATAAGTGTAGTGAGTGTCGTATTTTTCAGAGTCCAAAAATTTCGTTAAATCCACCTTTTCACGTTTTTCTTATTACAATATGCTTTATTTAATCTTGTAATACAATATTTCTTAGTAAAATTTCCGTCATAAATGCGTTATAACACTAATTATCTCTTATAAGTGTATTGAGTGTCGTATTTTTCTGAGTCCAAAAATTTCGTAAAATCCCAAATAAGTGTAGTGGATGTCGTATTTTTCAGAGTCCAAAAATTTCGTAACATTGGCTTTTTCACACATTTCTTATTGCAATAAGCTCTATTTCATCTTGTACTACAATATTTCTTAGTAGCATTTCCGTTATAAATGCGTTATAAGGCCACTCTCACGATTTCTAATCAATGTGTTTGCAAGTCAAAACAAATATGGCTGCCATTGGGCATTGAATTCAAAACATAGGTCAGCTGATCTATGAGCCCCACAGTGCGACCTGGTGTCACATTTTATAACTTCAAGCCAAATCTAACCAATCAGTTTTTCACACAATTCTATCATCTCGTTATTGACCAATCATAGACCTACAACACGTGACTACGTCACTGAAACTTCAGTCTCTCCATTTATCTTGCCAGTACAATATTACTGTCTGTCTGTGGAGGAGGTATATCCTTGGCTCACCTGGTTAACTCACCTGGCTGCTTGGTTTTACGAATTTTTACTGTAGAAACAGAAATTATACAAAAAAACACTTGTGCCTCTTATTGAAAAATAAATTAGTCCATGATCAGTTATAATAACTGGTTTAAAGTGCTTTGAATATAAGGTCATCCAGTCCACCTACCACCAATACAACTTGCCAGAATACAACACTACCACCTACTCTTCAACTCCACAAGAACCAGTACCTTCCACATAATTTGCTTCCAATTAAGGTAAATTGGTGTATGAAACAAGGGGTCTGATTTGGTCTTCCTAATACTATAACATTGATGTTCTGGTTAAGACGGAAGGATGCCAAGGTTAGGTCCCGAAGGATGCCAAGGTTAGGTCCCGAAGGATACCAAGGTTAGGTCCCGAAGTATGCCATGGTTAGGTTCCGAAGTATGACATGGTTAGGTTCCGAAGGATGACAGGGTTAGGTTCCGAAGGATGCCCCCTTCAAGGTTAGGTTAGGTCAGGTCAGGTAAGGTCTTTTTAATTCTGTAATATCTCGATGCTATGGTTAAGACCGAAGGATGCCCGATCCTGGTTGGGTCAGAAAAAAGTTGGCTCGGGTTTTTAATTTTTCAATATTTATGCTCGTTGAAAACTGGAAAACCCTAGCCAAGTTTGGCGAAACTTGGCTCGGGTTTTCCACTTTTTGACATTTATGGCATATCATGAGTTCAATCTAGAATGGCAAATATACTATATTATGAGTTTTTCCCCCACCCAAAACCCCCGATTTCCCAGGCTCTCCCCCAAGATTGTTGGATGGGAGGGAGGGGGGCTATCTCCAAAACGAAGCATTTCCTAAAGAAACGAAGGTCAACATCACTCAAATCACACTAAAACCTTCTAGGAATTATATATTTTTCCTATGAAATCCTGTTGTGGCAACTTGTACAAATTTACCTAATCAAGTCTAACACTGTGTTTAATTATTTGTTAGGTGCTATTTCAAGACCTTCTTACTCAATTTTACTTTAAATATTTAAATTGCAATCTAACACTCGAGTTCGGTATATCTATAACCAAGATCGCTACATAGACTTAGTTAAAAATGTCAATACACCTGAAATTTTTAATGTCAATACACAACGTATCGCTCGTTACTTACCATAGATATGCGGACCTATATAGGCAAGTCCTTCTAGCCCGGACTTAATGACTGAGACGGCTCCCTTCTTACCTTATTACCAATCAATTGCCTGTTGCAATCGATTAATAATATATAAATAACCTTGAAGCTTTGGGAATATTGGTAGTCTACCGAAATATTCAGCTTCTGGTCATCTCTTCGTCACGAGACAAAGGTGAGGTAAGAAAGCAAGGACGAGGAACTACGTGTGTATCCACTCACGGTGTAGGCCGAACTAAATTCAAACTGGCTGGGGCTGGGTGGTAGGCGCGTATCCATCCCTCCGCCGTTAGTGGCATGTCTGGCTTTGATGCAATGGCGCCATACACCTCGTTCGGAGGCCTACACTGACTAACTTACATCCTATACATCATATACACATTTCGGTAGTTATATATGCCATTTTAATATACGACGTATAATTAATCCTCTATAATTTCCCCACTTCACGAATCATATGCAATTTAAGGAATTAAGCTGTCTTGGCATGATCAATTCCTTCAATGATGCTACGAGCGAAAGGCTCGAGACGAAACGAAGGTTACAGGGGGACGCTGTGGTCGGTATGCCTTCAAACCTACTGTCTTATACACTCCTCCACCCACATACGGTAAAGCTAACTAACTTACCAGTGGACTATGTGTACTCCATCTGATCAAATAAGCCCTATCTTTATGCTACGATATCATCATTATAATTATTATGCCACGAGTCAACGACTGACTCGTGACGTTCGCACACACATAAAGACATCGCTCCACGCGATGTCTAATACACATACTCGCTCTTGTATGTGTCAGTGACTATCATCAGGTGTGTATTCTCACTTGCCAATGAGTGAAAAACTCCCAACATTTACGTTAACTTTTCAATTTTAAGGAGAAACTCCGCAACAATAATGAATATCCCGAGTGATTCCTTCTTAGTACAATTTGTACACATTTAAGCAAGGGTATTAGTGTGGTGTATGTAATGCATTGTATAATTGTTACATGGCATGTTAGAAAAATGCAATAAATATTTCTGGAAGGCAATTTATATATTAGTGAATTATCCAAGCCTCAGAAACGGGAGTCCCGCTGAATCTGAGTCTTGGATAAGGTTACACAAAAACCCAATACATATATCATCAAATTATCCAAACATCAGACCGAGGTAAACCGCCAAATCTGAGTTTGGATACGGGTTTGTGCTCGTTGCACTCGGAGAGGTAAATGATAACGAGTGAAATAACCGGGGAAAGCTCCATTACCTGATTATTTCCTACGTACGAAGAGGGTAACTTCGCTACAAAATATTTATTCGCTTAATTCCTACTCCAACGTTCGCATTTCACTGCTCAGAGGTGATGTTATAGCAGCCCGCACCAACTGTGGTCATAATAGAAGTACATCCGTGTTGGGTTGTAAAGTACTCCTTAAGCATATTAATGTGGAATCGCATCAGTCTCACCCCAACCTTCCAGGAGTGAAGACGTGTTCCTGGCGCTTTGCCTGTGTTGTTGTTTGTGTTGTTGTTTGTCTTGTTTCAACGTTCTTGTTTGTGTGTTGTGGTGTTATAGGGGTTGTTTATATTTTCTATCTCGTTTTTTTTGTGGTTTTGCTGTTTGTGGTATTGTTGTTTGTGGTTTATTTTTTTTCTATTGTGGTTCTGTGTGTGTATGTTCGTGTGTTCGTGTGTGTTCAGTTGTTCGCTTCCCATCTAGGCCTTGCCTGGCCTGATGGAGAGCACGGATTCGGATGTGGCTCCCTGCCTGGAGGCCGACTTGGCCATGTCGGAGGAGGATGAGTGTTCTATCGAGGATCACTGGCCTGAGCTGCCTTCTCGCAACCCAACCCCCCTCTCCTCGGTCACTCCGCAGCTCAGGTTGCAGCCTTCCACCTCCTCAACCTCTATCAAGCGACCCGTTGATGCCTCGTCCGACTCCTTGCAGGATTCCGATGGTGTGGACTGTTTGCCTCCAGCTGCCAAGACTGCCAAGGGTGCTTCAGCTGTGCATGACGTACCTTCTCTGCCTCAACGTGGTGTTTCTTCCCTTTATACCAACTCCTTGCCCTCGTCCAACCTTCCTGCTTTTGCCCCAAGAAATGCCTATGTCAAGCTCTCCTTCTCTGGAAACCCATCTATGGACACAAAGCTGCGATGGTTGTCTGATGTCAACAGGGCCTTCCAGCTGCAGCGTGAACTGGCTGAAGTGAAGATGGCTGCTGTCACCTCCCGGTTTGTCTACATCTCTAGGAAGCGTCAGGATATCATTGATAGAGTGAAGGCTGGTGAATTTTTGTCTCTGCCTCTCATTCTTGAAGACTCACCAGAGAGGCCTCGTAAGTTCCCCAGCTACATCCTTACCCGTTTTCCTATTGATGTTGACCCGAAACTTGCTAAGGGATACCCTGGTGTGTACTTTGCTTGTCGTTTTTTCTAAGATGGTTCACCCATAAGTCGTACTGTTGTTGTCTGGAGTCAACCTGATCCACCTCCAAATGAGATTTCCTTTGATTTCCTCCCTTGTCTTCCACCGTGTGAGGTGAGGAAACTTTATAATGACCAGCCTTGGTGCTACAGGCCCTGGGGTGTGGGACATATCTCCTGGTACTGTTCTGCCAGGCCGAAGTGTGCATGGTGTGCTGCCGACCATGATTCCAAGACGTGTCCTGTCAGGGGTGAACCATCACGTCCTGCTGCCTCCACCTCTGAGCCTTCACCTCCTGAGGATACGTCTCGATGGAAGTGTCCACGATGCCTTCAGGCAGGGGTTAATGTGTGGCATGGATGTACTCGACGTCAGGTCCAGGCTCGTGTCACTACTATTGCTCCGCCTCCACCACCGCCACCACCACCACCTCCCCAGTCTGCTCCTCCTACCAGCCCTGCCTCACCTCCAGACATGGCCCTCCGCAAGTCTGTTGCTACCCTCATGGCACGATGTACGGCTCTCGAGAACCGCTTTTCTGCCCTTGAAGCCAGGATTGATGGGCTAGTTGCCGCGCAGGCTGCCAATGACTCCAAACTCTCCACCTTGGTCGAGGCTCAGCAGGCCATCATCTCAACTGTCACTACCCTTACCAATGGATACTGTTGCATCTCGCCTTGAAAAGCTTTTCGAGTCAGTCCCTTCTGGTCCATTTTCTTCTCCAGGTCGCTCATCTGCCACCACTCACCGGACTTCTACCTCCAAATACAGAGTTCGCTAGTGATTGCCGGCTGGATGTCATCTCCTGGAATGTATGTGGTATCACCAGTTATGCTAAGCTCACTCAACTCAAGGCCTATGTTTTTCGTCATCACCCAGGTGTTATTTTTCTCCAGGAAGCATTTCCAGGATGGCTGCTCACTGCTGGGCAAGCTCCTCCTCTCTCAGGTTATGTGCCATATGTTCATCTAGTAAGGAATGGTCTCCTGACTTACACACATAGCTCCTTGCCACATCGCCTTCTCCGTACCTCCACTGATCCTGACATGACCTTTCAGCTATTTGAGGTTCTACCTGGGAATGGAGTACTCCAACTATGTAATGTCTATTCTGCCCCAGCTAGACTCACTCTTGAGGCTCTTCCTTCTCCAACAGTGCGTGGTATGGTTTATATGGGAGATTTTAATGCTCGGCATTCTGATTTGGGTGATGGTTCTGGCTCTATTAATCGTAATGGTGTTCGTCTCCTTTCATACATCCGCAAGCATCATCTGACACGCTGTGACACTGGCTGTGCCACTCATTGCCGGGGAGGTACTCTGGATTACATCCTCTCGTCTGGCCTGATAGCATCTCGGTTCCTGTGCTCCTCCGTGCCAGACTTATTCTCTGATCACATCGCTCTTCGGTTTCATTATTCTCTAACTGCTGGGTCAAGTGCTTCAGCCACTCGTTTGCGTAATGCTGTGCCCCCTAAATATTGCCCAACTTACATCTTATTCATGGCCCATGTATTCCCTACATTTGACATATCATCAGCTGAACAGTTGTACTCTGATCTTGTATCTGCTACTCATGACTTTTATAGGCTATACATCTCTTGGCCACACCTCCAGCATCGCCATACTGCCCACTCCTGGACGCTGGATGCACGTATACAAGAGGCAAAGGAGGAGGCTGAGCGTGATGGCCTATTGTTTCAAGCCAACCCAACCCCTGACCTGCTCCATCGTTACCAGATGTCTAGGGACGCTTTAGTTGCCCTGCAGGAGTGTGCTCACACTGAGTCTTGGCAGCGGTTCACGGACAGCATCAACCAGCAAACAAGTGTGGCTTCTATGTGGCACCTCATCCGTCGGGTTGTTAAAAAGACACCGGCCACTGCTCGTCATCACACTCCCGCCGACTATGCCCAACAACTTGTCGATGCCTGGTCAGAACAATCTACCTCAGCCAGTCTACCCATCCACATACAAGATGCACTCACTTCCTGTGCTGCTGTCCATCGGCTATGTCTAATGTCTGCTCTGTTGCAAGATGATGACGATGATGCAGAGGTGATAACTGAGGAGGAGTTGCGACGTGCTCTCTCTCGGGGTAGAGCTTCTTCCCCTGGTGATGATGGTATTACTTATGCTGTGCTGCGCCTACTTCAACAAGTTCCTGGGAACCCTCTACTTCTACTGTACAATCTTTGTCTTCGTGATGGTTGTGTACCACGAGCCTGGACCAGCAGCACAATAATACCCATCCCTAAGCCTGGCACTGCGAAGTTCAGGCCTACTTCCCTGACTTCCTGTTTTTGTAAAGTTATGGAGAGAATCTTACTCAATCGTCTCATGTACAGACTGCAGGATCGCCTTTCTCCATGGCTGTTTGGTTTCCTTCCCCAACGGAGCACACACCACTGCCTAGTCGACCTGTACACTCGCCTTAACAGGGACAGTGTGGTGGCCTTCATTGACCTTCGAAGTGCCTTCGATGTTGCTAATAGAGACGTCATTTTGGATCAACTGGTTGACTTTGGGATAAAGGGGCTATTACGGTGGATTCGGGGCTACCTGAGTAACAGGACCTCCCGTGTGTTTTTCAGTGGTGCGCTCAGTCCTTTGCACAGTTTTCATCTTGGTACGCCTCAAGGGGGTGTTCTCAGCCCATTATTATTTAATATTCTGATGCATCGGCTGCTCACTTCTCTCCCTGATATACCTGGAACTACAGTTACGTGCTATGCTGATGATATCTGTGTTCATTCTACCTCACCAAGGGATCTCCAGCGGTTTCTTGACTCCTTCTCTGTGTCCTCCTCTCACTGTGGCATTATTGTCTCCTCAGATAAGAGCAGAATATTCACCTGCCGCCTTCCTCAAGCTCGGCCAGTGTTCACCATTGGAGGGACTGTCATTCCCATGTGTTCCCAGTATCGCTACCTGGGCGCACCAGTCAATATTTGACCAATTGTCCCTGCCAGACCTCAAGACCATCCCATTGTCCAGGACTTATTGGGTCGTCTCCAGCGCCTACTTACGCCACTTCAATGGCTTACTAACAACTCCTCGGGCATCTCCATCCCAGTAGCCAGGACTATCTATATTGCTTTTATCCGTTCAGTTGTTGATTACCTCTCCCCTGCTCTGATTCAACTTCCCAGGGCTACTCTTGAAACTTTAGAAAAATTTCAGAATAGAGCAATGAGAATAATTCTCGGTTGTCCAATGTCGACCAGGATAGTGAACATGCAGCGTGAGTTGCGTCTTCCCCCGTTAGTGGAGAGAATTTATTCTAATGTTACTTGCTTCACTGTCAAGTGCCTCCATTTCCCACATCTTTCACCCCATTACTCTTAGTTAGTCAGGACTTCTCTTAGACCAAACTACCCGGTCCCTCCCATACTGCCTGCTGGACGTACTCTTATAAGGTCTGTTTCCTCTATGCTCCGTAGTCTTAATATAGATATAATGGTGGCCGACGTCCCCACAGGACCCCCTCCGTGGATGCTACCAACACCTGATGTGAGCTTCACACCTACTTCTAAGTCGGAACTGCCTTCTCTACAGCGGCAGTTGGCTCTGGAACACATAGAAACAGTGACGTCCTCCATCACAGATCCATACTGCCTCTACACTGATGGCTCATTGCAAGTGGATGGTGCAGCAGGTTGTGCCGTTTTCTCACCTGACATGGAGTCACCTCCAAGGGGCTGGGTTGGCCGTCGTCTCTGTAACCACTCTAGCTCAACATTGTGTGAACTGTATGCCATTCTGGATGCTGTTAGTTTTGTTTGTCAACGTGGAGTGAATGCTGCCATTTTTTGTGACTCCAGACCTGCCCTTCATTCTCTCTCTAGTGTTCAGCCCACGCACTCTACTGTTGTTCAGCAGATTTTATCGTTTTTGTCCTTATTGCATCATCGTAACTTGACTGTCAAATTTTTATGGGTGCCATCCCATGTAGGTTTACGTCATAATGGTACAGTTGACAGACTCGCAAAGGAAGCCTGCCATCTGCCTCCTCGTGGTGTTGGACGTCCTCTCTCCCTGACATGTTACCTCTCTAAAGACCGCTCCGCAGCTCTTCTCCCTGTACAGCGACGCAGGGATGCAGAGAGGCCCTTCAGCATCTCCATCACACATTATGAGTCTGTCTGCCATCACAAATATTCCTACCGTCGTCGAGGCCTCATGGTTCGGAGGCACAATGTAGTCTCTGCTCGTTTGAAGCTTGGCTACCAGCCACCGTGGCAGGTTGCTGGGATGCAGGGTGAGCCTCCCTTCACTGAGTGTTGCTTGTGTCGGGCACCTCGTGCTAACACTGTAGAGCACTATTGCCTGGCCTGCCCCACTGTCCGACACTTGCTGCCCCGGGTCCTGCCACTTGATGTGGTTTGTCGACACCTGCTGAACCACCAGGTTCTGGAGGAACTTCTGGTACGCCACCCTCGTTTTTGTGGTTTTAAATAGGTCATAGTGTAAATATTTGTCTGTATGCTTGTGCTCTATTCTGTTATGTTTTCGTGATGTGTGTGTGTGTGTGTGTGTGTGCGTGTGTATGTGTGGTTGTAGTCATTGTATTCTCATGGGTCCCGCTTACCCGTATGTATTGTTGCCTGCCTGTTGATTGACGCTACGGCGCAATTAATAAAAAAAAAAAAAAAAATGTGGAATTGTTGGGCTCACCTCCGATGTTAACTATGTAATTAAGGCCGTTTACCCTCATTACTACTTCGAGGGGACCCTTCCACTGAGCCAACAACTTATTGTGAGCTGTCGGTAACAGAACGAGGCACTTTCCACCTACCTGCAGAGTTCGGAGCTTTCGCTTTAACTAACTCCTGTTTTGCAATCTCGCAGGTTTGCTGTAGACGTTCTGCCAAATCAATAACATAAGAATATGTGGTTTTCACCATGGGATCCGATTCCTCATCGTCCCAAAGTTCACGTAGAACCTGAAGTGGTCCTCGAGCAGGTTTACCATACACTAACTCGAATGGACTAAATTGTAACGAGGCGAAATGTAGTACCTGAGCCATTCCCTAGGCTGCTCCACTGCGATCCTCCTCAACATCTTCTTGAGAGTACCATTAAACCTCTCACATAACCCATTACACATTGGGTGATAGGGTGTTGTTCTCAACCCCTTAACGGAGAGAAATCTCCACAATTCCTACATCATTGCGGAGGTAAACCGGCTGCCTCGGTCAGACAATACTTGCTTCGGTATGCCAACACGACAGAATATTTCCAGTAAAGGTTCAGATACTGTTGTGGCTTCTATATCATGAAGAGGCACTGCTTCTGGCCATCTTGTTGCGATATCCACGCAGGTAAGAATATACTTATCGGTCCAACAATATTAACCGCTACCCTCTCAAATGACTTCGAGATGAGGGGTAGTGGCTTAATTTTTTTTGTTGAAAATTTTTTTTACATTAATTTTTATTTCATTGGTAATTATATTTTTGGTCAGGACAGTACCAATCATTACAAACGTGGAAGTGGAGGAGACTGTACGTAAATATGACAGACATTATGATTTATATTATGTTGTAAAAAAATATTATTTTGACATGTTTTATAACGATAATAAGAGTGTAAAAGCGTACTTAGATATGTAAAAATGAAATTCTGAGCTGGCTACCCATCCCACATACGTGTTTATTGGTATAGTGAAACCAGTACAGCTGGTTGCTATAGAATAGGCCCCTTCACAAGCCCAGGCCCCGTGTAGGCATAATCTGGGTTGGAAGGGTCAATTCCGTGACGTTCATCAGAAGTAAATAAAATTCAAATCTGGCGCTGTACTGATAGTGGAGCCACCTGGTGGTGGTGAGGTGAGGTATTAAGCCCCTCCTCCGCTGAATACCGCTCGTCCACTCTGTCGCGGAACACACGCCTGTCAACATCTACGCTCCTCGCTGCTACGCTATGGTATTGTGTCGCGTGTTCCTGCTAATTTTTCTTTTGTGTTCTAGTGGCTGGCCTGCTTTGCAGATGTATAATGTGTGTTTTCTAGGAGGGTTTTTAGGTGTTTATGGGGTTTTTTTCTTCGTTAGGACTTAGTTCTTTCCTTAAGCGAAGGGGGCTTTTCAGCCCCTGTTTTCGGAGTTTTTCTCCGTCTGTCCCCTATTTCACTGTCCCTCCTGCCACTAGTACATTCTTCGTGTGTATTTTATCGGGGTTTTCTGGGGTTTTTAGCGAGGTTAGTGGGTGCCACGTGGGACTTCCCCACCCCACGAGGTGACCACATGGGGTCTTTGCAGCCCTTCCTCTTGCCTCCCCCGATTATTATGTGTCCCCTCTCGGTAGGGGGGAGTGAGAATTGTGCCCTGGTTCTCTCTTCCTCTCCCGGGCGGGGTTTTTTTATTTTATTTTGGGGTTTTTTCCATTATTTTCAGCCTGGAGTGTTTCTTCTCAGGCTATCGGGTCCCCTCCTACCCCTCCTTCTGGTTCATCGGTCCGGGGGGGCCCCTTTTTTACCCGCTCCATGTGGCGGACGATTATGGTTTTACGGGGTTTTTCCCTGGGCGGCTGCGCGAGTGTGGGGGATTGTGTTCTGGTCCCCAGGTTCAGCGGGCGTGTCCCGCGCTTCTTTCCTTCGGGGAGGATGGGTTTGTGTTCCATTGTTTGCACGTGTTAACCCATGTTTGTGTATTCTTTTCTCCCCCAGCCTACTCGTGCCCTTTGTGCTGCCTCAGGATGTACCGTGCGGGTTTCGCCTGACGGACACCTGCACTGTTCTCCTCACGCACCCTGCTTCACTCCCTTGGGTTACGACCCTTTGGCGTGTGGCGTGTGCCGCCCCTGGGCTGAGTTGTGTCGGGTTTCCACCCCTTCTGCCCGCTCCAAGCTCCCTGCCCTTGCTTCTCTTCGTATGGCGTGGACGAGGGCTAGGAGAATGGCCCACAAACGAGACGGTTCTTCTTTGGCGTGGGTGGACCCGATTTTGGGAGCGGACCTGGGTTTATTCAGGACCCGTTACCCTTCTTCCTGTCTCTCGGAGTCTCAGGGGCTAGAACCTCCTGAGGCCTGAGAGATTGAGCCTGCTTCCCTAGACGGTACTACGACTCCTTCTCGGGGCTTATCCCCCCGGGAAGCGAGCGAGTCTGTCGCGCTGGTTCTCCCGACTGCCTCACCGGTACAAGGGCCCAGCAGGGAACCCCCAGCTTCGCCTCCTGCTAGAGCTGGCTCCTCAGGCCTCTCTAGAGGACGCAAGCGTTCGGCTAAAAGGTCCCGCCACTCCAGGAAGTCCCGTGCTCGTCGCCGTTCTCCTTCCTCCTCGTCTTCGTCGTCCTCTTCCTCTTCTTCGTCGTCGGGGAGCTCTCCTTCGCCCGCCCGCAATTCCCGCAGGGGTAAGCGGGGGGGGGACAGCCCCTCGTCGAGGAAGATAGTTAAGATCTTCCACACCCTTATTCCTCACGCTTTTCCTGGGGCTTCCGTCGCGCAACCTCAGGCTGTCGCTACGGAACCCGCTCCTGTTCCCCCGCCTCCCGCTGCTGCTCCCGTCGAGGGCTCGAGTCCTCCCGGGGATGTGGGAGTCCTTTTCGTGCCTCCCGTTTCCCCAGGGCTCGAGTCTCCGTCGGGGGACGTAGCTGAGGAGTTGGTTACCTCCGCACCCCCGTCCCCGTCACCCCCTCCTTCAGGAGACGGATACCTTCCCTACTCTTGGTCTCTCCTCCCTCCTGCTTGGACCCACTCTTCGGAGGAGGGCAGACTGGTGGCCTGGTCTCCGGACACAGCTCAACCAGACGTGTGGATCCGGAGGGATGACGTCGTGGTGAAGTGGGGGGCGGATGAGAAGGGCGAGGCTATTCCCTTCTACAAGGTCCGTCCTATCTCAGCGCCCTTACCCACTTCAGCTAGGGTGTCCTCTGCGGCTACCCTGGACGCGATGGGTTTCCTGGTGGAGTACAGCCAGCTACACTTGTCCGGGGCTTGGAGGATTGACCGCTCCCACGGTAACACGGCTCTCCTCCTTTCCCCGGACGCGTACTTCCCGGGGGATAAGAGTGAAGGGGACCTGGATATTCCAGCCCTTCTCCTTAAGTCCCTGGACCACCAGAGGAACAACGCGCCCAGGAAGCCCCCTCCTCCGTCTTTCCCCGTCATCCTCCCTCATTCCCGGGCTCCCCCGGGCTTGAGGGAGTGCCTGTGGAAGACGGAGAAGGAGCCCCCGGTCCCCTATCAGCTGAAGGAGCCCGATGGTAAGTTGAGGCAGGCGGAGTCTGCTACCCGTCTGGAGCTGGCCCACACCATCTCCACGGGAGCAGCCGCCTCATTGATTAGGGACTGCCTCAACGCCCTAACCAACTCCTACCACGAGATGTCGGGTGTACAGCTAGCGTGAGTACCTTACTCGTGTATCATGTTTTTAGGGATGCTGGGTAGAGGGTCTCCCTGTTACTCCCGGGTACTTATCCCCGGGTTCGCTCGGTTTTTTCCTTGTTTACCCCTTACAGTGACACCCTCTCTTCCATGGCCACCGTGATGGAGGGCGTGGCGGCAATGGCTACCCACTTCATGCGGGAGGAGGCGAAGGCGTTCGCCGAGGCGAGACTGGCAGCCCGCCAGGCGGCGGCTAAATCTGCGCCGGAGATGGCACAGAGGGGAGTGGTGCGAGCTGCCCCCTTGTCCCCCGCCCTCTTTGACCAACCGGCGACAGACACGATCTTCGCCTCCCTCCCAGCGGTAATCAATTTACCAAAGCCTTCCACCTCCAAGTAAGTACCTCTCGTGTTCGTCTTACCCGAGTTGTCACGGGGGTGAAATGAAAGGATTTTCGGGTCTACTTTGGGTCCTAATCATTCTGTTTGTCCGTAGGCCACGTGCCCCACAGCCAGCCAGACCAGCCTACCAGCCCCGGAGGCCCTCCCAGCCCTCCAGGCTACCGAGGCCCTCCTATCCCACTCCCCCGAGAGCACACAACAGACCCTCCCAGAGGGGCCAGCAGCCCTTTCGAGGAAGGGGACAGGGCTCCAAGCCCTACTCGAAGCCCAAGTCCTCCTTCAACCACCCCTCCCAGAAGGACCGCGCCACCTGAGGGTCCCACTCTGGGCTGCCTCACAGGGTGGTCAGCAGCCTGGCCCACCCACGGCTGGGCAGCAAGGATAATTCGCCAGGGCCTGTCATGGCCCTAGATTACTGTTCCGGTGAGTAACTGTCATCCTTACTGTCTGACATATGAATTATGCCTAATCCCGTCCTTGGGCTACCGTTAGGTCAAAATCAGATTTTCCCTTGCGGTCAAAATCTCTGCCTCTCCTGTCATTCTCCCCCCAACCACCCCGGGTCCCTCGGGCCCCGGGGGATTAGGATTAACGGTACTCTCACTGACACCTGTCTTCTCCCGTTACAGCCACTACGTCTACCTCCTGCCTCAACCAAAGTGTCACTTTCGGTCGTCCCGCATGTGTTGGAAATGCGGGAAAAAGGGGTAGTGGAGCGGGCGACGGGAAGGGTCTTTCTTTCTCGTTTATTCACGGTCCCCAAAAAGGATCAGGGAAAAACGAGATTGGTGATGGACCTGAGCAGGCTAAACAAATTCGTGAAAACATTACATTTCAGGATGGTTTCGGTTGCTCAGGTCCGCACAGTTCTGAGGAAGGGAGACTGGTTAGCATCCCTGGATCTCAAGGATGCTTACTGGCACGTCCCGATCCACCCCAGGTTTCGCCGCTTTCTGGCCTTCCAGGTGGGGACCGAGACGTTCCAGTTTACCAGGCTCCCTTTCGGTCTTTCTCTAGCTCCGCGAGTCTTCACAAAACTCGTGAGGGTGGTGGCATCCCGTCTGGCAGAGGCGGGTGTCCCCACCCTCATGTACCTGGACGATTGGTTGCTTCACGCCCCTTCCAAGGAGCAGGTAGCAAACAACGTCCGGGTAGCGAGGGGAGTGCTAGAGGAAATGGGGTTTCTGTTGAACATCCCCAAGTCCTCTCTCACCCCCACTCGCAAGCTGTGTTGGCTAGGAATAGAGTGGGACTCTCTTTCGGCCACCCTCTCTCTCGCTCCAGACAACGCCCGCCGGACCCTCCGCCACGTCCGCCGGGCGCATTTTTCCCGTACTTTCTCTCGCCGCCAGTGGGAATCATTGCTCGGGTCCCTAAATTTCGCGGCCCCTGCAATGCCCCTGGGACGACTGAAACACAGGAGGCTGACGCAGGAGGTAAACCTCCACCTGTCCCCCGCACACAGGGACCTTCCCAGGCAAGTGTCCCCCTCTCTCCACCGCCTCCTTCGCCCCTGGCTACGTCCCGGTGCCCTGCGTCAGCGGGTCCCCTGGGTGTTCCCTCCCCCGGGGATTACGGTGGCGACAGACGCATCGGACGTAGGCTGGGGATACCAGTCTTGCCTGGGACATCAACGGTGCGGGGGATGGAAGGAAGGGGAAAGGCTACTGCACATCAACGCCCGGGAGTTGATGGTAGCGAAGGAATGGCTCAACAGACACCCTCAGTTTGCCAGGATAGGCGTCCGCTTCGATATGGACAACGTTGCGGCCGTGCAGTGCCTACAGAAACAGGGCACCGTACGGTCGGAAATTCTCCTGTCCCTGTCAGAACAGATTTTCGCAATAGCGGCCAAGAGGGACATTCACCTCTCGGCCCGCTACGTGCCAGGGCGGGAGAACGATTGGGCGGACGCCCTATCCAGGTTCAGGGGGACGTCAGTCGAGTGGCAACTGCGTCCCCTTGTGTTCGAGTCTCTCTGCCTTCGCTACGGGACACCGGAGGTGGACCTATTCGCCTCCCCATCCACGGCCCTACTCCCTCTGTTCCTGACTTTCTCATCCAGAACAGAGGCGGGAGGCCCGGACGCCTTCACGGAGGACTGGAACAGGTGGGGTCATCTCTACCTCTTCCCACCCCCAGCCACTTCAGTCCTCCTGAAGGCGATCCTCAAGCTGCGCACTTTCAGGGGGAGGGTTCTCCTCATAGCCCCCCTCTGGCCAGCACAGCCGTGGTTCGGAGAGTTGTCCCGGTGGTGCCCGCATCCCCTTCAGTTGGGATCGGCGTGCCTCTCCAGCACCCTGTCTGCACCACTCCAAGCGTCACTGAAACTACACGCTTGGAGTTTCTACGGGGAGTCCTCAGCAAAAGGTTCACTAAGGAGACAGTGGACAAGATGTTGAGGGCTCATCGTCAGTCTTCGGTGCGACAATACGAATCGTGCTGGAAAAGATTCCAGGACTTCTTGCGAAGACACCCCTCCAGGGTCATCTCGGAGGACACAGTCCTGGAATTCCTCACGTGGCTCGCCGATTCCACCAACAGGGCCCCGGCGACGGTGCTTGCGCATCACGCAGCCCTGTCTGATCCCCTCCTCCTGGGTTTTAACATTAAGGTTTCGGAGAGGCCTCTCTCTCTCCTGAGGATGGGGATTCGGGCGGGGACCGCACCTCACCGGGCCCAGGCACCCTCCTGGTCCCTTCATCGTGTCCTTTCCTACCTGACCTTCGAGGGGGTCCCTCTGGAGGTTTGTCACCTCCTCCAGAAAGCTCTCTTCCTGCTCGCCTTAGCTACAGGTTACAGGGCTTCTCAGTTGGCAGCCCTGACCCGTCACACAGCCTTTTCTTCAGTAACCCCTAACCTTACTTCCTTAACCATTTCCCCCTCCCCTGCTTTTCTAGCTAAGAACGAGCAGGCTGACGACAGAATTGGCCCTCTCGCAGTACCCTCGTTCCTGAGGGATGGAAATTTCCACCCCCTCTGCCCAGTCCACGCCTTTGTTGCATACGTGGAGGCGACGAGAGGGGCTTCTCCGGACCACCTCTTCTACAACTCTAGGTCCGGTAACCCTCTCTTCCCTAGGTCAATCGCTCGCCTTCTCTGCCGAGTGATAGAGAACGGGGATCCCGGACACGCCCCGAGGGCTCACAGCGTTAGGGGCGTGGCCGCCTCCCTCGCCTTCCTCAGGACTCACTCGGTGGAGAGGGTCAGGGATTTAGGGGGCTGGGCGTCCACTTCCTCCTTCAGGACGAGGTACCTGTTCCACTCGCTCTCCCCTACCCCCTGTGTGGCTATGGGTACTCCACCTCCTATTCCCCAGGGTCCCCGCGGGAGACACATGGGGGGGAGGGGCCGCCCGAAGAGAAAAGGTCGGGTGATTTAAGTCCCGTCACATCATCCCATACCTCATCCACATCTTGTACAGCTTCATACTCATCCCCATTCTTCACGTGTACATATGGTGAAAGAGAGTCTATAATAAATTACATTGTTACGGAATTCTTGTGTATTCATTTTCCAAACAATTATTAACTACGATGAGTGACAGGAGATATTATTACACAGGATATCTGGATCCTAGTGTCCTCCTTCATCCCCTCGGGATCACATTACCTGAGCGAGGGCCATAGCCCTAACTCAGAAGACTTGAATAAGGGGGGGGGGGGGAATGGGGGGGGAGGAAAAGGGGGGGGGGGAGTATCCATGGGAACCTCCCCCCTCCTCTCCTAGACCCGAACCCTCGAGTCTACCTATAAAGACTTTATGTGTAACAATTCTGGTCTATAACAGAATGGTCTACGGTTATATGGTATAAACTACTTCTCCCCCACCACGGCGTTTCACCTAGCCAGTGTCGGGAGGGGCGTTAGCTGCTGCCTCACCGGGCTCGGTTACCTTTCCTGCCCTCCGCTCTCAACCACTCTTAACTAGCACGTGATTGCCTCCACCTCACCTCCCACCTACCGCATCGCATGCTTAGCAACCAGCTGTACTGGTTTCACTATACCAATAATAGTGCATTTGTCGCGGCTTCTAGCCGCTTAAATTGTATTTATTGGTTTGTGAAACCAGTACAGCTTCTACTGTCCCACCCACCTCCCGATGCGGCAGGCACTCACTTCTTTCTCATTGGAGTGGACGAGCGGTATTCAGCGGAGGAGGGGCTTAATACCTCACCTCACCACCACCAGGTGGCTCCACTATCAGTACAGCGCCAGATTTGAATTTTATTTACTTCTGATGAACGTCACGGAATTGACCCTTCCAACCCAGATTATGCCTACACGGGGCCTGGGCTTGTGAAGGGGCCTATTCTATAGCAACCAGCTGTACTGGTTTCACAAACCAATAAATACAATTTAAGCGGCTAGAAGCCGCGACAAATGCACTAATTAAGTCTTGACAGTACTTCAGAGGCAGCTAAAGATTTTTACTTCAATATCCTGTATCATTTATTTATGTAGCGAGAGTGGTGTACAAGTTAGTAACCGTCATATGTGTTGTTTACATAGTGATTGCGAGTGCCGGAGAAAGCCCGCAAGACAGAGCTGTCATGGAAGATAAGGCCTGCGGCTTAGTGGCCAGAGGTAAAGTACATCATCTACGTATCAATACCATACAGCATTACTGGGTAAAATGTTGGTAAGTAGTCTCTTCTAATAAATTCCAAGTACAAATTGCTTAGTACTAGAGTGGATTGCCCATTCCCATACAAAATTTTTGCTTATAATATTCTTCCTTGAAAGTCACTTTTATAGTCTTTCATGTAAATCTTAATTAACTCCAAGATAACATTTTTTGTGACAAGAAGAGAGACATTATCTAATATTTTATTAAGATAAACATAAAGTTCATCTAAGGGAACTTTGGTAAAAAACGATATAACATAAAGATCTTCTAGCTTAATTAATAACACCATTTACATGTATCTACAAAGTCAACAATACTTATTATATTAAGAGTCAGAAATTGTGCAACCTAAAGGGCTTAACAAAGAACATAATATTTTTTTTAAATTTATTATCACTACAGCATATGATTGGTCAGCTTTCGTAATGTGTAATTCTCTGTCCTTTCTTAATTAAGGCAAAGTTAAATATTTTAGGGCAATCTGAAATATTATAGTTTCGACAAATGAAAAATATGCAATTCTTTTACATTAATCATCCTCATCACTAGTTAAATCACTTTATTTATCTAAGTTTCAAACTGTTTTTGTTATGTTAAAGCCACTAATATCCTTTAGGTAAGCAAAACTCAATCTATATCCTAGAGCACTTACAGTATCTTGATTCATGTTTTTTATCTGAAAGATTAACCAGAAAACTTGAATTAGCATCCTCAGCCCAACTACTATTTTCAATGAGTTGGGCTAAGCACCTCTTCAGTCTTGCATGAAGCCTGTGGCACAATTATCTTTATTTTTTGCAGACGTTGTCTTCCAGCATTTTACTCCACTCCTCAGGAATGCCTTCTTTCCTGCCTCTATGTGTTTCTTAATCTCTATGTGTTTGCTAAGGATGATTTGCTGAAATTCTTCAAAAGGTCGATCAGAAACTCATAGTAAACTTCCCGGTAGCATAAAATGGGGTGTAACCTGTTCATCAGAGCACTAACATTGAAAAGTTTAGATGTTTCAGCATGTTTACCTTGATTAATGTAGATGAATACTCAGCAACGAATTAATAACAAATGTTTTTAATTTGTGCTTGGTGTGCAGGAGTCTGGCCACAATGATTATCATAAGTGAACAGACAGGTGAAACGGGAAATCGAATTATTCTTATCGCCATTTCAGCGTTCTCACGTTTACATTAATCGCATCTTAATTTCATAGACAAGGACATTGATGACGATTAAACAAATTATGCACTATTATCTAAACTTTGATTATCTTTCGATTAGACAAAAATTACTCTTTTTTTACTTTATACATTTAAGGAAAATGCATCTGTTTAGGCATTCCTTACCTTACGCTGCAAAACACCGAGAATGGCAGTCCAGGTCCCATTTTCGAGAGCTTTTCCCCACTCGTGTCTTACCTGTGAAACCATAAGTTGGTAGCTGTACAAAAAAAAAAAAAAAAAAAAAAAAAAAGAGAACGGTGAAAAGCAATATAAGTAGATCATAATGTAAAGTGAATTCTGAAAATCAATTTTTATTCTGTCATTGTATTGTATTGTATTGTATTCATAATAATCAATTCCTTATTGATGCGTGCCAGGAACCTGAATTTCAGTTGTTACAGTTGATCTGACTATCAAGAATAAACACAATGAATCAAAGCAAGAAATATTAATCTCCTCTCGCAACAAACCAGGTTCTATATTATTTGGTGTAGAGTGAAACATGAAATAAAAATATGTAACGTTAAATATTAACCATAAGTAGTACCATAAGTAGTAGGACAAACACAATACAATTAATGAAAACTAAATCAGGTATTCCCTTACTGTACACTCGGATACCACAATCCCTAGCTCACCTGAGTCGAAGCCCTAGATCTGAAGCAGGGAGTTTCTGGACGACAGCCCACCCAAACCATCACGAGGCTACACACACATCTCGAACCAATGGAGGCTTTAGGTGGGCTGTCGTCCAGAAACCACCTGCTTCAGATCTCGGGCTTTGACTCAGCTGGGCTAGGGACTGTGGTATCCGAGTGTACAGTCGGCAGCAAAAGTCCTGTCGCCACATCTGCCAAGTTATCAAATATTGTATGGAAATATAAGCTTTACAGGTTCATTAACTGAAAAACCAAAGTAGTTCATTATTTTGCCCCTTAGTTTTTATAATTTTGTATGATGGATATGTTTGTTCGATAATTAACCTTAATGTTATCCTTCAAGACGTAATGAGTGAGGCGACAGGACTTTTACCGCCGACTGTACCTCAAAGAACTGTGATTGATTGATCTGGCGGCGCAACAACTAATGTCATATACCTTCCAACATAGTATTAAATTCAAAGGATTTTAAATATGGTCACTTACATCACCAATAAAATACATACACACACCAGCCAGGCTTCATTGCCCCAAAAGGAAGAAGCAGCTTCCAACCTGACCAGAGCGTCTGTAGTGGAACAGTGTTTACGAAAGCCAGAATGGGACGGAGACAGAAAACCTCCCCGTTCCAGGAAGTATACCAGTCTGACATTCACCATCTTCTCAAAAAGTTTACAGAGACAGGAGGTCAAGGCAATAAGTCGGTAATTGAGGGCAACACTAGAGTCCTTGCCCGGCTTGAGGAAAGGAAGGATGGTAGCAACCCTCCACCCAGAAGGGAAGACCAGATTCAGTTATATAAAGCTAGAAGAAATGAGGTCGCCTCCTCACCCAAGTGTCGCAACATTGCATACGGGATGTTGTCTGGCCCAGGAGAAGTGTTCTGCAGAGGGCAGGTCTCTCAGAGTGAATATATGGTTATAATTTTCATTCTCGTTCCCCGAGAAATCCAGGAGTAAAATGCAGAGTATACAGGAGGACTGGCAGGAATGGAGTCCCCAAGCATTGTTTATTTGAGACAAACACACACAGAGGAGAAGCGAGAGAGGATAATGCACAATTCCTCCCAAGAGGCACGCAAGCCACGGCAATTCCACTGAAGGACCTTGAACAGTGTTACTTTAATACGGATTTTAGGGAAGCCTCACGTTGGACTTCCAATACCATCTTGACCTGAAGTTTTACTCAAACGGCAAGTTTTCTTTATTCCTAGGTTACTAGAAGATCGAACCCGAGAAGTAGTACTTGGGGCAGTAATTGGGACCCATACACGAGTCCCTGAAGGACCTGATATGTTAGAAGGGAGCAGGGATATTCATTGAAACAACCACTTTGGTATTATCCTGTACTGTAGTGGTATCACTGACACAGGCAGAGACATCAACATCCATAAAGCAGGTGAAAGAATCACTCCGCTGCTCAAGCGGAAGAGAAAGTGTATCTTTTGAAGTCACAATATCCGAGGCATCCACATTCACTTCATGCCCTTTCGATGTTCCCAAGGGAAGCTTGCGAGGGGGAACATCTGTTTAATCAAGAGATTCATCAGAGCCACGAGAATGCTTCTGGTGAAATTGAGAGGGAAATATGGATGAGTTTACAGAGACAGTTGCTTTGCAAGGAGGAACGTCCATAGAGTCAAGTGTCTCAGAGGAATTTAATTGACTTGGGTTTCCTTTTTGGAGAGCGTGTGGCAGCGTGAACCTCTGTCACATGGACGCCTTTAGTTAAAGCCTGAGAATTGTCATCAATTGAAGGGTCACCAGAATGAGTGTCTGATACAGTTTCCAAGACAGAGAAGCTATTATGTATTGAAACTGTAGAAACATTCTCACCAGAGTAAGAAGCATATGCTTCTAGGTAGAGTATAGAGGGTGCTGCTACCTGGATAGATGTTGTCGACTTGGAATGATGAGGGTGAAGGGAGGAGGCGTATGTCCTAACACCTCCATCCTTCTGTCACCTGAATTTGAGTTGCCGTCTGGCACTACCAATATTAATGAATTGGGTGTTAGCCAAGTGGAGGATATCCTGCTCGAGGAGGTATGACTTATATTGGCGAGAACGTTGGGGGCCAGCATCCCTGCAGTAAAAGCAGTAACTCTCTGACTGACACTCACAAGTAGGATGAGAGTCAAGAGCAGAACAATTGCCACACCAGGAACGGTTTCTGCAGTTCCCCCTCCCATGACCAAACTCATAACCACAGCAACACTATTAAGGACGCTCAACAAAAGATCTCACCTCAAAAGAGGTGGGGTTGATGTTAATGCGATCTGGGATATGCGAGCCATAGAAAGTGAGGATGATCATATTTTTACTTCCTTTCATCTTTGTTACTCGTTAGACACTATCTGGGCACATAGCAAGAATGTCCTCTTCTGAGAATTCATGCAGGTCCTCAGTATATATACGCCCCTTGCTATAATTAAATGTTCGATGTGGTTTGATGGATTCAAACATGCCATCAGAAGGACAGGGGAGAGTGAAGAGCATCATGGCCTGTGTAAGATCTTTGGCTCTGGTTAAAACACCCTTACCATGTTTTTTTATGTGGCCCATCGGTAGTAATCCAATTTCTTTCTCCAGATACCTAGAAGCATGGGTGATGTTACCACGCTCCTGCCTGTAGTAAGCCACAAACCAAAAGGGTGTAGGAATGCGACGCTCCTTATGGACATGCCCTACAGAGTCATCTAAGATGTTAGGGCAGTAGTCATTGTCACTGTCAACTACATTTATGGATCGTATCATCTGAACCTTTCAATATCCCCTACAGACAGATAATCCTTTGCCTCAAAAGCTGCTTTGGCAACAGCATTTGTATTAAAAGTAATATAGCACCGATAAAAAATATAATTAAATTAATAATTAATAATAAATAGATAATTTACTTATTAATTATTTTTTATTTATTTTATTTTTATCGGCGGGAGAACGATCCAAGAGCCACCTCCTCCCAAACCCTGATTTCGCGCCCAAGCGGTAGAACAAGGCTTCTCTCACCACACTGTGTTAGTTGGATTCTTCTCCCTCAATGTCAATAGAGTCGAAAATGCTATACAATGGACCTGTGTCTCAGTCTCAAAGATGCGTAACAAAATTGTAGTCAACACCTCCCTGGGAGAAGAATCCAAGCGACCCCAACTGTGAGCCAGCCTACCAGAGCGTCAGCTGTGATCACGTGACTCTGATGTTTCAGTCAGTCAGCCAATGGTGGGGAGCCTTATGCCGTGACGTATATAGCGTGCAGCTACTCAGCTTCCATGATTTTCCTCTCACCCCTCAAGGTCTTCAGTTTCTTCTCCCTCTGCCAGCATTCACAACCATTGGATTTTATCATAATTTCAGTGGTTTTATCATTATGGCATCTCGTGATTCGGAGAGTGATCCTAATATCCCCCAAGCTATAGATGTTCCCAGTGTACCTAGTGAGAATGAGAGTGAGGTGGAGCAGGGAAGAGGTAGGAAAAAGCCTCGTAAGGTGAAAGAGTGGGGAAGTGTGTCATCCAAAGTGAAACGTAACCTTGATCAGTCATACGTAAGTTATAAAAAAAAAAAAAAAAAAAAACAGGTTACTGCACGTGTTATTGGAAATCCATGCCGTGATGGGTGCTTTAGAAAAGTGACAGAGGAAGGTCTAATAAAATTGTTAGTGAATTTTGGGCACTGGGGTCTTACGACACCCAGAATGCTTACATTACAAAAATGGTGAGCATGGAACCAGTGAAGAGAAAGCGTACTAATAATGAACATAGCAAGCGTAGCAATACCAGGCATTATAGTGTGATGATTAATAATGTGAAAATTAAAGTGTGTAAAGATTTCATGGCAATGCACGCTATTGGCACAACTCGGTTGACAACAGCTCTACGAAAGGTAAATTTCACAGGTATGGTTACTTCCGACCAGCGTGGAAGGCATGAACCTGCTAACAAGATTGTCGGGGCCAAGGCTCTTCATGTGAGGGAGCATATTAAACTGCTTCCTGCTATGTCATGCCACTACAGCAGGGTTAATGCACCTCACCGAAAGTATCTGGAGTCTCACCTCACAACTGAGAAGCTGTTTGTATCATACATGGAGTGGCTTCGTGACACCTATCCTGAAGAGAAGGCCAGCCTGCATTATTATTCTGATGTATTTACCAAGGAATTTAACATATCTTTTGCACCACTTGTGGCACCTTTGATGTCTCCATTAAAAATTCGAACGGTGACCAGGCTGATGTAGACGACCTCATCAGGCAAAAGGAGGAACATCAGCAGTTAGCACAGCAGGCACAGAACTTCATGAAAAAGATAGCTGAAGACAACGACCCAGAGACTCGTGCAATGTGTGTTGACCAGCAACAGACATTTCCCACGCCCAAAATCACTGCTAGTGTTGCATACAACAAGCGAAAATTGTGGACCTACAACCTATGCATCCACAACCTGAAAACCAACACTAGCAGTATGTACAGTTGCCAAAAGAGGAATTGCGACAACTATTGATAGAACATTAAATATATTAATGTCCATAGTTGTTTGTAGGGATTATAAGTATGTATTACAGAAGGATATGTATATTTCCTTCTGTTATACATGCTTATAGTCCATACAAATACTTGTGGATATTACTATGGTTAAAGTTTCATCCAGATTTGTCGCAATTAGTGCATTTGTCGCGGCTTCTAGCCGCTTAAATTGTATTTATTGGTTTGTGAAACCAGTACAGCTGGTTGCTATAGAATAGGCCCCTTCACAAGCCCAGGCCCCGTGTAGGCATAATCTGGGTTGGAAGGGTCAATTCCGTGACGTTCATCAGAAGTAAATAAAATTCAAATCTGGCACTGTACTGATAGTGGAGCCACCTGGTGGTGGTGAGGTGAGGTATTAAGCCCCTCCTCCGCTGAATACCGCTCGTCCACTCCAATGAGAAAGAAGTGAGTGCCTGCCGCATCGGGAGGTGGGTGGGACAGTAGAAGCTGTACTGGTTTCACAAACCAATAAATACAATTTAAGCGGCTAGAAGCCGCGACAAATGCACTATTATTGGTATAGTGAAACCAGTACAGCTGGTTGCTAAGCATGCGATGCGGTAGGTGGGAGGTGAGGTGGAGGCAATCACGTGCTAGTTAAGAGTGGTTGAGAGCGGAGGGCAGGAAAGGTAACCGAGCCCGGTGAGGCAGCAGCTAACGCCCCTCCCGACACTGGCTAGGTGAAACGCCGTGGTGGGGGAGAAGTAGCTTATACCATATAACCGTAGACCATTCTGTTATAGACCAGAATTGTTACACATAAAGTCTTTATAGGTAGACTCGAGGGTTCGGGCCTAGGAGAGGAGGGGGGAGGTTCCCATGGCAACCCCCCCCCCTTCCCCCCCCCCCCTTATTCAAGTCTTCTGAGTTAGGGCTATGGCCCTCGCTCAGGTAATGTGATCCCGAGGGGATGAAGGAGGACACTAGGATCCAGATATCCTGTGTAATAATATCTCCTGTCACTCATCGTAGTAAAGTAATTGTTTGGAAAATAAATACACAAGAATTCCGTAACAATGTAATTTATTTTAGTATATACCGTAGACTATTCTGTTATAGACCAGAATTGTTAACCAACTAAAGTCTATATAGGCAGACTCGAGGGGTCAGGTACAGGAGAGGGGGTGCCCCCGGCACCCCCCCCCCCCTTTGTTATTAAAGTCCTCTGAGCTAGGGCTATGGCCCCGGCTCAGGTCATGCGATCCCGAGAGGATGAAGGAGGACACAAGGATGTAGTAATCCTGTGTTTAATATATATATCCAGTCACCCATCCGATTGACCTAGGGAAAAGAGGGTTACCGGACCTAGAGTTGTAGAAGAGGTGGTCCGGAGAAGCCCCTCTCGTCGCCTCCACGTATGTAGAAACGCGTGGACTGGCCAGAGGGTACTGCGAGAGGGCCAATCCTGTCGTCAGCCTGCTCGTTCTTAGCCAGGAAAGCGGGAGAGGGGGGGATAGTTAAAGAAGTAAGGTTAGGGCTTACAGATGAAAAGGCTGTGTGACGGGTAAGGGCTGCCAACTGAGAGGCCCTGTACGCTGTAGCTAAGGCGAGCAGGAAGAGAGCTTTCTGGAGGAGGTGACAAACCTCCAGAGGAACCCCCTCGAAGGTCAGGTAGGAAAAGGACGCAGTGAAGGGCCAGGAGGGAGTCTGGGCCCGCCATTCTCCAGGCCCTAGTCCCCGTGTTACGAAAGGAGGCAAGGGCGGGGGAGTTTTGGGTGCGGGCAGAGGCGGGTGTCTCCCGACACAGCTCAGCCCCGGGGCGGCACACACCGCGCGCCAAAGGGTCGTAACCCTTGGGCGTGAAGCAGGGTGCGTGAGGCGAACAGTGGAGGTGGCCGACCATCGTAAAGCGATTTCCCAAAGCTGCTGTGGAAGGGTTGTTACGCATATAATTTATTATCATTATATACGGACAACTTTCGGTTAAAACCAGAAAGTGTTACAAGTCGTAAGTCTTTAAAGACACCCTCGAGGGGATGGGCCAGGGGGTCGAGGACCCCCCCCCCATTTTTGTTGTTAGGGTCCTCCGAACCTAGGCTATGGCCTAGGTTCGGGTAAAATATCCCGAGAGGAGAAAAGAAACACCAAGATGTTCTAAACATGAGACTGTACAGAATGGAGATGACGTAAGGGATGTCTGGTGACAGAAGGTAAGTCGTCCGACCTTTTCCATTCGGGCGTACCCTCCCCCTTTTCTGTCTCCCACGGGGACCCTGTGGTAAGGTGGGCGGAGTCCCATTGCAACACAGGGGGTGAGGGAGAGCGAGTAGGACAGATACCTCGTCTTGAAGGATGAGGTGGATGTCCCGCCCCCCCCCCCCAGATCCCGTACCCGCTCCCCCGCGGGGACTCGGATAGAGCAGGTCCAGGAACGGGTCCCGCCGCCTCCACCATGGTAGGTGGGGAAGGGCGCGTGGCCTACGGACAAACCAAAAAGTTCGTCCGCTTCCCGCTTCACTAGCCCGTCGTGCCTCCTCACCCAAACCTCTGGTTGAGAAGGATCGGGAGACTACGCACCCGTCTGACCTCCTCTGAAGAGTGAGTTCAGGACGAAGGAAGAAAGGCCCAAGAGTAGGGAAGGTACCCGTCGTCCACAGGATGAGGCGACGGGAAAGGGGGAGGAGAGGCAGCCAGCTCCTCCGCCAGGGTGCCCCCCGGGGACTCGAGACCCAGAGAGATTGGGGGAACGGGAACGGCTCCAAAATCCCCAGGTGGACTCGAGTCCCCTACCAGCGACGCGGCAGGGAAGGTGAGAAGGGCGGGTTCAGGAACGGGTACCGTTGCAATAGTGGGGCTGTGGGGTGGCACATAATCGGCCGGCTCCCCCACTAGGGAATGAGGCGAACCTTAAATCTCACGAGGCTGTCTGGGACAGTGTCGAGAGTGTAACGCCAGGACCGTCCTGAGCACTAATACAAGGCATCGACCAGGGAAAGCTGAAGCCCCAATATCCCCTCGCCCCCATCCCCTAAGTGGAATGCGTGCGATGAAAGGTTAAGGACGTAGTTAAGAAGCCCCCATTGAGTGAGTATGGTGTACAAGACACAAATCTTGCTGCTCCATGTCTCCCTGTTATGGGGATACAAAACAGGTGATCCGAGGCGAGGACTAGGGTAGCTGTAATATCATCCTTGAGAGCTTGGACAAGACACCAAGAGTGACATGTGCAGCTTGGTAGGACGGTAGGCAACAACCGGAGCCATATAGTTTATCAATGGTTTGTTTGAATTTGGTAAGGACCACCGAGAGGTGAGGAAACTACTTTGAAAACCTTCCAGCCAAGCAGAACAGAAGACTGGTGGGTCAAGCAGTTACCTGTGGGAAATTATGGGGGACCAACAGTTGCCCCACCGCTGGAAGACATACCTCCATTGAAAACCTACGTCAGCACAGGGTAGGGTGTCTCGTTCTTGGTAAAGAATGATTCACGTTTCGGAGAACCCTGGTGACCACCTGCGAATCATTACGGGAAAAGAGGGACGTAAAAACGTCACTGTCAGGGAGGCCAGTGACTGGAAAAACCTCCGAGTTTGAGTGTTGTTACAGTTCTGAGAACGTTTTGAAACGTTATCGCATTCGCTCTCCTATTTCCCTCACGCGGCAAAGAGGCCGTGTGTTACAAACTCTCATGAACTAGCTGCCGTAGGCTGAGTCCCAGGTACCCCCTAGGCTGGGACCCCAGGTTCAGGTCCAGCTAGCCACTAGGTTCAGGTCCAGGTAGCCACTAGGTTCAGGTCCAGGTAGCCCTTAGGCTGAGGACCATGTCGCACTAGGTTGAGCCCCGGGTAGCGCCCTAGGTTGTGCATAGGTAGCGCCTTGGCTGAGCCCGAGGTAGCCCCTAGGTTGTGCACAGGTAGAACCTTGGCTGTGGTCGAAGCCTAGCTGGCTAGGTCCCAGCAGGCCTCTCAGTCAGTACCCTCCCGGGTTGTTGGTTGAGCGGGTCCTGCTATTGGTGCTAGGTTGTGCATAGGCAGCCCCTAGATAGTGGAGGAGACTGGCTGGCCAGGTCCTCGCAGGCTTGTCAGTCAGTACCCTACCGGGTCCTTGGCTGAGCGGGTCCTGCTCTTGGCCCTAGGATGTGCATGGGTAGAACCCTAGCTGGCCAGGTCTTAACAGGTTTATCAGTCGGGACCCTACCGGGTCCTTGGCTGAGTGGGTCCTGCTGTTGGCACTAGGTCGTGCATGGGTAGCACCCTAGGCTGTAGTAGGAGCCTAGCTAGTTAGGTCCTAGCAGGCTTGCCCGTTAGTACCCCCCCGGGTCCTGGGCTGAAAAGGTCCTGTTCTTGGCACTAGGTTGTGCCTGGGTAGCCCCCTAGCTGGCCAGGTCCTAGCAGGTTTGTCAGTTAGTACCCTACCGGGTCCTTGGCTGAGAGGGACCTGCTCTTTGGTACTAGGTTGTGCATGGGTAGGTCCCTAGGCTGTGGTCGGAGCCTAGTTGGCAGGGACCTGCAGGTTCGTCAGTCGGTACCCGCCGGGTCCTTAGCTGAGGAGGACCTGCATTTGGTGCTACGCTTGCTCCCTCGGGAGCGGCTCTTTGAGCGCGTCCGCGTGGGAGAAGGAGCCTTTCCTTGCTGGGCCCTGGTACCTGGGAGGTGACCAGGGGTGCAGCCCGACGGTCTGACCCCCTCCTGCTGAGGTGGAAACCTCGGGGGGGTTATCAGAGCCGACTAAAGGAAGGAGAGGAGGCCTCTCGGGGTGCTAGGGACCCGAAACCCTGTGGACCTGAGGGCGAGACCTCCTCCTGGACTCGTGCTTGCACCCCCGAGAGCGGCTCGAGGAGCTCGCCCATGGGGGAGACGAAGCAGCTTCCCTGCTGGGTCCTGGTACCGGTCAGGTAGCCAGGGGGGCCAGCGTGGTGGTCTGGCTCGCTTCCGGGAATGGTGGGAAACCATGGAAGGGAGGCACAGAACCATCCAGGGAAGGCGATGGGGACTCGGCGGGGTGCTAGGAGTTAGATCCTCTGTGACCTCGAGAGGCACGTAGCAGGAACGTACTCCTGGGAGTGCAGAAGCATGTGCGGGGTGAACAGTGGTGATGCACGTCGAGGAACAACCTCACGGTGCAGCCAGAAGAAGCACACAAGGCACAAGTGGACTGCGGGAGAAAAAAGGGGGTTAACACGTGAACCCACGTGTACACACATGGAAAAACACAAAACACCCCGAGGGAGGAAAACACTAACTCCCAAGGCAAAACACTAAACCACACACACTGCTGGGGAAAAACCCCGCAAACACGGTCCCCAAAAGCCGAGAGTAGACCCTAGGAAACCCAAGGGGGGAGAGGGTTTAAAAGGAGGAACTTGTTACTCTACCAGAAAGTAATAAGCTTCTCTTACCCCCAATAAGGGCAAGCACAAAGTAAGAGTTATGTAAGAAGAAAGATAGAAAGTCTTACTACCCTACCGCATAACTATAAAAAAAAAAAAAAAAACTGTACTGAAATGTGAGAAAAGAGAAGGTACTGAATGTTGAAAAAACAGTACTGCACGAAGAAGAATGCTACAACGCAGACAAGAACAGTACAGTAGTAGCAAGAAGTCAAGCAGGTGTAGTGAGTAAAACGTTGCTTGGTAAGGCAGCTACAGAAGTGCAGGCAACATTATCAGAATAATATCCTAAGACACTAAAAGAGCTGACAAGGAAAAACACCAAAAAGGTGCAGAGGCCCCAAGACACAGAGTAGAAGGGACACGTGCAAATAAAAAACCTCACTCCCCACAGGGTTAAAAAACCCGAGGAGAAAAAACCCAAACAAGTACTCACCGCACACGGGGGAAGACAGTCACAGCGTGAGCGCACACACCAATCAACACACACACGGGGAAAATCCCCACACAAGGGGCAAAACACGCACACGTGTTCGCACCATGTGCAGAGAAAAACACAACATACAGCCTTCCACACTACACACCAAAGGGTCGCAAGCCTAGGGGGTGAAGCAGGGTGCGTGGGGCGAACGATGCTGGTGGCCAGACTGCGGGAGAAAAACTCACAAAAAAGGGGTTAACACGTGAAGCCATGCGTACAAAGACACAAACAAAAAATAATAGGACACGGGCAGAGGGGGATAGCAAGCCCCCTCGGACCCGGGAACGAACCCCAAACAAAAAACCCCCACACGCACCAACCCGGGAAACCACCCCCCCCTCCCCCGCGGGGGCTGGGAAAGAACCTCTGGTCTGCAGGCCCCAAAGGAGAGGCACAGACAGCCTGATGGGCAATTCCCAGGGTAACAAACAAACTGGGAAGACACCAGAAAAAACCCCAAAAATACGCTGGGAAGGGGAAACGAGAACCTGGTACAATCCTCGCTCCCCCCACCCCACGTAACACTAAACCACACTCGGGGGAAACAACGATAAGGGGCTAAGTAGTCCTACCCCCGCACCACGTGGGGAGGAAAGAGCCCCACGTGGGGAGGAAAGAGCCCCACGTGGGGAGGAAAAAACCTCGCTAACACCAAAAAACCCCGAGGAAAAATACACTAAATGACGTGTACTAGTGGCAGGAGGAAGGGAGGCAGGACAGGGAAGGGGAAAAAACCCCGAAAAGTAGCCCCCAACAAGCTAGCCTGAGAAGAAACACTCCAGGCTATAAATATTGGAAAAACACCCAAAATCAAATAAAAAACCCCCGCCTGGGAGAGGAAGAGAGAACCAGAGCACAATTCTCACTCCCCTTTACCGAGAGGGGACACATAATAATCGGGGAAGGCAAGAGGAAGGGCTGCAAAGACCCCATGTGCTCACCACGTGGGGTGAAGTCCCACGTGGCGCCCACTAACCTCGCTAAAAACCCCAGAAACCCCGATAAAATACACACGAAGAATGTACTAGTGGCAGGAGGAAAGGTGAAAGGGGGGAAAAACGGAGAAAAACTCCGAACAAAGGGGCTGAAAAACCCCCCTTCGCTAAGGAAAAAAGAACTAAGTCCTAACGAAGAAAAAAACCCCATACACACCTAAAACCCTCCTAGAATACACACACGATACATCTGCAAAGCAGGCTAGCCACTAGAACACAAAAGAAAATATTAGCAGGAACACGTGAAACAATACCATAGCGTAGCAGCGAGGAGCGTAGATGTTGACTGAAATGTGTTCCGCGACAGAGTGGACGAGCGGTATTCAGCGGAGGAGGGGCTTAATACCTCACCTCACCACCACCAGGTGGCTCCACTATCAGTACAGCGCCAGATTTGAATTTTATTTACTTCTGATGAACGTCACGGAATTGACCCTTCCAACCCAGATTATGCCTACACGGGGCCTGGGCTTGTGAAGGGGCCTATTCTATAGCAACCAGCTGTACTGGTTTCACTATACCAATAATTCTCTTTTGGCAACTGTACCTGTGGGATGAAACTCAAGCCAAGCGTGGGTCATGTGAAGTGGCTAGTTGCATCAAACATTGGATTGACGAGGAGAGCAGCATTGTTGATTTTTCACAGCTGGTGGTTGTTTTAGATAACTGTGCTGGCCAGAACAAGAACATTAACTTGGTGCTGTTCTATCTCCGAGAACTCCACTCAAGGCGTCTTATGTCAATCGATCATGTTTACCTGGTGCCAGGCCATAGCAACATGGCCTGTGATCGTGTATTTGGCAATATTGAGAGGCATCTTAGGTGCGTCCCTAACCTGTATACACCAGAGGACTATGCATATCATATTGAACAGTCTGTCTCACGGAGGTACAAAGTGGTGCGCATGAAACAGGCCATGTTCTTGAACGTTGGTGTGTTGCAGAACCACATCACCAAACGTCAGGCACCAGGTCGGACATTTAAGGATGCCCGCAAGCTTCTCTTCCGCCTCAACTACAAGGAAGGCTTCATTATCAAGTCAGACTATGCAAGTGACAACATCTACACTGAGCTTCGATTGATGAAGGGAAGAGCATCCTATTCCCGTGACAGATTCAACCTAAGTGTTTTCCACCTCCCACCCCTGTACAATAACCCCATCCCCCTCACAGAAGAAAATGTCAGAGACCTTCAGAGCTTATTCACACTCTTGCCAAGCGATAAAAGGACTTTTTATCAGAGTATTCAAGCAGGCAGGGTTGAGCATAACGTGACTGACGTCGCCTCGTGTGAGGAGGACGACATCCTAGATTACTGCAACTAATTTTGGGGGATGGGGGGGGGGAAGAGGGATACACATCAACAGTCAACATACAATAATCATCAGTCATTCCAGTGTGATAAGTACCCCTATTATGAATACAAATTAGTGCTGTAAGTATGTTTACAACTTTTGTTTACAGGCAATAATCACATTCACCTGAAATATCACAGGTGCATGTTTGGCAATGATTGATTATATTAATTGAAGAAATTTTATGATCGAATTTATTTTCATGTTATTAGAATGGTGATGCATCAAGGATTATTTTGATATGTGAAAGTCGAAATTCGCATAGTTGGTTACTAAAATATTTCATACTTTATAAGGGTAAACTTTGGGAGCGATTTCTGGAGAATTATGAAAATGGTGCTTGGATCGTTCTCCCGCGGAGCTACTCCGATTAGATCTGAAGTCACTGTCATAGGTGATTCGGATACGAAGAACAACTCCAAAACACTTAAAAATGGAGTGGATAGCGCCACAGGAAAGGGATGCAAGTTCATTACTCAACATTAACGTGACCAAACCGCTAACAGGGTTTGTCGACACAACACCTGACCTGCTTGGTCTTCTCTTATTTGCAGTCTTCTGCATACCACCACGACCAGAGAGTGACGTCTCGAGGGCCTGGTAGACCATCGCTCGAGGAAGAGAAAGGGGCTTATTGTTATTCATATAACATTATTATTATTGGAATGGTCCCAGGAGCCAAAAGCTACTACCTACCTGGCCGATGAGAGGACCAAGCGCTGGTCGCCGTGGGTGGGGTACCTCCTCCCCCACGGGGCCACTCGTTTTAACAAGAAGCCCCAATTGCTTGAAAGTTTGCCCACGACGGTGCTGAGACCCCCTTCACGAACATCTCCCGTTCCAGACACCCAACCATCCAACACAGGACAACTCTTAGAAGGCGGTCCATCTGGCGGGCAGCACTGTTCGCTCGTACTGGAACCATTTAATCTGGTCTCTCACTGGCGATCTTTCTAGCATGGGAAGCCCTCTCTCCCCGAAATCGGGGCAGAGCAGGGGTCGGAGCCCCCTCTAGTCTAGCTCGCCAGGTCTAAGAGACATGCAAGCCTCCCACCATGTCAGGTGGTTTCCGCCGGGTGTGGTATTTTAGGTAGAGGTCGGGATTTGTGAGATTATGGGTCTTAGCTTGCTGCCTGGCTTGTGTGTTTTGACGTTGCCGTAGAGTTAAGCCATCTCCTAGTTGCCGCTTAACTTGTCGAATTTGACCGAAAACGAACAGGTTGCACACATTAGGTGAAAGTAACAGATGATGTGGTAGGTGGTACCGAATTGGACATGTCAGAAATATTTCCTCAAGGCTATCAGTGCTACTACTGGTACACTCCTGGCTATAACAAGCTCGCAATAAATATCTCGCAACTTGGTGTGATTGACGCAAAATTGGTACTTGCAGCAAATCCTTCCCCCACCCCGACTCTTCTATGTGAGAGGGAAATCCTGCTGGGCATTGAGCATCAGTGGTGGTAGTCTGACTAATGTTCACATTTTTCACATACATCTTTTTGACACTTAATACATAATTTTACATTTTACACATGTACACAATTTCACGTATTGTCACGTTCACACTATACTGTACAGATATTTTCACGCACTTTCATTTTCACCATTTACATGTTCTTTAATGATAATTTTCTTCGATAATTTATGGACACCCAGTATATCGACTAAAGTTTAATAAATTTGTTTCATTTTGAAAGAATTAACAAAAAGATTATATAGAAATATATCCTTACAGTAATATAGAGAGTTCAACAAAAATAGTACCTCACCATGTATGAAGTTTTTTCCCTATAATTTCAAAAAGAGAGAGTATTGGGCCACCAAAGGTGTAATTTCCTGGAGTTCCTTCCACAACCACTGCTCCTCTGAACTGTAGGAAAAGAAAGACCGTTAAATGTACAGTACCTACTTTGGTTGTGGATAATTCTCGTAATTGATTGATTGATATTAGGCGCCGCAACAGTGAGGTCATATAGCGCCAGAAAAAGGTGATAAAGAGGTGAGACAGCAAGCAGGAAGAAAATAGAAAGTAAAGAGGGACAGTTGAAGAACTAAAAGCTAGTGGCTGGGGCCGAAGGAGCGCCAAAACTTTTAAAGTATTGCCCACATCACCAATGCAGTCAATATCCTCCTACGAGGAGAATTCTCGTAAGAAAATGATAATGTGAACAGTATTTTTGTGATATCATGTCCTCATAATGGAGCTTTTTTATTCTTCTAATATAATATAATAAAATTTTATATATTATACATACCATACTATATAATTCCTCATATTTACAGGGACAGTCCACATAACGTTTTTCTTTTGCACCCGAGTGAATGAAAATTTTACCAATTATTTACCCACATATGTACTTGCTATCATTTAAGTTTCAGCCAATTTAGCTAATGTATTTTTTTTATATGATTATTTTTGTAAATCTGTTGGATGGATTATTATTATTATTATTATTTTTTTTTTTTTTTTTCTAACTTATTTTTAAAATTGAAATACAAGAAAGTCCTTTCATATTATTTACGTGTTTTTTGGCCCTCATAATTACTGATGATGACTGGTTCTCTGTGAGGTGTAAAAATGGGTTCTGATGATTTAGTCATACGAAACGAAAAAATTATAGAAAATATATATAAACAAAATAATTTCCCCTAAAAATACGTATGATTTCAATATTTTTGTTTATGATTTTTTTTTTTTTTTACTTACAAATGTTGTTTTTAGAAAGAAATTTCATTTGCATGTTACAGAATCAAATTTGGTTTTAGTGTAGTTTCAATTTTTATACCCAAAACCTAGATTTTTTAGGAGAGCTCATCAAAGTCTTATGACATATATCCTACTATCCTTTCCTTCTGCATTAGAGTATTTGATGATCATGGAATTGTTTTCATTGGGTATCGTGATACCTGGGTTACCCAGGGTCATATCTAAATGCACATAATTTACAGTTTTGTGTTTTCTGCAAGCAATGACTTGTTGCAACTTCAAAAGATATGGTTTCTCTCCCGCTCGAGCAGCAAAGTGATAGTATCACCTGCATTATGGATGGAGTGTTAATTCACAATGACGTGAAGAGCAGCATGCTGAGAATAATCCACTTTTTATAGACAGAAAGTATTTATTCTGAACTTTTCGGAGGCAGCTACCTCCCTCTTCAGCAGTACAGTACTGCTGAAGAGGGAGGCAGTTGCCTACGAAACGTCCAGAATAAATACTTTCTGTCTATAAAAAGTCTGGTTTTCTCAGCGTGCATTATGGATGTTGATGTCTCTGCCTGTGTCAATGATATCGTTACTTTACAGGACAATAGCAATGTGGTTGTTTCAAGGAATCTCCCTGCTCAACTTCCTTCCTCGTGGCTCAGGATTAGAGGAAACTTGTCGATTGGATAATACCTCTGGTCAAAGAGTTAGTGGGAAGTACCTCCGTGAGGCTTCCCTAATATCTGTTTAAAGTAACACTGTTGAAAGTCAGTCAGTGGAATTAACTTGGCTTGTGTGCCTCTTAGAAGGAACTGTGGGTTCTTCTCTCTTGCTTCTCCCCTGTGTGGGTTTGTCTCCAAAAGACAATGCTAGGGGACTCCATTCCTGCCAGTCCTCCTGTATATTCTGAATTTTATTCCAATTCATTTGAAGGGCAGGGTCACTGTGGTGGCTCTGCCATCCTAGTTCGACGCAATGTTCCATGCACGAGCCTGGAGCTTAACACTCCACTCCAGGCTGTTGCAGCTAAGGTTTTTATGGACCGCCCCTACACGGTGTGCAATCTATACCTTCCTCTCAGTGTTACAGTTGATAGGGGTGATCTCAACCGTCTTGTACGAGACCTTCCCTCTCCCTTTATTTTATTGGGTGATTTTAATTGTCGTCATCCTCTGTGGGGTGACAGTACAGTCACTCCCAGAGGCGTTTTATTGGCTTCTTTTATAAAGGATAAGGTATAAGGGGTTTTAAATACGGGTGACGTGACCCATTTTAATAGCCCTACTGGTAGTTTTACCGCCATTGACACTTCCGTCTGATCACCCAGTGCACAATTAGATTATACGTGGAATGTGTTGCCCGATTTGTGTGGTAGTGACCATTTTCCTAAACTCCTAGAAAATAACGCTGCTTTCTCTCGCCTTCGTCGCAATCGTGGGGACCCTATTCTTTTAGAGGACTTCCAAAGGTGAGAGCTCGGGCTACACTATTATTAAATGAGGCATAACATGCATCCTGGAAAGTCTATGTTTTTTCAATTAATACTAAAACCCCGCTCACCCAAGTGTTCAGGAGAGTCAGTATATTTGTGGGGATGTTTTCTCATAGTCCTCCACTCCAGTTAAGTTCATGGATGGTTTAACAGTGGTCTAGAACATGGCGGAGGCTTTTGCAAAAGTTTCCAGACGTGACTCTTGACCTATGGCTGTCAGTCATGAGTTGGGAGCCCAAGAGTGCAATGCTCTAGATTTCTTGGGTCACAAGAAGGAAAGTTATAACCTGCGCTCTGCTTTCTCTCTCTGCGGCGTCACTTATTGTGGCCCAGAGAGCATCCCGTACGACATATTGCGACACTTGGGTGAGGAGGTGATCTCGTTTCTTCTAGCATTATATATTATATCCTCTGGCTGGAGGAGGCTTTTGGGTCAGGAAGGCTATGGAGGAGTTGGGAATTGAGGACTTCCAAATTTGTCCTGTGTGGGTCCCAAGGGTGGCTCCATGGCTTCTCCTAGAAGTTTACACCTGCACCTGTTTTTTAGACAGGAAGGAATCTCTTCCTCCTCCCTCTTTTTACAACATGCCTCCTCTCACATGGGGTCCCTTCTTGTCTACACTGATGGGTCAATGTATGATGCTGAGTTGGTTTTGGAACTGTCTTTCCTGACTTTGGTCATGGCCGCAGGCTCCCTTCTGGCATGTCTATTTTTACTGTTGAGGTCTCAGCCATTGTATATACCCTCCAACTAATTTTTACTCTCCCGCAGCCTTCTTTTACTATTTTTAACGATTCCTGTTGTGCCTTGCAGGCCTTGAGCAATTTTATCTCTTCCCATACCCTGGTGTTGACCATTCTTGAGTGGCTTGTTCTCCTGGCTGCAGAGTCACATTTTAATTGGTCCCGGCACATGTGGGCGTCGATGAGAATGAGCGGGCTGATGCCCTGGCTAAGGCTTTGGCCTCCAGTGCTCGGCCTCCTGCCATACCTGCATCATCCCATACCTGCTGTAGACCTTCGACCCTACATTGATGCTGCTGTTCGTTCCTGCTGGAAGGACAGGTGGAACAAGCTCTACGGCATCAGCCAACGACTTGGTTTTTGGAGCTACAGACCTTTCCCTCTTGTGGGAGACGGCTCTTCCCCATCTCCGCATTGGCCAGTCACGTTTGACTCATGAATTTTTAATGGAGAGGGCTCCCCCTCCCTACTGTGATGAATGTCTAGTCCCCTTGACTGTGCGGCATCTTCTTGTGGATTGTCCCAGCCTTGGGGACTTTCATCGTAGGTACCTCTCCTAGAACCGGGTGGGGGACAGTTCTTACAGTTTCTGCCAGATGCTCGAGGAGGAGGCATGTAGTGTTGGGTGGAGCACCCTCTCCTTTGTGGATGACAAGTTGTGAGTTTTATGATATTTGTGGATACTTAATTGTAGATCGTTTAATGTTCCTGTCGTGTTTTATATTATCTAATATTTTTTACTTCATTAGGTTATTTTAGTAAAATGTGAGTTTTAGATGATATGCCCTTTTAATCATGCAGCTTCTCCCTTTTGGGGTTAGTGAAGCTTGGTGTAAGTATGTGTGTGTTTTATAATTTATATGAATGATCATATTTTGAAATCTCAAGAATTTAACATTATGTTGGGTGGTATAAGACCCTGCCTGTTGCACCAGCAGATGCCTAGTAGCCTCATCTCCCAATCAATCAATCAATTCCGCCTACTTGCCCACCCGGATGATGTGCATCTCATTGGTCTTGCCAACAGAAGCCGAGAGACCTTGCCCAGGAAGGGCTGTAGACACTAGGGACAGTGTTTCTACCGGGTGAACAAACTCGATTATACACGGTAACAATTTATTGGTAAGTATGTTGGGATAGCAAGCACCTTGTAGTTGGTTAACCTTCCTGCCGTGGTAGTGCCATGTGGAGAGAGAGGTAGCTGGTGCGGAGAGGCACGTGGTGTCGTGGTGTAGGCAGGTAGTGGTGTAGGCACGGCAGGGCAGGGAGAGGAGATCCTTCCAGGTGGAGAGCTGATGGCTAAGTGGACGACTAGCGGCGCTGCGGCCGCGGAGGAGCAGGTAGGTAGGTTGTGCGAGCCAGCACATGTAGAACAAGTAAAGTCGAAGATGCGTGTCGAAGACAGGTGAGGTGGAAGATGCATCGAAGGTGCTTGGTGTCACCTGAATATCAACCACGACGAATGGCCATACCACGTACTCCTGCTTCAGCAGAGTGACGCCCCTGCTCCTCATACCGTACGTGGCAATGGGTGACTAGTTGGCAACGAGAAGGTCATAAGAAGTAGAGGCCTGGCTCTGTCTGTCTCTCTCTCGCGGTGGAACGACACTAACCTCCGAGCCTGAGTCGATGAGGAAGTTATCGCCCGACTCAAGGTCTTCCACCCACAGGAGAGTGCGAGTGGTGTGGTGAGGTGTGTGTGTCGGTTTGCCTGGGTGTTGCTGGGCCGGAGCCAGGGATGCGGTGGCGAGGTTAGCGCTCTTGTTGTGTCATCTCAAAAATGGTGCGTGGTGGTGTTGGGGGTAATGCGTAGGGGTGTTGCTGGGCGGCCCTGAATTGGAAGTAGTGGTGTGGGCGGTAGCGTGGAGGGCGTTGTTTTGCCACCGCCTTATTCGTTTCCCTGTGTAGGTCTGGCGGAAGAACCCCACTGGCACGGGGGCGACAGTTCCGTGTGGCGTGGCCAAACCTCTGCTGGTACATGCACAGCTGGGGCTCTGCCAATGCTGTTGTGGTGCGGTAGGAGGTGCCTGTCTCAGGAGTAGGAGGTAGTTGGTGGTGCGAAGGGGCCCACTGTTGTTGGTGTTGTGGTGGAGTTGATTGTAGGAGGTCTATCTTGTCGTTAAAAGCTTGTATGTGTAGGCGCGGTGGAGTTGTTCTGGAAAGACATGCCTGGTGAGGAGTGTGTTGTGTCAGTCTGGGTAGCCATGGAAATAGAAAAAAAGTGAAAGTGCAGGCGAGAACAGAGTGTTGTGGTGTGTGCTGAGGCGATGTGGACGTGGGGCCTTAGAATATTAGAGGCTAGAGCACGGTACGTAGTGTGTGGGCAACATGTAGGCCATAGGAGCACACTATGAGCTCTCTGTGTTGTACCTCGTGACTTGTAACGTCACTTATTGCTGAGGAAGCTCGTTTCCCATGATCATATCTAGTCCTGTCCTGGACCCGTTTATTTCTAGGTCAGCTAGTTTGAGTGATCATGTGAGGTACATGGTGTATGACTCACTATAGTCTGTCTCAGGAAAGTTGAGGGTAGAATATCGTCTTTTTTACTCCAAAGTCAATGTCAAAGGCCGAACACACCTGACCTCTCGACCTGAGGGAATACAGGCTGGCCAGGGACAATGACTCAGACAGTAAGATCAACATTCAATGGAACCCACAACACTCCAAGTTTGAGTTGCTACATCTGGTGGAAAGAAGCAAAGACAGGCAAGAATATGAAATAGACAATATAGCAAAAGACTATGGACATGAAGTATTACGACTTCCGCCCTACCACAGTGAATTTAATCTCATAGAACTTATATGGGCTCAGGTGAAAGAGGAAGTCAGAAAAAAAATTTCTAATAATAATCAGACAATGCGTGTGGTCGAAGAAATAACCAGAAATGCAGTGGCGAAAGTGACACAAGAAAATTGGCAAAAATGTATGGAGCATATGAGAAAATTAAATCAGGAACATATCAAGATCTAGAATACCAGGTCTGCTCATCGCGCATATCGGGCCTGGCTGGTGACGTCGATTGGCCCCCAAACTCAGGCAGCTCTCTGTCTACCAAATATGGGATGGAATAGTAGTCTCTATGATGGGGGTACATTAGGGTCAATATCAGCGACCTCTCTCATTTCAGTGGCAAAAATGCCTAACTTTCTTGCCAAAATTCAGGGCTTAGACTTAATGTAGGCGAATCGTTTTTGTTTCTAAAATTTCTTCATATGTATAGGTATCGAAAGTTCTCAGTAGAAGTTTTCGAGAAATGACATATAAGCATAGAAATTGTGCTGTGAAAATAGCATATACACAGGAAGAAGCCTTCATTCTGGCTGTGTATAGAAAACGAGAATATTTTAATCCTTATCAAATCACTTCACACCTCCGCCTCCAACACACACACACACACACACACACACACTTGATTTGAGTTGAATGTTACATAATAGTTCATATTCAGACACCGTCGTTTTTATGTATTAATTTATGCATCAATTTTAGTCTTAAATATACATTATTTTACTTTGTATTAGCTACAATAGATTATGAAAAGTATTTATCATCTATTTTTTTTTCTATACTGTCCCTACTGAGAAATATCAACACATGTAAAAATGTGAGAGAGAGAGAGAGAGAGAGAGAGAGAGAGAGAGAGAGAGAGAGAGAGAGAGAGAGAGAGAGAGAGAGAGAGAGAGAATTGTATTTTCAAATTTAAGAGTATGTAAATATTTACTTAGGACGTGTTACTATTAAAACTATTACAAATCAGTTTATATCTTTTCATAACAATTTTATTATAGCAATCCTAAAACAGCACGATTATGTTATCTCCATGGAAAACACTAAAGATGAAAACTGATTAACATTAACCTTCCTTCCCACCTGCCCACTCCCATCCTTCAACCCTCCTCAAACCTGACATTGGTCAACCCCAGTTAATCCACCCCCCCCCCCTGCCACACCGCCCTTCTCTGTTCTTGCGTGAGCCACGTGCTTCACTCATTTATTCAGACATATTCCTTCCAATGAGACAATCTGGAAGAATATCCCATGGTTAGTTTTATCTCTACAACCCAAGCATAATTTTTCAACTTATTTTGCTCCCTGCTAGATAAACGGATAAACAAAAGCTACACATTTCAGCACAGTGTGTGTGTGTGTGTGTAGGAAAGGAAAAGGGAAGGAGACATGGAAGGAGGCATGTTCAGACTCCCGAGGGGACCTTTTAATCCTTCACACTGTCACTTGTGTTCCGATCTTGGCAAAGGCTTTCTTAAAATCTCTCCCTCAAGTTTCCTGAGACAGACTATACCTATGTAGGTATTCTTATATGTAATTATATGTAGTTTTAACCGGTACAATGCTCGGCCACAACCATCCTTCGCCCTCGAAGGAATATTACATACATAAATATATATATATTTGGTAATACATGCAGTCTGTAGATAGTTTTATATTATTATTTCTACAGAGTATAAGGATTATAACATGTACAAAATATATTTATTAAATACATCCTGTCTAAGGCCCCCTTCACACGACGCGACCACAGTCGCGCGACCACGAGATTATTGGCCGCGCGACCATAGTCGCGTTTCATTCTCTCGACGCGACCATGGTCGCGCGGCCTAGGATATTTTGGCGCCATTCCTACCACTCACGGTCTCGTCATGGAGGTGGAAGAAGAGGCAATTGTTATTGTGATGTACTCACAATTGCGCAAGCAAGAGAGAGAGAGAGAGAGAGAGAGAGAGAGAGAGAGAGAGAGAGAGAGAGATTTATTGATGAAGATAGTAAACAATAAAGAGAGATAAACAGAAATAAAGATAAAGACACACTGGAAGTGATGTATAGATGGAGATAGTAAATAGAAAAGTGAGATAAACAAAAAGAAAGCAGGACAGAAACAGGTAAGAACATATATAATACCGAAAATCAACACGTAGGATATAAATACAGGAAATAAATGAAAGTGTATGAACATATTATAACACATTTAAATTCCCAGTTATAGTGAGTGACATTGGTTGAAGGAGGCTTTGAGGAAAATAATCAAGTGAAAATTTCTAAAGCACATTATTTCCTATGTTCTGTAATATCATACTTTCATGGGTTTCCTCCGTCCTCTGGTCAAACGACGACAATCTCGGTCCTCTGGTCAAATTAGTGGGAGAGATTCTTGTGAGTTAATTGGAAGTCTACTGAATCCTCCAAGCTATGTCACAAAACACATTCACTATTACTAAACATTGATGTGAATTGTTTCCTGGGTTAGTTAGAGCAGGCCTCGATTGAACTTCCACAATAAAATATTCAGTATCAAAGTCTTCCTCCATGATCACACACATCTGGTCGCGCTGATAGTCGCGTCTCGTCTGAATAGCTCCATTTGTTTCTACGTAAACATGTGGTCGCGCGACCAGGTTGGCCGCTCACTTGGTCGCCTTTCCAGGCGACCAGAAATCTGGTCGTGCGGCCAGACTTGGCAGCACGACCCCGTTTGAAGGGCTCCATCTAAACCAATACAAGCATATGGTCGCGCGACTGTGGTCGCGTCGTGTGTACAATGTGTAAGAATGTGTAATTAACCAATACATTTGTATCCTCATTGCCTTCGGTCACTTGCTTCTGTCGTTCACGAGCAGATAATTGTCGGTACCTAGCATACACCTTCAGTATACACCAGCTGAAGACAATTGTACAAACAAGTAAAGTGAGTGCAGGAATGATATGGAGAGGAAATACAACTTCTTTAGATAGATGGATAGGTAACAAATCATCTAGTGTGGAGGTAAACTTTGAGTTATTTAAGTACTTAAGAAACTTTACTTTGTCTGAAACAACAGTTATTTTATTTAAAGAGATATTTACTACAAGGTTAATAGACTCTAACTCCGTAGAAAGCGTTGACACAAATGCTTTATGGTGATGTGTTGGTAAGTTAAGGAAATCCTCATTCCTTATCTTACAATGGTCCGGGTCATATAATAACCATCCATCCACACATGTTGGACTTTACCATTGCATATTAATGTCACACTAGTTCTCTTTTGAAAGTAATAATAATGGTTAGTTCCGAAGTGTTCATGGTAGAAAGTAGCATTACTGACAGTTGTGAAAGTACAGTAAGAAGTTGGGAGAGTGGACTCAGTGACAATATATAAAAGTTCACATTTTGCTTTTTCTGCTAAGCTGAAGGTAAACATATAAGCAGGACATACATATAGATGTAAGTATGATGTGAGACAGTCATCCAGTGAAGTTTCGTCTAAGGTGTCAATTGCAATATAATCCTCTGATGCAACAATGTATTGAAGTGATTTATCAACAACTAACAGTGTATTATTTACTTTAATTGGGAAAGGACGTAATTCCCAAATATTAAATGACGTCTGGGATTTAAAAGGAATATTAATTAATATATTTGATTCAGTAAGGATTGATCCAATGATTGGATAATAATATTCCACGTCTGAAATAGCAAATATGGGAGTTAGCTTATAAGTATTTATGGCTATTTCCATTGCTGACAACAATTGTCGTAGAGAATTTACTCTACCCAATCCAGCATCTACCAAGTCACTAATTATTACTTCATTTAACTCAGTAAGTTCATGTACAGCTATCTCTATGGCTGCAATATACTCACTAATTAATTGGACCTGTTCAATTTCAGGTATTATTCCAATTAATTTGTTTACCACCAAAGATAATTGGTTAGTTGTTTCAATTATTTCATGGGTTTCTGTTTTAGGTTTTGAAGTGCCTCATATGTTTGGATGACTATCCTATTCTGTTTCCCCAGGGCTATTGTTACTTCTAGTTTTTTACCTAAGGCAGTTACATCATCTGCCATGGCTGTGCCAAACAGTTGTTTACACAAAAGTCCCATGAAATTAAAAAGACCACGACTCTGTCGACGGGCATGGGCAGATTGCCGCACTTCATGTGATTCCTCTGGAAATGAAAGCTTCATATTGTTAATTATTTTTACTAACCTATTTACTCTGTTTGTATGTAATTGTAGAGTCATTTTGATAGGTCTAGTATTATTGTAGAAGTATTTTAGAAGTGGGTTAGTAGTAACGTCAGATCTAGTGTTCATTTCCTCGTTGTTATAAAAATTATTTACTTGTGTAGTGACAGTTTCTATATGTCGGTGTAATTCTGTTACATGTTGTCCAAGGTTGTCAATTATTTCTGGCATATTTAGTAATCCGTGAATTTCCAGTTGTACTGTAACCAAATCTTCCACAATCAAGACCTTTCCTCTATGTTCGACCAAGGCATCTGGCTTTAGTGCTTCGGCCGAAACTGTGGTTTGTTGAGCCAGTGTAACAAGAGCTAAGCTAAGCAAAAGCAGTAATAGTTTCTTGTTCCCCATCTTAAATAAATGTCATTATTTAGTTTTATTTGCAGACCTAAGTTTTTGTCTGTATATATTTGTGGTACTAGATGTGGGAGTGGAGTGTATTATTTCTTGTGGTTGGTCTGTTTGTGTGCTAGGTGTGTCATTTAATTTAATCTTTTTACACCTATCGACATGCACTATTTCCACCGTCCCTGTATTTATATCTTTGACCTTTATTTTATTTCCATGGGCTATATCTATTATTTCATATGGACCTACAAACTTTGGAGTTAGTTTTGACACTCTATCTGGGGCTTTTACCATGGCATTTTCCCCAACAGCAACATCTATATTTAAGGCTTGAGCATGTTGTTTAATCATCATCTCATGCCTACTACCCTGTAAATGTTTCCGGACTTCCTTATGGATGTTATTAAACACCTGTAGTTGTCTACTTAATTAAGTAATCATCCATATTATATGCTGGAGAAGAATTACCAGTAATTATGTCATATGGAAGTCGATTTTCTGTTCTATATATGATAGAATGCGGGGACTTACCCACGGATGAATATATGGAACCATTGATAGAGGCGGCTGTAAATGATATCCAGTCTTCCCATGATCCTTGCATAGGATTAGCTACATGTCACAAGACTTCTATTATCTTACGATTTGCTCTTTCTGTAAGACCATTGCTGGCTGGATGATATGCTGTAATAAAAGTTTGTTTTATATGATATTAATCACATATATTACGTAACAAACTATTAGAAAATTCTTTACCATTGTCTGTTAGTATCACCTTAGGTGTAGTGTACTGGCAAAGTAAATTTGTTACGAGCTTGTGTGCAACCTCTTCTGCTGTCTTTGTCTGCAAAGGAGTTATGACCACATAACTTGAGAAATGGTCTACACATACAAGACAATATTTGGAGCCTTGATGACTCATTGGTAAGCTTAGTATATCTATACCAACTACATCACATGGTTGTTTAGGTATTGGGTAATTTAAAATAGGGGCTGGGCCCATGGTATTACCTTTATGAGCATGGCATGATTCCCAATTCTTGATATGTTTCTCCACGTCTGCGCGGAGAATGAACCAATAATATTTAAGTCTAGTTTCTGCTATACAGCGATCCCTTCCCAGATGTCCGACTTGTGGATGGTTATGCATTAGAGTTAGTTGTGTTAATTAGTGTATCAGGGACTACCACCTGTGAAGAAATGTTAGTTTGCTTCTCAAGCTTCCTGAACAAAATGTCATCTACCACCTCAAACTGTGTGGAATGTTGCATAAGCACTGCACCTAGGCCATCCTATGATGCGTCAGTACAGAGAGAAAATGGGATATTATAGTTTGGATAACTCAAAATTGGAGCAGTTGTGAGCTTTAGTTTTAACTGATCAAAGCTATCTTGCTCTGTCTGTGACGACTTAAATTCGATATTTTTTTTGAGGAGTTGTGTTAGTGGGCTGGCGATTTTTGCAAAATTCATTATGAATGACCAATAGTATGAACATAATCCAAGGAAACTCCTTATTTGCTTTACTGTAGTAGGTTGAGGGAATTCCTTTACTGCTTTAATCTTGGAATCCAAAGTGTGAAATCCTTTACTATTAACTTTATGACTCAAAAATTCTATTTCAGCTTTAAGGAATGTAGATTTTGACAGTTTAACCTTTAACCCAGCATCCTGCAGTCGTTGTAAGACTCTGTCTAGTTTTTGTAGGTGTGAATTTACATCAGGGCTGGCAATAATTAAGTCATCTAAGTAAGCAACAACATTTTGAGTCATGTATTTATCATCCTTTGGAAAGTTAGGGGTGCATTGGATAATCCAAAGGGCATTCTGACAAATTACCAATGACCATTAGGGGTGCTAAAAGCAGTAATAGGTTTGGATTGGTCATCTAATTCTACTTGCCAATAACCACTAATTAGGTCAAGACTACTAAAGACTCCGTTATTTTTCCCAATCTCCATGAGGATATCTTTAAGTACAGGTAATGGGTACCTATCCTTGACAGTTTTCTCATTTATCTTCCTAAAATCAATAACAGGGCGGAAATCACCTGTTTTCTTAGTCACTAAGAATAATGGGCTGTTATAAGGACTGTTTGAAGGCTCACTGATTCCTTCTGTAGACATGTCATCCACCATTTTATTCATTACTTGTCTTTGACTATGAGGTAATCTGTAAGCTTTCACATATACTGGATCTGTGTCTGTTAATGATATGTGATGTTTAACTAGTGTTGTTTTCCCCAACCGCTCACCAGGTAAAGCAATAGCCGACCTGTGATTTGCTAATATATGTAAAAGCTGTGTGCGATGTGAAGGAAAATAATTTACTTATACATGCTCATATAATTCATTAATAGTTTGCCTAAGTTGCAATTCATCAACAGTGTGTATGTTGGTTTAATTGATTGATTGATTGATTTTTGATGCAACTAAGCATCTGGCGGTGCAACAGCTAAGGTCATATACCGGTCAACATAAAATTGTCATCTACATAATTAATAAAATATGAATACCCGAAAGGGATAGGCACCATGATTAAAAGACACACAAACTAAAAAGCACATTATTACTAAAAGAACCCCTCGACATAAAAAAAAAAAAAAAAAAAAAAAAACACCTAAAAATCATAAATATCATAAAATCATATTTTGTGGAGAAGGCCAGCCTCCTTCACATAGGAGAGGGTGTTTCCTCCCACATTACAAGCCTCCTCCCCGAGCACCAGGGAGAGACTGTAAGAACCGTCACCCACCCGGTACTCGGAGAGGTGCCTATGACGAAGGTCCCCAAGGCTGGGACACTCGACAATAAGATGCCGTAGTGTCAAAGGGACCAGACAATCATCACAGTAGGGAGGGTGAGCACTCTCCATTGAAAAACCATGAGTCAATAATGTGTGACCAATGCGGAGATGGACAAGAGCCGTCTCCCACCGGCGGGACAAGCCACAGTAGCTCCACAAACCAAGGAGCTGGCGGATGTCGCGGAGCTTGTTAGCCCCGACGTCGTCCCATCTGTCCGGCCAGCAGGAACGAACGGTAGCATTTATGTAGGGTCGAAGGTCCACTGCAGGAACAGGATGACGCATGGCAGGAGGCCGAGAATTGGAGACCGCAGCCTTAGCCAGGGCGTCAGTCCGATCTTTCCCATGGGCCAGGACCCAACAAAAAGTGACTCTGCGGCTACGACGACCCAGGAGGACAAACCACTCAAGAATGGCCAACACCAGGGGATGGGAAGAGTTAAAATTGCACAAGGCCTGCAAGGCACTACAGGAATCGCTAAAAACAGTAAACGAAGGCTAAGGGAGAGTAAAAATTGCTTGAAAGGCATATAAAATGGCCGAGAGCTCAGCAGTAAAAATTGACATGACAGAAGGGAGCCTGCCGCCATGGCAAAAGTAATTAAAGACAACTCCAAAGCCAACTCCAGCATCAGACTTTGACCCATCAGTGTACACAGGGAGGGACTCCCTGTGAGTGAAGGCATGTTTTGAAAAGAGGGAACGAGCCACTGGAGGAGGAAGAGATTCCTTCTCGTCTGTAATGCAATGCAGGGGAAAACTTCTGGAAGAAGCCATGGAGCCACCCTGGGGACCCTCACAGGACAAATCTGGAAGTCATCAATGCCCATCTCCTCCATAGCCTTCCTGACCCGGAAGCCAAAGGGCCATGGTGTACGAGAATGTAAAAGATAGTACTGAGACATGATATCAGAAGTCGATGTAATCGATGCCAACAACGAACCCATCAACGACTGGCGTCGGAGATCAAGAGGTGGCTAATTAGCGTCCACCAGGAGACTGGGGATTGGGGACGACCTGAAGGCTCCGGTCGCCAGACGTACTCCAGCATGATGAACAGGGTCTAAAACTCTGAGACGGGTATAGGTGGCAGAAGAGTACACCTCACACCCATAGTCGATTTTTACCTAATAAGAACATGGTATAGGCGGAGGAGGGTGGCCCGATCAGCCCCCCAGGACGTATGGCCCAGGACCCTCAACAGGTTAAGAGCCTTGAGGCAAGAGACCTTAAGTGTACGTAAGTGGGGAACCCATGTCAAATGTTTGTCAAAAAGGAGACCCGAAAAGCGAGTCTCCTCGACACAACATATCCGATGACCATACATGAATAAGTCTGGATCGGGTTGGATGCCTCGGATGCGGCAGAAGTGCATAGCAACTGTCTTGGAAGGAGAAAATCGAAACCCATGAGAACCAGTCCAACGTGACACCCTGTCAAGGGCAAGCTGCATGCACCGCTCCACCACTGACATACGGGAAGCAGCAAACCAGACTGCTAGGTCGTCAACATACATCGAGTTAGCTATACCGTCTGGAAGATATGAGGCAATGGCATTAATTGCTACTGCAAACAATGTGACACTGAGGACGCTTCCCTGTGGGATGCCCTCCTCCTGTGCAACAGATGCTGAGTGGGTGGTACCAACCCTCACAGAAAAACTGCGACCACTGAGAAACTCCTTAAGAAAGTGTGGAAGGCGACCCCACAGGACATATAAATGGAGTTGCTGCAGGATGCCATATTGCCATGTACTGTCATACGCTTTCTCTAAATCAAAGAATACACAGAAAAGGTGTTGATGTCGTGCAAAGTCCTCATATGCAGCAGTTTCCAACCTGACCAGAGCATCTGTAGTGGAACGGTGTTTACGAAAGCCAGACTGGGACGGAGACAGAAAATCACCCCGTTCCAAGAAGTATACAAGTCAGACATTCACCATCTTTTCAAATAGTTTACAGACAGGAGGTCAAGGGAATTGGTCGGTAATTGAGGGCAACACCAGAGTCCTTGCCCGGTTTGAGGAAAGGAAGGATGGTAGCAACCTTCCACCCAAAAGGGAAGACACCCTCAAGCCAGATTCTGTTATATAAAGCTAAAAGAAATGAGATCGCCTCCTCACCCAACATTGCATATGGGATGTTGTCTGGCCCAAGAGAAGTGTCGCCGCAGAGAGAGAGAGCAGAATGCAGGTCTCTCAGGTTGAATGTATGGTTATAACTTTCATTCTCGTTCCCTGAGACAGTAGCACCGAGACAGTTGAATATTTGTCGTATAATAAAAGATAATTTCTTTATATTGTTTTTATTATTTTTGCCTATCATTGTGATGCTGAGAACATTATTCTGAAGTTGAGCATAAAACACTGTGTTCAGTAACCTATAGAGAGATACATGAGCATCACGTTGATCACCATTACTGTCCTTGGGGTCCTTATTGTGTCATATGGTAATTGTGTCAGTAATGCTGGAACTAGTTAAAAGTAAGGTAATGTATATCGAAACAGATTTTAATAAAAAATACCTATAAGTAACTTAAAAAGAAAGATATAATATATTTCTCTTTCCTGCAAATGGGTTTAACAAGTTACATTCTGACTAGCAACAAACAAGCAAATGGCAATGCATGAAACCTATAGTCCTTCAGTTTTATGAAGGCGAAATGCTGTGGCTGGGATAATAATGCTTATCTGCCAACACTTTAATTCTAAATATTTCCTATATCTTTCCCCATAAATCTCTAGTTGTTTTCTAAATTCTCTACATATTGACCCCGTAGGTGGGTATTGCCTGCATTAGTGATGTGGGAAATACTTTAAGGGTTTTGGCGCCCCTTCGGCCAAAGCCACTAGCTTTTAGTTTTTCAACTACCACTCTTTTCTTTCTATTTCCTTCCTTCTTGCTGTCTCGCCTCTCTATCACCGTTTTCTGGCGCTATATGACCTCGCTGTTGCGGCGCCTAATATCAATCAATCAATCAACCTCTACATATTGAGAACCAAAATGCGATCTACAACATAATCTCAGCCGTAGTTTTTCGAATCATATAATTGGACTATAAGTGATAAGGGAGAAAGGCCTATGTCATTAAAACTTTTTAAGAACGAATGAGAAGGTTAAAAATATGAGAAAGAAAAGATAAACGGTAAGAAAGGAGGGAAGGGCAAGCGAGAGAGGGATAAGACAGTAGGGAGGATGTGTAAGGTTGCCAGTTACTTGAGAGATACTGTAATATATATAGTCTATGCATAAAATTAGACCAAGTTTATTGAAAACGCCATATAGCGGCGCCTATTTAAGTTTAACATCGATTATTTTTAAGGAAATGCATATTTAGAAGAAAAAATCCTGGTAAATAGCTTAATGAATTTGTTGACAAATATGATTATTAAAAAAGTTAGAAAATTAAACCGTCTTCTGCCGAAAAAGAAAACAAAACAGCTGGGCTTGGGAGAAGGTGATAAATAGGGTGGACTACAAGCACGAGGGATTTGATTGATATTAGGTGGCGCAACAGCGAGGTCATTTAGCACCAGGAAAAGGTGATGGAGAGGTGTGACAGCAAGCAAGAATGAAATAGGAAGAAAGGAGGGACAGTTGAAGAAATATAAGCTAGTGGCGGGGGCCGAAGGGGCGCCCAAACCCTTAAAGTTGCCCACATCATTACAGGCAATACCCCCCTACGGGGCAAGCACGAGGGATAAAAGGAATACAGGGATAGCTGTCTAATATCCAAAGGATAATATATATTCAGTAGTCTATCCCACTACGATGGTGAACAAAAGACACTGCCTTTATTTAAAGGATATAATGTAACAAATATTCTAATTATATTTGTTTGTTATTACTTTTCAACTAATCACCTTCATTTGTCTTACCCTCTTTCCCCTCATCCTCGCCTCAAATCATCACATTTCTTCTCTCCTATATCCACCTACGTTAATGCAGTATGCACTCCTTTAAACCCTGATTCTTCAAACTACGGGTCCCGAATTCATCCAAACTGGGTCGCAGGCTCACAAAAATAAATACATAAATAAAATAGAATAATAATGTTCGTGACAATAAAATAAATATGAAGTTCATACATGAATCCACCTAACATATTTTTATAATCGAATATTCATATATTTAATTATCAAAAAAACAAAATCATTGCACAAATATTAGCCTTCTTGAGAGAGAATGAGAGACAGAGAGAGGGAGGTGAGGCAGTGTTTATAATTCTGGTTAGAATTCCTTTTAATCATAAATATTACGTTTCAGTTTCTGGCCTTGTATTTTCTTTGGTTGATAATTCTGATCATTTGTAAAAGATCTTTCTGTATGGGTCGCGAGAATGATGTCGTAGTAAAAACTGGGTCACGACTGAAAAAGTTTAAAGAACCCTGCTTTTTACTATTGGTGATTCGATACCGTTCACAGTGTATGTTTCATTCATTCCTCCTGACACACGTCTCTCTACCTGATCATTCGTTACCCTCCTATATAGCTCCGCCCACATTTCTCTCCTCCTCTCCCATTAAGTCGCTGATGGATGGGTTGTGGACCATTGATCTGTCCGGAGCTGTACATCTTTCATTGGCGAGAACGCAAGGGGTGAGCATCTCTGTAGTAAAAGCAGTAACTCTCTGATCGACACTCAGAAGTAAGATGTGAGTCAAGAACAGAACAATACCACACTGGGAAATGTTGTTGCAGTTCCTCCTCCCATGACCAAACTCATAACAACAGAAACACTGTAGGGGACGCTCAACAAAAGGCTTCACCTCAAAAGAGGTGAGGTTAATGTTAATGCGATCTGCGATGTGCGAGCCATAGAAAGTGAGGATGATCATATTTCTATTGCTTTTCATCTTTGTTACACGTTGGACACTGTCTGGGCACATAGCAAGAATGTCCTCTTCTGAGAATTCATACAGGTCCTCATTATATATACGCCTATTGCTATAATTAAATGTTCGATGTGGTTTAATAGATTCCCCTGTCAGAAGGACAGGGGAGATTGAGTAGCATCATGGCCTGTGTAAGATCTTTGGCTCTGATTAAAACGCCCTAACCATACTAACTTGGCTCCTGGGGCCAAAAACACTAAACCAATGATATATGGATACAGAAAAGCCCCAATCTCTTCCTCGAGCGGTGGTCGACCAGGCCCTCGATACGTCACTCTCTGGTCGTGGTAAGATGCAGAAAGCTGCAAATAAGAGTAGACCTAGCAGGTCGGGTCTTGTGTCGAAGAACCCTCTTAACGATTTAGACACGTTAATGTTAACGAATGTACTCGCATCCTTTACCTATGGCGCTATCCACTCCATTTTTAAGTGCTTTGGAGTAGTCCTCCGAATCCGAATCACATATGACAGTGATTGTAGGTCTAATCCGTGCTATATTACTTTCAATACAAATGCTGCTGCCAAAGCAGCATTTGAGTCAAAAGATTCTCTGACGGTGGGGGATACTCATTGTAAAGTTCAGATGATACGGTCCATCAATGTAGTTGACAGTGACAATGATTACTGCCCTAATATATTTGATGATTCTGCAGAGCATGTCCCAAAGGAACGTCGGGTTCCTACACCCTTTTGGTTTGTGGCTTACTACAGGGAGGGACGTGGTAACATTATCCATGCTTCCCGGTATCTTGAGAAAGAAATTGGATTATTACCAATGGGCCACATAAAGAAATATGGTAAGGGAGTTTTAATCAGAGCCAAAGATCGTACACAGGCCATGATGCTCCTCAATCTCCCCTGTCCTTCTGATAGCATGTTTGAATTTATTAAACCACATCGAACATTTAATTATAGCAAGGGGTGTGTATATATAATGAGGACCTGTATGAATTCTCTGAAGAGGACATTCTCGCTATGTGCCCAGACAGTGTCCAACGAGTAACGAAGATGAAAGGCAGTAAAAATATGATCATCCTCACTTTCTATGGCTCGCATATCCCAGATCGCATTAACATTAACCCCACCTCATTTGAGGTGAAACCTTTTGTTGAGCGTCCCGTACAGTGTTTCTGTTGTTATGAGTTTGGTCATGGGAAAAGGAACTGCAACAACCGTTCCCGGTGTGGTAATTGTTCTGCTCTTGACTCACATCTTACTTCTGAGTGTCGGTCAGAGAGTTACTGCTTTTACTGCAGAGATTCTCACCTCTTGCGTTCTCGCCAATGTAAGATGTACCTACTTGAGCAGGATATCCTCCACTTGGCTAATACTCAATTCATTAGCATAGGTAGTGCCAGACGGCAACTCAACTTCAGGCGACAGAAGGATGGTGGTGTGAAGACATACGCCTCCTCCCTTCGCCCTAAATTGGTTGCAGCACCCTCTCAACCCTCTCAAGAGGCAGCTGCTTCTTGCTCTAGTGAGAACGTTTCTAAGGTTACTCTACATAATAGTTTCTCTGTCTTGGAAACTTTATCAGACACTCATTCTGGTGACCCTTCAACTGATGACAATTCTCAGACTTTAGCTAAAGGTGTCCATGTGGTAGAGGTTCACGCTGCCACACGCTCTTCCAAAAGGAAACTTAAGTCACCTAAACTGCCACAGAGACGCCTTCGTGGTTCCTCTGAGGCACTTGACTCTATAGATGTTCCACCTTGTGAGGCAACCATCTCTGTGGACTCATCCATAGTTTCCACTCAATTTCACCAGAAGCGTTCTCGTGGCTCTGATGAATCTCTTGATTCAACAGAAGTTCCTCCTCGCAAGCTTCCTTCGGGATCATCAGAGGGGCGTGAAGTTAATGTGGATGCCACGGATGTTGTGACTTCAAAAGATTCACTTTCTCTTCCGCTTGAGCAGCGAAGTGATTCTACCACCTGTATTATGGATGTTGATGTATCTGCCTGTGTCAGTGATACCACTGCTGTACAGGACAGAACCAATGTAATTGTTTCAAAGAATATCCCATCTCATATACCTTCATCTTCTTCTAACATATCAGATGCTTCAGGGACTCGTCTAAGGGTCCCAATTACTGCCCCAAGTACTACTCTTCGGGTTCGCTCTTCTTCTAGTGGCCCAGGATTAGACAAATCTTATTGTTTGAATAAACCCTCAGGTCGAGGTGGTAGTGGGAAGTACCTCTGTGAGGCTTCCCAAAAATCAGTACTAAAGTAACACCGTTCAAGGTCCTTCAGTGGAATTGCCGTGGCTTGAGTGCTTCTTGGGAGGAACTGCGCGTTCTTCTCTTTAGCTTCTCTCCTGCATGTGTTTCTCTCCAAGAGACAATGCTTGGGGATTACATTCCTGCCAGTCCTCTAGCATACTCAGCATTTTATTCCAATTCATATGAAGGGCAGGGTCATCATGGTGGCTCTGCCATCCTAGTTCGCCGAGATATTCCATGCACGAGCCTGGAGCTTGACACTCCGCACCAGGCTGTTGCAGTTAAGGTTTTTATGGGCCGCCCGAACACTGTATGCAGTCTATACCTTCCTCCCAGTGTTACAGTTGAGAGGGGTGATCTCAACCATCTTGTACGGGACCTTCCATCTCCCTTTATTTTATTGGGTGATTTTAATGGTCATCATCCTCTGTGGGGTGACAGTTCGGTCAACCCCAGGGGTGTTTTATTGGCTTCTTTTATTGAGGATGAGGGATTAGGGGTTTTAAATACGGGAGATGTGACACATTTTGATAGCCCTACTGGGACTTTTACCGCCATTGACATTTCCCTTTGCTCACCCAGTGCTCTGTTGGATTTTACTTGGAGAGTGTTGCCTGACTTATATGGCAGTGACCATTTCCCTATACTTTTAGAAGGTAACAGGTACGAACCACAGTCTCGTCTTCCTAGGTGGAAATTAGAGAAGGCTGACTGGCAGTTTTTTAGAGAGCTAACTTCTTCGGTCTCTTCTGTAGCCGATTTCGGTAGCTCTGACGAGGCTGTAACATATTTCACTGATATGCTCCACTCTGCTGCTCTCAACTGTATCCCTAGAACTTCTGGCTACTTTCCCAAACGTCCTGTCCCATGGTGGTCACCAGTCTGCACCACTGCTGTGCGGGAGAAGCGCGCTGCTTTCTCTCGCCTTCGTCGCAATCGTGGGGACCCAACTCTTTTAGAGGACTTCCGACGGGCAAGGGCTCGGGCTAGACGAGTTTTAAAAGAGGCCCGACGTGCATCTTGGAAGGCCTATGTGTCTTCAATTAATACTAAAACTCCACTCACCCAAGTGTTCAGGAGAGTCCGTAAGATGGCGGGGAAGTTTTCTCCTAGTTCTCCACCTGTACTTAAGGTCAATGGAATTAAGATCATGGATGGTTTGACAGTGGCCAATACCATGGCGGAGGCTTTTGCAAAGGTCTTCAGCCGTGACTCTCGACCTCTGGCTGTCAGGCATGAGTTAAAAGCCAAGGAGCGTACAGTCCTGGATTTCACAGGGAACGAGAATGAAAGTTATAACCATATATTCACCATGAGAGACCTGCATTCTGCTCTCTCTCTCTGCGGCGACACTTCTCCTGGGCCAGACAACATCCCATATGCAATGTTACGACACTTGGGTGAGGAAGCGATCTCATTTCTTTTAGCTGTATATAACAGAATCTGGCTGGAGTGTGTCTTCCCTTCTGGGTGGAGGGTTGCTACCATCCTTCCTTTTTTCAAGCCGGGCAAGGACTCTGGTGTTGCCCTCAATTATTGGCCAATTGCCTTGACCTCCTGTCTCTGTAAACTATTTGAAAAGATGGTGAATGTCAGACTGGTATACTTCTTGGAACGGGGTGATTTTCTGTCTCCGTCCCAGTCTGGCTTTCGTAAATACCGTTCCACTACAGATGCTCTGGTCAGGTTGGAAGCTGCTGCATGTGAGGCTTTTGCACGACATCAACACCTTGTCTGAGTATTCTTTGATTTAGAGAAAGCCTATGACACTACATGGCAATATGGCATCCTGCAGCAACTCCATTTATATGGCCTGCGGGGTCGCCTTCCACGCTTTCTTAAGGAGTTTCTCAGTGGTCGCAGTTTTTCTGTGAGGGTTGGTACAACCCACTCAGCATCTGTTGCACAAGAGGAGGGCGTCCCCCAGGGAAGCGTCCTTAGTGTCACATTGTTTGCAGTAGCAATTAATGCCATTGCCTCATCCCTTCCAGACGGTATAGCTAACTCGCTGTACGTTGACGACCTAGCAGTCTGGTTTGCTGCTTCCCGTATGTCAGTGGCGGAGCGGCGCATGCAGCTTGCCCTTGACAGGGTGTCACGTTGGACTGATTCTCATGGGTTTTGATTTTCTCCTTCCAAGACAGTTGCTATGCACTTCTGCCGCATCCGAGGCATCCACCCGGATCCGGACTTATTCATGTACGGTCATCGGATACGATGTGTCGAGGAGACTCGCTTTTTGGGTCTCATTTTTGACAAACGTTTGACTTGGGTTTCCCACTTACATACACTTAAGGTCTCTTGCCTCAAGGCTCTTAACCTGTTGAGGGTCCTGAGCCATACATCTTGGGGGGCTGATCGGGCCACCCTCCTCCGCCTATACCATGTTGTTATTAGGTCAAAACTCGACTATGGGTGTGAGGTGTACTCTTCTGCCACCGATGCCCGTCTCAGAGTTTTAGACCCTGTTCATCATGCTGGAGTGCGTCTGGCGACCGGAGCCTTCAGGTCGTCCCCAATCCCCAGTCTCCTGGTGGACGCTAATTAGCCACCTCTTGATCTCCGTCGCCAGTCCTTGATGGTTCGTTGTTGGCATCGATTACATCGACTTCCTGACACCCTACCTTGCTTGGCGGTGTCATCTGATATCATGTCTCAGTAATACCTTTTACATTCTCGTGCACCATGGCCCTTTGGCTTCCGGGTCAGAAAGGCTATGGAGGAGATGGGCATAGATGACTTTCAGATTTGTCCTGTGAGGGTCCCCAGGGTGGCTCCATGGCTTCTTCCAGAAGTTTTCCCCTGCACCTGCTTTACAGACAAGAAGGAATTTCTTCCTCCTCCAGTGGCTCGTTCCCTCTTTTTAGAACATGCCTTCACTCACAGGGAATCCCTCCCTGTGTACACTGATGGGTCAAAGTCTGATGCTGGAGTTGGCTTTGGAGTTGTCTTTCCTGACTTTTGCCGTGGAGGCAGGCTCCCTTCTGTCATGTCCATTTTTACTGCTGAGCTCTCGGCCATTTTATATGCCCTCCAAGTGATTTTTACTCTCCCTCAGCCTTCGTTTACTATTTTTAGCGATTCCTGTAGTGCCTTGCAGGCCTTGTGCAATTTTAACTCTACCCATCCCCTGGTGTTGGCCATTCTTGAGTGGCTTGTCCTCCTGGGTCGTCGTGGCCGCAAAGTCACTTTTTGTTGGGTCCCGGCCCATGTGGGTGTTGATGGGAATGAGCGGGCTGACGTCCTGGCTAAGGCTGTGGTCTCCAATTCCCGGCCTCCTGCCAGGCATCATCCTGTTCCTGCAGTGGACCTTCGACCCTACATAGATGCTACCGTTCGTTCCTGCTGGCAGGACAGATGGGACGCCATCGGGGCTAACAAGCTCCATGACATCCGCCAGCGCCTTGGATTGTGGAGCTACAGTGGCCTGTCATGCCGGTGGGAGACGGCTCTTGTCCGTCTCCGCATTGGCCACACATTATTGACTCATGGCTTTTTAATGGAGAGGGCTCACCCTCCCTACTGTGATGATTGTCTGGTCCCTTTGACAGTACGGCATCTTATTGTCGAGTGTCCCAGCCTTGGGGACCTTCGTCGTAGGCACCTCTCCGAGTACCGGAAGGGTGACGGTTCTTACAGTCTCTTCCAGGTGCTCGGAGGGGAGGCTTGTTGTGTGGGAGGGAACACCCTCTCCTATGTGGAGGAGGCTGGCCTTCTCCACAAATTGTGAATTTTATTGTATTTATGGCTATTAATTTTTAGGTAGTTAAAGTTTAATGTTTCTTTCGTTAATATTTCAATTCTTGTATATATCTAACTTAAATAGGTTATTTAATTAATATATGATCTTTTGGAAGACGTGGGTTTTATTCATGCTGCTTCTCCCTTTTGAGGTAGTAAAAATTATTTAATTTTTGTACATATTTTATTAATGATGTAGATGACCTTTATATGTTGGGCGGTATATGACCATTGTTGTTGCGCTGCCAGATGCCTAGTGGCATCAATAAATCAATCAATCAAGCTGGTTGTCGTGGGCGGGGTACCTCTTCCACCACGGGGCCACGCGTTTTAAAAAGCAGTCCCAATGGCTCAAAAGTTTGCCCACGACGGAGCTGAGACCCCCTTCCCCAACATCTTCCGCCTCAGACACCCAACCATCCAACATAGGACGGCCCCTAGAGGGCAGCACTGTTGGCCCGTACTGGCAGCCTAATGCATGGGAACCATTTAGTCAGGTCTCTCACTGGCGACCTTACTGGAAATCTCTCCCCGAAATTGGGGCAGAGCAGGGGCTGGAGCCCTCTCTAGTCTAGCTCGCCAGGTCTCAGAGACATGCAAGCCCCCCCACCATGTCATGGCGGTTCCCGTTGGGGGGGTATTGGTTTAAGAAACACAAGAAAATCACCTATGTATGTACCTGGTTTTGTTTTCACTGCCTGATCAACCTTGTTAAAAATTAGAGCTTCAATGAAGATGTCTTTTTGTACCAGAGAAAATATGGATTCCATACCGACATTATTTATATTACAAGTTTCACTTTAGGATATGGTTTGATTTCCCACATAATTGTCACCTTTCACTTTCACCTTTATGATAGCAAACCCTTTACTCGGTAAAGTTACCGTACTTTTGACACTGCCTGCCAGTCGAGTCTGTGAGTCACTGACTCTTATACCCGAACTTACAGCTGTGCACTGCTGACCCAGCGGTTGACATGGGTACACTTGACCTTGAAATATTATTGACTGGATGGATATTGCAATGTCGAGGTTATGATCTGTCAGTTCTTTTAAATCTAACAACCCATCAGTTGGCAAACTGAAGTTTTCACAAATGTAGAAGGTGCATTTTAGTCTCTGACTATTCGATGAAAGTGTAATAGGAAATTGGACCATTCCTTTAATGATTAATTTACTACCAGATAAGGCAGTTAAGCTTAAATCTGATGGTTGAATAGACCATCGTTCCTGTGGGTTTTCCTTTAACAGCTGTTTAAGTGTTACTTCAGATAGTAATGATACCCAAGCTCCTATATCAACAGCTAACGAGACATTTGTAATCCCAATGTTACAAGGAAGTGATAGTACATCAACTTTACCCAAGGCAGCAACAAGTATATTTATTTGTTTAGGCGTGATTAAATTGGCTTTTTTTGTTTTTTGTTTTTTTAAATCGTCACCTGTATTTGCACGTCTATTATTTATTTGGTCTCTTGCATTTAATGTGACTCTACATTCATCTGTATTATGTGTCACACTAATATGAATAATGCAATACTTGATACTGGGCTTGTTGTCACTTTCACTTGCAACTTTATTGCTATTATCCTTACTTTTGGCACTTATCTGGGCTGTGTCCATATTTTCTGCAGATTTTACAATAAGGTTTCTTCTTTGAACTCTGAGGTGTGAAGTTTGTAGTGTGTTGTGTCTGTGAAGTGCTCTGGTGAGTGTCTGTGTCAGTGATCACAGCTAGAGGTAGGGCTCTAGGTACATTAAGAGGTTCTTTTTGACTAACCTTAGCTGCATATTTGACCAATCTGTCACTTGGTTTATATTCTCTTTTAGCAGCTTCAAGCCTGGATTCCTCTGTTAAAAGCAAAACATACTGTATGTACTCAATGATCTGGTATACATTATCCGCTTTCATGTTACCTTGTGTGTTCATCCACTCTGACCGTTTTAAGAGTTGTTTAGCATCGCTAATGGTCGAACCTGCTAACGCTAGAGCCGTACTTGAATTAGCTGTTCCACAATTACTCACTGTCCTTCTAACCATTCTCTGTACCCACGCTAGTGGACCGCCAAACTGCCCCCCACCGAAAACATCTATGAGGTCTTCACAAAACTGTTTAAAATTATTTAAGTTATCTAGATCCGTGAAAGCAGTTGCAGTCAGTAATGTACTAGCATTGGAGTCTGGTATCATCCCCAGTGAATTCCTTCACTGTATGAGCTTGGGTAAGAACATTAGCTCGGTAAACTACACGTCAACACCAATGCTACTTGTCTTGTTGTTATCGCTTACGAAGATTGGAAAAATACTTTTCAATTTACATTATGCACATATATATATCGATGTACAGTTGGCTCCACTTCCGTATTTACCACTTAGCGTTGCCAATGTTGAACCACCTAGAATTTTGAATTCCGAACCACGTGTGATCATGAGGCGAACCACTCATTACAGAGTGAAATGGAAACAGGGGTTGAGTTGAAATGCTAAAGCATTAACAGTGATCGAGTAGTGTTATTTACTGTATTATACAAAATTAATACAGAATTTATATCACAGTATAATTTACCTGCCAGCAAATGTTTATTAAATAACACTATATTTATGAGTCAAGTAGTAAGTCATTTTTATCCTGCCGGTTACTAGTATAGAGATGGTAATAATCACTACGAATACATCCATAACCCTTAAAGATTGTGTTCGTGCACCACCCACTTCATGATTATTATTTTGTTGTCGCTATGATTTTAACTTTGTCATGGTAGACAATTGTGGCATCGCAGGGAAGAATAACCTGGTGGTAATGAACGTTCCTTAAAAAGTTTATGTAATGAATTATTACCAGTATATATCTTGTCAATATTGCCTCGTGAGGAGTTCACAAAGGGCTATACAAGCTGAAAACACATTCCTCCGGCTCTCGTCCTTCGTATAGCTACATAGTAAGTATCTCCAAATAATGGAAGATAAAAGAGTGACGTTCATGTTTACGCATGATATGCATGTGCTCAATATAATCCAGTTATAATGAATGAGTTTGAGCATCTTGAAGTGAATGAAGAGAAAGAAAGAAGGCCATACTGGTCCTGGAGGACACTAACACGAAAAAAAAAAAAATAAAGAAGATGAACAGTAACCAGAAGGAAAAAGGGAATTTGAAGAATTTCAAGGGAATAGCTTTAATCCGCAATGTGGCCAAACCTTTTAATGTATCCTAAAATTGGTAATATATCATCATGTTATGCAATGAAACCTTCCACCCTCTATTCATTGTTGCAATACATTACCATGTTATGCAATGAAACCTTCCACCATCTATTCATTGTTGCAATATATTACGAGTAAGCCAATTTTGTTACTTGACCTCAGTCAAGACATTTTCTGATTAATTACTTTGTGTTACTGGTTTCCAACGGATACTGTTTTGTTGTGGAGGGCGACTTAACTACCCAATGATCACTCTGCCACTTCTCCACACCCTGTCCCACACCTCACCCACATCCTCTTTCCATTAGCCTTCTCCTTTACCCATTTCCAGTACTCACTCTACTCCTCCATTTCCCCACCACATTCTCCTTTTCACTACCTCCAACTTAATTTGTGTGACCAAAAATGATTAGTGCGATGATGCAAACAGGACCTGAAAATAAATAATGTGATGTTTTGTATGCAATTACAATCCATGCAATATAGTAGGACATTATATTAAGCAGATGGAGTCATTAGATAGTAATGTCTAGGCCAGACAATCAGGCGTTGGGGAACCATCACTAGTGTCGGAGAGAACAGTGTTAGAAAAACTGTGTTAAATTCATGCACCCACCTTATCAGACACACTTTCCTTTACCGAACCCCTCTTTCCATTTCACACTGTAGTGAGTGGTTCGTATCAGGATCACACATGGTTAGGGATTCAAATTTCTGGGTGGCTCAACATTGACAATAGTAAGTGGTAAACGCAGAAGTGGAGCCAACTGTACTTACCTGTAGCGCTTCCTTAGTAATTTCCAGATTTTTTTTTTTTAAGTAGCCTACATTTTAATTCGTCACTGGCATTTGACACGCTCACGTCCCTACTGCTGTAATCCTGTATAACACCATATCCTGAGGAGTCCAAGAATACTTCCCCACTGTCTTTACATGGCGTAAAAGGCTATTAAGAAGTCCCAATTAATACAATTACTTTATTCTTTAACCCACTGTAATGCTTGGCACACTCACATACACACAAACACATCAAATCCACTGTCATTCAGATATGCCTATGGCAGTCTCATAAATGACAATTTATCAAAAGTTTGCGGTTTTTTCTACCTGATGTGACTAGACTTTCATTGAATTTTTTTAATGTGCGATGTAGGCGGATGCAGATAAATAGATTTAAAATTAAGACCCTGCAGTTGCACACAGAACATTCTAAAAAGTGTCTCTGTACTCTCTCCCCAAGCCTGTGACAAGCCTGGAGTGAAGTCTGTCCATGTAGTACAGTCACGAGCATAAGTTTCTTTACCCCCCTATCGAGAGTGATGTCGAAGTCGTTGTTGGATATGGACTAGGTCACTAGGCGAACAAAAATGGTCCAGTTCATAATGTTCGGATGATACTTCATATGTCTTTAAAGTTGTTCACTTACTGTACTTGAATCCAACAACTTTAAAGCCGAAATGATTCACTAACTCCCAGTGTTCGTTTGCCTGGCCCTTCTCCAACCACGACTTCCACCTCACTCTCGTCAGGGGGGTAAAGAAACTTATGCTCGTGACTGTACATTTCCGGAATCACCTTTCTGTACACTGTCTCCGTTTAAGTCAACATTTCACACAGACCTGTACTTGGCACAATCAGCTCTCCTACTTGTGAGTCACCATAATATTTCTTCGAGAGGAAAGCATGCACAAACCTTTGCACGAATCTTACGCACAATGTACCCTGTGATATAAGCTAAAATATTGCTTTCCTCGAGTGGTAAGTCTGGTAACTCCTCTTCCAAAGGGAGGATCTTTGTTGCCTGTACTGATTCAGGTTTCAGTAAGACAGAATTTGAAACCTCCATTCTAGATTTCGCCAAACTTGAAATCCCCATGTTCCTTAGAGTTACCAAGTAAACATCAATGTCTTCTTGGCAGTTAGCACCTGCACTTGGAACCATAATGGCATCCACCATGACTTGGTGAAATGCACTCCTAAACTGACCTGTATCTGGATTGTCCCTGTGCCCACCTATCCCTCGTATTACTGAAAATAAATTCTCCAAGCAATCCTGATTGAGTCTATTGGTTAGCAAGTAAGACAGCTTGTACTCTGAATGTAGCTCATCCCACAACTGTATCAGACCATTTATGTTAATCTGCCAACCAAGGAAACAAGGCAGTTTACGAAGACCCAATGATTTAGTATTAGCGAACTATGTCAATCAGCCAGATAGAAATTCCTTATGACCTGAATTTACACTAAATGCATGTCTCATTTTAGCAGCAATGGTACGAGATCCACTATTAAAACAGTTGAATAATTGGTCCATCTTTTCAACAAAGTCTGCAGTGGACTGTGCTTCTGCTGGTAAAGCATTAAAAGTGCATAGAGTGCATATCGCAGCACATAACTGAGTACCGACCATGCTGTTTACCACGCCAGTGACGCCACAACTAGAGTTTTACGCTCTTCTCACTTGCGGCGCCACCGTTGCTAAAATAACACGGGAGCGAGAGGAGTGTCTCCTCTTTACATTAAATACTCTTTGATAACGGTACGACTACGATTGGGAACACTGCTACCCATAAAGGAAAGGATGCATGTGTTCGACTTGCAGTTCCATGAGGTAATAAATTTTTTTTTTGGTAAAAGTAGACTCTTTTATATCAGCTGACTACCCTCTGGAGACTCAGAATAGAATAAAGGAAAAATATCTTCAAATTAAAGTTAAAATCAGTCAAGCAGGACAAAACTTGTCAAGCTTTTCAACTAAAATCTGGAAACTAGCTCATCAACAAGTAACAAATCTGAGAAAAAAACGCTTTTTTTTCACATTGGAGGGGTTCTTGCTAAATCGCTATTTGGTAAAGCCACGAACGATGAATAAGAAGAATTGGGTCGTAGACTTGAAGCCCTTAATCATATAACTGAGCAACAGAACCGAATAATTGAAGGTATTTACTCTTTAGCAGCGAAGGTTGAATATAAATAAATGGGATTATTAATAAAACAAATGAAGTAATTAAGAAAATAAAATATCAACACACGCTAATTTCATTACTTTCCTTCGGGGTTTCGATCAATATATTGAAATTGTCGATAATTATGTCAGTGAGTTACACCTTCAAGCAAATCAAATTCTCCATAATTCAAGGAACCACACATTGGGTAAGGCTGATACCAAATTTTGTAGGTAGCTGACCTGCAGAGAGTCCTGGATGTTGCCCAAGTACAGTATGCATTAACTCCATTTTTCACTATGGAATCTGTGTCATACTATTATCCTTTGCTAGAATCATGTCTCACGACGAAGACCATCCTCATTCATGTACCAACCAAGCATCGGGTCCATTTTAATAGTTGGTCAGTGAAACCTTTTCCTATGAGGATAGGGACAGACACGCTGATGTTGAATGTAGATTACGATTATATAATTGCATCCGAAGACCGTTCGCTGGTTGCTATAGTACCAAAGGAACAGTTAGAAGACTGTGATACAGCCTATGAGCACCTGAAAATTTGCCCTGCACATAACTTCATATTTTCAGGGGGTTGCATACTACCGGGTACACATTCGCTAGGCCTTCCAAGGCAACTTTAATTTGTCAAGAAGGACCGTCAGGGGCAAAACATGTACCAAAGGTTGGAACCTTTATAATACCTCTAGCTTGTACATTTTTAAGTGAATGAAAACAGTTTGGCCACAAAGCATCATCTAGGATTGGTCCTCAATAAATCGACTGAGTTACTTCAAGTGAATCCTCCTCTTCCACGAAATTGTACAGTTTTTCCAATTAATGCAGAGAAAGTTAAATTTATGTATTTGCTGAACACAACTGACTCTAAGCCAAATATTGAATCTCCCCTGTCTCTACATTTACAGCGTGCAGTTGTGTACCCTACTTCGGCTGTTGGTAGTTTCCTTTTAACTGTGTGTTTAATTAATATTCTCTTGTTTTATTGCAATTCGAATGAGGAGGCAGGCGCAAAGAGCATTGAGGAAGAAAAATAGGAGGCACATCTCAGGGTGATGATCAAAGATTGTAATTTTAAGTTACACCCCAACAACTAGGTAGTACACTACATGGTTAGTTGTAGGGATCTAGGATTAAGGAATTGTATGAATGTGTATAATATTAATAAATCCCATGTTATTTTTTATCATCAACAGTGTATATACTATTTCCAATTATAACTATTTACTTTAAGGAGAACTCCTCATATTTATCCATTGTATTCATCTACGAGCTCATCAGGAGCTCGGGGCTGCTCGGCCAGACAGCTTGAGGAACTTCAACAACAACAACAACGAGCTCAATATTTTATTATATTTTAGTTTATTTTCATCATCAATTGTATATCTTTACATCTTATAGATATTGTATATATATTACCATGTTGGGTTCAATCTAATAATCAGGAACGCTAATCACTGTTTAAAAGTAATTTTAATTATTTTCTTGAACTGCGGGTCACAGTTATTCTGCGTGGCTGAGCAACGTATCCGCGCCTGTATCACGCCCGTAACACGCCCATGGGTGAAGAAAAATACCGTTAGGGTTTTAAAATAACTTCATACCTCACGGGGCCTCACCAGACACAGCATCCTTCAATCCTTCAAATTCTGCTGACTTGACAGCATTCTAGAATTCCATGCTGAGCTCCTGGTTGCTAGATTTAACCCTATAATTATTTCTATGCTAAACTTTATGCTTTAATAATCACCATGTTGTCGTCTTGTATATGGAGAAAGGGACAATATATATTTACTCATATTATTCTTATATAAACTTGTATACAACACGTATATATTTCAAATATAATCTTAACTTTATCCAAGCCACCATAACAATCTGTCATGTAAGGTTGGCATGGGACCTCAGGGAGAAGTCAGTGGGAAGCGTTGCAATTAACGTCCTGCCTTGAGCGAGAAAGGATCTCCCTCTCTAGTACTTATACTTGTACATATCTTGGCACGACACTAATAAGGTGTCTTATATAAACTGTAATCTTGTAACCCTGATATATCTCAGTAAATAGAGACAAGATAGTGAGATCTGTTACTTCTAAGATATCAGAAGAGGGGACTGCTGGCTCAAGGGGATATACCTCTGGGCCAACACACCCACCTTCTGGCTGTCAAGCATGAGTTAAGAGCCAAGGAACGCACTGTCCTGGATTTCTCAGGGAACGAGAATGAAAGTTATAACCCTGAGAGACCTGCATTCTGCTCTCTCTCTCTGCGGCGACACTTCTCCTGGGCCAGACAACATCCCATATGCAATGTTGCAACACTTGGGTGTAAAGGCGATCTCATTTCTTTTAGCTTTATATAACAATCTGGCTGGAGGGTGTCTTCCCTTCTGGGTGGAGGGTTGCTATAATCCTTCCTATCCTCAAGCCGGGCAAGGACTCTGGTGTTGCCCTCAATTACTGACCAATTGCCTTGACCTTCTGCCTCTGTAAACTATTTGAAAAGATGGTGAATGTCAGACTGGTTACTTCTTGGAATGGGGTGATTTTCTGTCTTCGTCCCAGTCTGGCCTTCATAAAGACCGTTCCACTACAGATGCTCTGGTCAGGTTGGAAGCTGCTGCATGTGAGACCTTTGCACGACATCAACACCTTGTCTGTGTATTCTTTGATTTAAAGAAAGCGTATGACACTACATGTTAATATGGCATCCTGCAGCAACTCCATTTATATGTCCTGCGGGGTCGCCTTCCACGCTTTCTTAAGGAGTTTCTCGGTGGTCGCAGTTTTTCTGTGAGGGTTGGTACAGCCCACTCAGCATCTGTTGCACAGGAGGAGGGTGTCCCCCAGGGAAGCGTCCTCAGTGTCACATTGTTTGCAGTAGCAATTAATGCCATTGCCTCATCCCTTCCAGATGAGGCACGTTGACGACCTAGCAGTCTTGTTTGCTGCTTCCCATATGTCAGTGGCGGAGTGGCGCATGCAGCTTACCCTTGACAGGGTGTCACGTTGGACTGGTTCTCATGGGTTTCGATTTTCTTCTTCCAAGACAGTTTCTATGCATTTCTGCCGCATCCGAGGCGTCCACTCCGATCCAAACTTATGGAGGAGATGGGCATTGATGACTTCCAGATTTGTCCTGTGAGGGTCTCCAGGGTGGCTCCATGGCTTCTTCCAGAAGTTTTCCCCTGCACCAGTTTTACAGACAAGAAGGAATCTCTTCCTTCTCCAGTGGCTCGTTCTCTCTTTTTAGAACATGCCTTCACTCACAGAGAGTCCCTCCCTGTGTACACTGATGGGTCAAAGCCTGATGCTGGAGTTGGCTTTGGAGTTGTCTTTCCTGACTTTTACCGTGGCGGCAGGTTTCCTTCTGTCATGTCAATTTTTACTGCTGAGCTCTCGGCCATTTTATTCTGCAATTATACAGTCTGTTTTGTCGTTCTCAATCACATGTTGGTATGGTAGTTGCAGTAAAGAGGTGAAGGGAAAACTTACTAGGATAATTCGAAAGTGTGTGAAATTGGGAGTAGAGAACATCTCAAATTTAGCTGATATTTATAAGAAAAGTTCACTCCATAGATGTGAAGTAATCACCAGTGACCCTTCACACCCTCTCAACAGCAGCTATCAACTATTGCCATCAGGTAAAAGGTTAAGGTCAATGAACTGTAGGACTTCCAGATACTGTAAATCTTTTGTGCCAGACAGCATTAGATCACTGAACGAAAGATAGCCATTTTTTACATACCAATATGACGGTATGTGGGAGGCCATTAAGTGTACTGGGTATAGTATGTATGTATGAGTGTTATGCATTGTAATGTTTGATTGTTCATTATATTTTTAGCTGGAGACACACAAAACAAATTTTTATGTATTGTATACATGAACAATAAAGTATTATTATTATTATTATTATTATTATATGCCCTCCAAGTGATTTTTACTCTCCCTCAGCCTTCGTTTACTATTTTTAGCGATTCCTGTAGTGCCTTGCAGGCCTTGTGCAATTTTAACTCTTTCCATCCCCTGGTTTTGGCCATTCTTGAGTGGCTTGTCCTCCTGGGTCGTCGTGGCCGCAAAGTCACTTTTTGTTGGGTTCCGGCCCATGTGGGTGTCGATGGGAATGAGCGGGCTGACGCCCTGGCTAAGGCTGCGGTCTCCAATTCTCGGCCTCCTGCCAGGTGTCATCCTGTTCCTGCAGTGGACCTTCGACCCTACATAGATGCTACCGTTCATTCCTGCTGGCAGGACAGATGGGACGCCGTCGGGGCTAACAAGCTCCGCGATATCCGCCAGCGCCTTGGTTTGTGGAGCTACAGTGGCCTGTCCCACCGGTGGGAGACGGCTCTTGTCCGTCTCCGCATTGGCCACACATTATAGCTTTTTAATAGAGAGGGCTCACCCTCCCTACTGTGATGATTGTCTTGTCCCTTTGACATTACGGCATCTTATTGTGTCCCAGCCTTGGGGACCTTCGTCGTAGGCACCTTTCCAAGTACCGGGAAGGTGACGGTTCTTACAGTCTCTCCCAGGTGCTCGGGGAGGAGGATTGTAGTGTGGGAGGGAACACCCTCTCCTATATTTATGGTTTTTAGATGATTTTTTTTTTTTTTTTTATGTCGACGGGTTCTTTTAGTAATAATGTGCTTTTTAGTTTGTGTGTCTTTTAATCATGGTGGCAATCCCTTTCGGGTGTTGATGTTTTATTAATTATGTAGATAACAATTTTATGTTGGGCGGTATATGACCTTAGCTGTTGCGCCGCCAGATGCTTAGTTGCATCAAAATTAATCAATCAATCAATCATAATTAATGGAAAGGGACTGAAAGACAATTTATGAAGATAAATGTAGGAAATAATAATTGCGAGCACAAAGATTCATGGAGAAATGCCACCATCACAGTTCACCACAATATCTGCTTATTAGCCGCATGTTTTGAGCGGTTCTTACTACCATAATAACCTTGGGAACCTAATTTCTACTTTCATTATATCTGGAATCAATTACCGTACCTTATAATAACTAATTAAGAGAAAATGCTACCACAACAACACTCACCACTATGGATACGTGTGGCAAGCTGACTGTTTTGGAGTGTTATACAAACAATGATTGGCAGAGCTTTATCGTAAAAACATAGAAAATAGAATAACACCAGCCAACTTTTGAAATTCTCTCTAGCTTCAAATACTTTGCGATATATCGAATCCGAATTTGCCATTAGTTTTCTTCTAGGTTGTGTAGTCCTTGAGTTAAAATCTATAAAGTTCGCAAATATTTTCGACCTCAAACTGACCTAAAGAACCACGATCGAAGGTCAGATTTGACCTCATCCGATCCAACATCTTCGTAGTCAATGAACATTTTTGTATTTCATAATATATAAACAGGCCTACATCCAAGATACAAGAGTATTGCCTCCATCATCAAAGTGTTACAAGCGAGAGAGTAACTCACCTCTTCTGTGACGATTCTAAGACATGGACCTGCAACAGCGGTTTCCATCCTCACGGAGACTCCAGTTGCAACAAGCACGTGAAACATGTGAATGATAAAGGTAGTGGTTTTCATCTCTGAGTATCAGGTTCTTCTTTCCTATCCACGGCCGTCTGTGGACTATTGTCAAACCAGTTATGCACAACCAGTGAGGTTTCCTTCTTACTTGTTCTATTTCCTGACCACCAATGGCTGTGAAGTTCAACGACAGTAGTTCTGTGATTGGCTTATGATGCAATGATCTTAACAGTGATTGGTGAAAGTACTGACGTCATACAGTAACATTCAATGCCCTCTGGATGGGTAATAAGGTTAACAGTTGATTAGGTTAATGATATTACGAGCATTTTTCTTAGTTTTAATGAACGCTAATTATGAACAAAAGGTTTCCTTAGTGCTTCCTACGCAAGGCTCTAATAGATTAATCTCGAATTTTTTTTCTCATCTATTAGAGGAATATTTACAAGGAACATGAAACTTTTACTCTAATGTCAAAGGGACATTGTTTTCCTTGGCAATCTACCTAAAGTAATTACTTTGACAGATTGATTTTGAAACTAAAATAGAGGGGAGAATCTAAACAAGAATGTTTGTCCATCCAAGCTAGATCGTGTGTCCAGCTAAACCAGACTATGTGTCCGGCAGAGCCAGATTGTATGTCTAGCTAAACTAAACTGCGTGTCTGAATTAACTAGACTGTGAGGTCTGCTTTAGGAGGCATTGAATGCTTTGTCACTATATGTTTCAGCTGTAATGACGCCTCCCTTCTGACTCGTGTTGGTCATCATTTCATGCAAAACTCGTGAGGAGAAAGGTACCGCTGAAAATTTAGTGGGATATATTTTGTTTTGGAAAATCAAGGTAGGTAGAATGGCTTTCCACCATTTCTCATGTAATGTTGGTTATTTAATATATACCATACATTTCTTTCACAATCCAAACCATTAATAATAATTTATACATTATACGGGATATCATATGCTCTAAGTGGACATTCAATAAAGCACACATCTTGAGAAATAACACCTTCAGAATGGAGTTGACCGAGTGACAAGGTCGCTGAACATGGCAATGATTAGCCTGTGAAATTGAATAGCCACGGAAGGAATATTAAAATGTGTTCTTCCAAAGCTGATTTTAAGCTCATGTAAGAAAGCTATCAAACGTGGTATATCACCCTGGCTGGCACTCCACAAAGAAACTCTCAGCATTCGTGATTTAATTTTACTTCTCTCTTTCTATAGTTGGATGTCAGTTCTGTAATCGTGACAAATGTGTGTGTGTGTGTGTTTGGCCTTGGTAAAATACATTAAGTCTGTACAGTTTGGGAGCGTGCAAAGCTATATAAATTCTAGGGACCTTTAACTGGTAAATGCCATGTAAAAATGACTGCATTAGGATTACCTGTTTGTGAGTAGGACAAACATTAAATTTGCAAGAGTTGTACAAGTTATATTTAGATGACAGAGTCACTTTCTTACGGACACGGGTCAATTAAATCTGTCATGATATTATGATTCTTGAAGATTGTAGGCTACCATCATTTCGGAGGAAAGTGCAAACCATTTCAACACCAAGACAGAACTATGTTTAACCACACAGCCAAACCAAATTGATTACATTACTCACTTCAATTTTATTTTTATTACAAGGTAGTATTTTTAATGAAGTGCACCTCAAGGCAAGTAGAAAGCGCATTTAGTAGAGTAGACAATATAAATTAATACTATATATGGGTGACCGAAGCAGTAGGAATGACATAATGTTTCAACGTGAAGGCGGGATTTCATCAAGGGTCCGTCCTAGAGTAATTTCTTGTTTGTACACCGGTGGTCAATTAATATGTGGCAGAAGCGTTTATGTCTGTTCGTGCCCCCCCCCCCCCCCAACGGGAACCGCCTTGACGTGGTGGGGGGGTTTGCGTGTCTCTGAGACCTGGCGAGCTAGACTAGAGGGGGCTCCGGACCCTGCTCTGCCCTGATTTCGGGGAGAGAGGGCTTCCCATGCTAGTAAGGTCGCCAGTGAGAGACCAGACCAAATGGTTCCCATGCATTAGGCTGCCAGTACGAGCCAACAATGCTGCTCTCCAGATGGACCACCCTCTAGGGGCTGTGTTGGATGGTTGGGTGTTTGGGCAGGGGGCCTCAGCACCGTCGTGGGCAAACTTTCGAGCCATTGGGACTGCTTTATAAAACGAGTGGCCCCATGGGGGAAGAGGTACCCCGCCCACGGCGACCAACGCTCGATCCCCTCATCTGCCCGGTAGGTAATAGATCTTGGCTCTTGGGGCCAATATAACATTATTAATGTCATATGGATAACGAAAAGCCCCAATCTCTTCCTCTAGCGGTGGTCGATCAGGCCCTCGAGACGTCACTCTCTGGTCGTGGTGGTATGCAGAAGGCTTCAAAAAGGAGAAGACCCAGCAGGTCGGGTGTTGTGTCGACGAACCCTGTTAGCGGTTTTGACACGTTAATGTTGACAAATTTATGTACTTGCATCTCTTTCCTATGGCGCTATCCACTCCATTATAAATGTTTTGGAGTGGTCCTTCGTATCCGAATCACTTATGACAGTGACTGTAGATCTGATCGGTGCTATATTACTTTCAATACAAATTGTGGGGGATACTCACTGCAAAGTTCAGATGATGCGGTCCACTAATAGTTGACAGTAACAATGACTACTGCCCTAACATCTTCGATGACTCTGTAGAGCATGTACCCAGGGAGGGACGTGGTAACCATATCCATGCTTCTAGGTATCTGGAGAAAGAAATTAGATTACTACCGATGGGCCACATAGAAAAATACGATAAGGGTGTTTTAATTAGAGCCAAAGATCTTACACAGGCCATGATGCTCCTCAATCTCCTCTGTCCTTCTGATGGCATGTTTGAATCCATCAAACCACATCGAACATTTAATTATGGCAAGGGGCGTATATATAATGAGGACCTGTATGAATTATTAGAAGAGTAAATTTTCGCTATGTGCCCATATAGTATCCAACGAGTAACAAAGATGAAAGGCAGTAAAAATATGATCATCCTCTCTTTCTATGGGTCGCATATCCCAGATCGCATTAAAATTAACCCCACCTCTTTTGAGGTGTGCCTTTTGTTGAGCGTCCTTTACAGTGTTTCAGTTTCTATGAGTTTGGTCATGGGAGGAAGAACTGCAACAACCGTTCCCGGTGTGGCAATTGTTCTGCTCTTGACTTACATTCTACTTCTGAGTGTCAGTCAGAGAGTTACTGCTTTTACTGCAGGGATGCTCAGCCCTTGATAAATAGGGTGGACTACAAGCACGAGGGATTTGATTGATATTAGGTGGCGCAACAGCGAGGTCATATAGCACCAGGAAAAGGTGATAGAGATGTGTGACAGCAAGCAAGAACGAACAGTTGAAGAAGTGTAAGCTAGTGGCGGGGGCCGAAGGGGCGCCCAAAACCCTTAAAGTATTGCCCACATCATTACAGGCAATACCCCCCTACGGGGGCAAGCACGAGGGATAAAAGGAATACAGGGATAGCTGTCTAATATCCAAAGGATAATATATATTCAGTAGTCTATCCCACTACGATGGTGAACAAAACACAGTGCCTTTATTTAAAGGATATAATGCAACAGATATTCTAATTATATTTGTTTGTTATTATATTTGTTTGTTATTACTTTTCAACTAATCACATTCATTTTTCTTACCCTCTTCCCCCCTCACCCTCGCCTCAAATCATCACATTTCTTCTCTCCTATATCCACCTCCGTTAATGCAGTATGCACTTCTTTAAACCAGCAGGGTTCTTCAAACTACGGGTCCTGAATTCCTTCAAACTGGGTCGCAGGCTCACAAAAATAAATACATAAATAAAATAGAATAATAATGTTCGTGACAATAAAT
>JAWQEG010000830.1:72500-83706 GCA_033782935.1 Petrolisthes cinctipes | reverse complement strand
TGTGTAGCTCCGTGTAACCATGTAACAGTTAGGTGGAATCAGTAGCCATTCAATTTACAGAAAAGTGAATCTCCCCTTAATGTTACTTTGTGTAGCTCCGTGTAACCATGTAACTCTCTGGAAGTCTATTCATCTCTTTCTGTGCTATGCAACTTTCCCCTACAGTTGGTGTGGCCAGACTAATAGCACATAACTTGGTATACAACTCAGTGCAATTTTTTATGGCTGTCGTTTGTTGTGGGTGAATGTGGGAGCTACAGATCCACCAAGCTGTGTCACGAAACAGACTGCCTCGGTGAAAGTGCTATTCTGTGGAGTATTATGGAAGAATCTACCCTACTCTGATACACTGACAACAAACATGATCCCCTTAACACAACGCGATCAAGCTAGATGACTATATACACAAGTGGAAATATTAATTACTCTTATTCCCTCCTCTTTCTCTCCCCTTCCCTCCTTTTAAATTCCCATTCCTTCCTCTTCAACTCCCTTTCCCTCCTTTAATGGGGAAATAATTCTTTGGTTGGTGAATTCGAAGGTCTCTGATTCCTCCAAATTATATATATATATATATATATATATATATATATATATATATATATATATATATATATATATATATATATATATATATATATATATATATATATATAAAAACATATCTTTTATTAGTACCATTGAGGGGTCTGTTTTCTTGTACAGGTAGGAGGAATCAGTAGCCTTCCAATTTACCAAAAAGAGAATCTCCCCTTAAAACTCTATTTCCCTCCTCTTTCTTTCATATAGTTGGTGCAGTGGAAATATTCTGTAACTCCCTTTCCCCCTCACTTTCTTTTACAACAGTTGGTGCAGGCTCAGCTGGTGCAGTGATCGCCAACCGCCTGTCAGAGAACCCCAGATGGCAAGTGTTACTGCTGGAGGCCGGGGGTGATGAGACCGAGATTAGTGATGTGCCTGCCCTCGCCGGTTACCTTCAACTCTCTAAGATGGATTGGAGATACAAGACTGAACCCCAGGACTCTGCTTGTCTCGCTATGGCCGGAAGGGTGAGTTACGCTATACTTAACTTCGTATTGTTTTATATATATTGTTGAAGGGGTGAACAGCAGCCTATAATTCGCCGACAAACTTAGTTACTGGTTATTCTCCTCTAACGTCATAATTATCAACGGATGATGAATTTTAATATTAATAATTCATAGACATACTTACAATGAATGTAATTTCAAAGTAACAATAATAGAAAATTTTATAGCATCTTTAAAAATCGACAGAAAGTGCATTTATTTTGAGGGACAAACAGTCCACTTCTCACACTGACAATAGCACTGTTGACGCGGTGAAAAGTAGGCCAAACCACCGTGTGTTCCCTCCCACAGCCACACCCAGTACAGTCCCAAAAGAGTTAGGCAGGCAGGTTGGAGATGGCAGAGTGACCTGTCATCACGTTTTCAGAGGGTTTGAAAACGCCTTTGAATAGATGGAAAAAATCTTACTCGAAGTACAAAGGAATACAAAGGAATACAAAGGAAACGCAGGCAATTGAGACCCATAGTGGCCTTTTACGAGGTTTCTGTATAACTACGCTAATCTAGACTACGTGTTGAAGGAAAGGATAGCTAAAGGACAAGGTTCCTCTCCACCCACCACTCCCACCGGAATACTGGTGGGAAAACTAGATAGAAATTAACACCTTGAGGGAAGGTGGCCGAGTGGTTAGTGTTCTGGACTCGTAACCTGGAGGTCGGGAGATCGATCCTCTCAGGTGAGGGCCTGAGAATATTTACTCTTCCGATTTGAGTTTGAGGCACTAACTATAAGGCCACCGAACGTCGTAAAACACCCTCGCTGGTACCATAACAGCTGCAGTATTTGGGAATTACCCTCACTTCCCTCCCTCTGTGGCTGGGTACCAGCTCGGAAGTCGTGACGTGTGTGTGTGTGAGTAGCAGTTGACCTGGGCCACGGTAACGGGCTTGATGAAGCCTATGTCCAGTGTCGAAAGATAAAAAAAAAAAAAAAAAAAAAAAAAAACTTGTTTGTTATAAAGAATGCACAAGGATTTTTTTTTTTTAGGAAAGTAGGAACAGTGGTTGAAGCTTAAATCTAACATTTACTTATTACTATATAAAAAAAGTAAAAAAGGAAAATAGAACATGCTAAAAAACACTTATCTTGAAAATATTTGTCAAGGTGACGTTTACAGGTTTCTACTGTATTCGCTGCTACTACAGATGCTGGGAGTTTATTCCAATAGTTTACGACTCTGATATTGAAAAATTTCTTTCGCTGTTCTGTGTTAAAACGTTGTCCTTTTAATTTATAACTGTTATTTCTCGTTCCAGACTTGGGATAGAGCTGGAATAAATTTTCATAATTAATTTTATCAAAGTTTTTATGGATTTTAAAAGTTTCGTTAGATCACCACGTGTTCTACGATTTCAAGAGAAAACATGTTAAGCTATTTTAATCTCTCCTCATATGTCAAATTACTAATGCCAGAGATCATTTTGGTTTCTCTTTTTTGTACGTTTTCCAACCTTTTAATATCTTTAGCATAACAAGGGGATCATAGTTGAACTGAGTATTCTAAATGTGTCTAACAAGAGATATGTATAAGAGCGTTATTACTTCTGGTGACTTATACTTAAAATTCCGAGTAATAAATCCTAAAACTACATTTGCTTTTTTACTTGCTGGCGAACACTGCGCACTCGTCTTTAAATGGCTACTAATTATGACACCCAAGTCCTTTTCCTCAATTACTTTCGCCAAATTCTACCTTGTAATCTATAATTGTGTCTCAGGTTGTTATCACTTACATGCATGACGTTACATTTATTAGCATTAAATTTTAACAACCATTTATCGCTCCATTCTGACAGTGTGTTAAGGTCGGTCTGAATGGCTCGAGAAATTAATTAGACAAGATCTGTTGTTACGGAAACCGTGTTGAGAGTCCAGAATTAAGTTCTGCTCATCTAGATGTGATACTATTTTATCTCTCAAAAATTTTTCAAATATTTTTATCATAACGGATGTTAAACTTATTGGGCGGTAGTTTCCAGCGTGACTTTTATTACCTTTCTTAAATATAGGGGTTACATTGGCTTTCTTCTACATTTGCTTAGTGACTTATTAAATATCATTTTTAAAGGTTGTTGAATTTCTCTATGACATTTACGTAATAATCTGGGGGACACTTCGTCACAACCTACACTTTTAAAAGGATCTTATGTTTTTAGATACTTTAAGAGTTCTTCATCTGTAAATTCGTTAACTTTTAGTTTGTTACCGTCTGCTGCCTGTGAGAAGTTCGGAGGTTCTGGCAAATTTATTTCACTTTCTTTTGTAAAAACTGAGTTCAAATGTTCATCTAGTACGGTTGCTTTGTCTTTATTCACATTTACTAGGACATTGTTTTTGTTTAGTACTGGTCCACTGATTGCTTTCGCGTTTTTATTATATCTGATGCAATAATAAAATTGTAGGATGAGAGAGACAGACAGAAAATATTATTATGCTAACATGGTAGATGAAAGCCATGACACAATATATTTGGTTGAGAATACAGTATTTACTCTTCCGAAATGAGTTTGAGGCACTAACTATAAGGCCACCGAACTTCGTAAAACACCCTCGCTGGTACAATAACAGCTGCAGTAATTGGGAATTACCCTCACTTCCCTCCCTCTGTGGCTGGGTACCAGTTCAGAAGTCGTGACGTGTGTGTGTGGGTAGCAGTTGACCTGGACCAAGGTAACGGGCTTGATGAAGCCTATGTGTCCAGTGCTGAAACATAAAAAAAAAAAAAAAAAAAAATATATATATATATATATATATATATATATATATATATATATATATATATATATATATATATATATATATATATATATATATATATATATATATATATATATATATATATATATATAACTTTGTTTCATCAGCGGCCAAGTCCGGAGTGACGAGCCTGAGAGTATTGATGTACAGTCGGCGACAAAAGTCGTGTCGCCTCACTTAGAGTTTCTTGAAGGATAACATAAAGGATAAAAATCGAACCAACTCATTCACCAACACAATATTACAATATCCAGAAGGCAAATTAGCAAAATACTCTGGGTTTTCATTTTACGAGCCTGTGAAGCTTATACTTCCATACTGTACTTCATGACTTGGCTGATGTGGTGACATGACTTTTGCTGCCGACTACACACACACACACACACACACACACACACACACACACGGAAACTACTACGCGTTTACGAATCATTAAGTAATTTCACACCATTATGTTCAATAACAACTGACTCCAGGCGTACACACACAAGATGAATCAACTCCAAAAAACTGATCAATCGTAAGTGAAAGTACGGCACTAAGAACATGGTCGTAATTGTATGTGTGTGTGTGTGTGTGTGTGTGTGTGTGTGTGTGTGTGTGTGTGTGTGTGTGTGTGTGTGTCAGAGCGAGTTTGTTTTTACGTGTAATAAATTGTATTGCTTAAAAAAAAACATCAAGGTGTGAACATGTTTACAATAAGTGTGTATGTGTGTGTATGTGTGTGTGTGTGAGTATTATCTGTAGGCGTATTTATATGTTTGCCTGCGTAGGATATGTGTACTGCAAGCATGTGCGTCAAAATGAGCATACTATATGTGTGTATGTTTATGGGAGCGTGATTTTCTTTTAATTAAGGGGTTTTGCAAGCTACTGATTCCTGCAAATTCTAACAGGCACCAGTGACAATTACACAAGTCATCAGTGTTATTTTATGTTCAGATTGTTTATTAGAGTAGCCTACAGGGACCGCATGAGAAGTAAAGAAACTGTGAACCATTAAATCAGATTTCGACACGAACACTTACTTACGTACCGACCACAGCCAGGCTCACCAACCTTCCCGCATCATCAGGTGTTGTTGTGGGAAGCATTACGAAAGTCACTGGACACACCCGGCGCCGCGATCCTATTTTTAAAAGCAAACGTACAGCTGCGTTCAGATTTTACTCGTACTGTAAACTTCTTGAGGCATCTGGTACACTTTATCTACCTGTAAATTAGTAGCGGGGGACAGGAAATGGGAAAGTCTTTTTTCTTTTTTCCTTTTCCAAATGAGCGTAGAAACCAGGATGGATATTTTCAAGCCAGTTACGTGTGATATTACCAAATACCATCTTCGTCTTAGGATTTTTACTGGAGATTTACTGATACTTTGATAAGCTGTTATACCGTACTGGGGTGAAGTTGCTCGACTCCTATGCTGTCGACTGATACAATGATGATGATAACACAAATATAATGAACACAGCCAGCCGTACAGTTCATGCGTGTGTACTTTTGTCAGTGTGTGTGTGTGTCTGTTGAAGAAAGTGATATGCAAGAATGCGTATCTATTGTACAGTTGGGGAACAAAGTATCTGGATGCAGTTGACGGCTTCTGGTAACATTGTCAGTGATAAACACGTTAGTAATAGATAAAATTTATTCATTACTACATAACGATAACTGATATTGGGTGACGTCGACCAACCACAGACAGTGAAATAAAAGTTATCCTTCAATTCATAAATACTTTCTCTCATTGATGTGTTTTTCTTTTGGGGATGTTGCCAGAAGCCGCCAGCAGTGTTCAGATACATTATTCCCCAACTGTACGTGTGTGTGTGGACGTATGTGTATTTGTACGTTCGTGTATGTAAGTGTTTGTGCGTGTGGATGTGAATGTGTGCGTGTAATGAGAGAAGAGACTGAGCATGATGTACTGTATGTATACTTAGTGTGTATGCGTGTGTAAGTGAGTGGTTGTGTGCGTGTGTAAGTGAGTGGTTGTGTGCGTGTGTAAGTGAGTGGTTGTGTGCGTGTGTGAGTGAGTGGTTGTGTGCGTGTGTGAGTGAGTGGCTGTGTGCGTGTGTGAGTGAGTGGTTGTGTGCATGCGTGAAAGTGAGTGGTTGTGTGCATGCGTGAAAGTGAGTGGCTGTGTGCGTGTGTAAGTGAGTGGTTGTGTGCGTGTGTGAGTGAGTGGTTGTGTGCGTGTGTAAGTGAGTGGCTGTGTGCATGTGTGAGTGAGTGGTTGTGTGCGTGTGTGTGAGATGAGGGAAGAGACGAGGGGCAGGCAGGCAGGCAGGCAGGCACGAACCATCATGTACAGTCACTATCAAAAGTCCTACATCAAGGGAATGAAAGCGAGCCTCTGGAGTGAGTTTTATGAATCAATATTGCAGACACCAGCAGCTAGATTTTCGCACAAAAATAAATGAGGCCGTTTCATTGGAAGATGTTGCAGTAAGTTTTGGGCGTGACTGTAAGTTTGCGAGTTCGTCAGTCACTTGTTGGTCTGTTCGTCCATCTGTTTCCTTCAACCTTCCCCTCTTCCTGGTTCACGTTTCATTGGTCCTCATTTTTCTTCCTTTCCCTTTCGTCTTTTCTGTCACTCACTCTCTCTCCACTTCACCTTTTCCTTATTGTCATCTTCACAAACAAACAAACAAACAAATAAACCCACACACACACACACACACATTCTCTCTCTCTCTCTCTCTCTATCTCTCTCTCTCGCGCTCTCTCTCTCTCTCTCTCTCTCTCTCTCTCTCTCTCTCTCTCTCTCTCTCTCTCTCTCTCTCTCTCTCTCTCTCTCTCTCTCTCTCTCTCTCTCTCTCTCTCTCTCTCTCTCTCTCGTTATTCTGTTTAGCAAGCACACACACACACACACACACAGTCTCTTTATGTCTGTCTGTTTAACATGCATACACACAAACCCACACGCAAAATATTTCCATCCCTCACTGTATTTTTCATATATTCGATTATCTGTTTATCATATACGTACACGCACACATAAAATCTCTCTCTCTCTCTCTCTCTCTCTCTCTCTCTCTCTCTCTCTCTCTCTCTCTCTCTCTCTCTCTCTGGTGAATGAATACACGACACAATGACTAGACTATTCCCTCTCCTCTACACAACTCTCCTATGAACTTGTCCCCCCCTCTCATTTGACTCCATCGAGGTGGTCCTTTTCTCCCGTTTTATGAAGTGCTTTGTGTCACAGGGAATGGTAGGTGTGGGGGAGACGGACAGCCCTGTGATTTGCCCTGTGTTCCCCGGACTGATTAATGGGGCCTTGTCACCGGTAGCGTTAAGGCCAGACCGCCGCCTCGTTTGGGACTGCAAGGGGAGTAGGAATGTGTCTGTGTGTTTGTCTGTTTGTCTGTTTTTCTGTCTGTTTGTCTCTGTGTATGTGTGTAGTGTATGTCTTTGTGTGTGCGTGTGTGTATGTCCTTGTGTGTGCGTGTGTGTATGTCCTTGTGTGTGCGTGTGTGTGTGTCTATAAAACTGTGATATGAAAGAGACATTCTATCTGAGAATATTGTAAATTTATTTGGGTTTAAATGTGTGGCTGACAAATATGTGATTGGAGGATATGAAGGGGAAGGAATGAAGGAAGGAAGGAAGGCGAGAACTAGGCGAGAAAGAGAAGTGAAAGGGAAGGCGGTGATTTTAAATTAATTGATTAGGAAGAACGAAGAGCGCCTTGGGCCGAGAATACCCTGTAGAAAGTGGGAGAAGGTGATAAAGGAAAGAATGAGATGGAAGAAAGTAGAAAGGAAAGAGAGAGGGAATCAAGAGGACTGAAAGAGATGTTGGGGGGGGGGAGACGAGGAAGAGATAAATAAGAGGCTAGGAAGAAGAAAGGGAAGGAAGGAGTGGAAAGAAGAGGGGCTAAGAAGAAGAGGGGGAAGGAAGGAGTGGAAAAGAGAGGAGCTAAGAAGAAGAGGGGGAAGGAAGGAGGGGATAGAAGAGATGCTAGGAAGAAGAGGGGGAAGGAAGGAGTGGAAAGAAGAGGATCTCAGAAGAAGAGGGGAGAAGGAAGGAGGGGATAGAAGAGGAGCTAAGAAGAAGAGGGGGAGGAAGAGATAAAAGAGATGCTAGGAAGAAGAGGGGAAGGAAGGAGTGGAAAGAAGAGGAGCTCAGAAGAAGAGGGGGAAGGAAGGAGGGGGAAAGAAGGAGGGGATAAAAGAGGAGCTAAGAAGAAGAGGGGGAAGGAAGGAGGGGATAAAAGAGGAGCTAAGAAGAAGAGGGTGAAGGAAGGAGGGGGAAGGAAGGAGGGGGAAGGAAGGAGGGGATAAAAGAGGAGCTAAGAAGAAGAGGGGGAAGGAAGGAAGGAGGGGATATAGAATTCTGAGTGAGTAACAGTGAGAGTGTGGGGTGTTGTTATAACTTTCTCTAGACGTCCTCTGTTATTTCGTCTATAAATTCTTGAGTTCGTCTTAATTCTCATCATTACCTCGTTCCGTCATTTTCTTGCACATTCTTTTATCTTTTCGGCAACATAATCGTCAAGAAGTAGATCATTATCCTTTATATAGTCCAGCGTTAATATCAAAAGTCATCCTATGTAATTGCTTGGCCAAGTCATTACCAGTGGGTTTTCTTTTGTCATTAAACATTTTATCATAATAATTGCTTCGTACCATTTTAATTGGTATTATAACAACAAAGGTTCTATCATAATACTACTCATAAGTACTTTCCCTTTTCCAATTCTCTTCTTTTTCTTCATATTTTCCTCTTCCCCCCCCTTTCCCTCCTCCTCCTCCTCCCCCCCCTTTCTCTCCTCTTCCTCTTCCTCCCCCTTTCTCTCCTCCTCCTTTCCCCCTTCTACCCCTCCCCTTCATATTTTCTTCTTCCTCCTCCATTCTCTCCTCTTCCTTTCCCCCTTCTACCAATACCCATTCATATTTTCCTCTTCCTCCCCCTTTCTCTCCTCCTCCTTTCCCGCTTCTACCACTACCCCTTCATATTTTCCTCTTCCTCCCCCTTTTCTCTTCCTCCGTCACCCCCTTTCTCCCCTTTTCCTCCTTTCCCGCTTCTACCACTACCCCTTCATATTTTTCTCTTCCTCCTCCATTCTCTCCTTCTCCGCCCCCCCTTTCTCACCTCCTCCTTCACCCCCTCCTTCCTCCCCCTTTTTCTCCTTCTCCTTCACCCCTTTCTCACCTCCTCCTTCACCCCCCCTCCCTCCCTCTCCTCCTACAGTGTCGCGGTACTTATGTGAAGAAGGAAGAAGGGACGAAGGAAAGGAAAGGAAAAGGGGGGAGGGGAAGTTAATTTAAACAGTGACTCAGTGTTATTCCTTCTTTCCTTCCTTTCCAGCTTTCCCTCTATCTCCCTTCCTCTATTTTTTTTTTTTTTTTTTTTACCCTTTAGCCTACATCTCTTTCATCCTTTTCTCATTTTCATATTCTATCATAATTCTTTTAGTTTCTTTTCACCTCTATTTCATATCCACTTTTTTTCTTTTCCCTTCCCACCAATCACTATAATCTCCACATCACCAATTCAAATTTATCACCACCATCATCATCCATCACAACCCCTGTACTGTAAAACCCTCACAACACGACTTCACAACACATAGCCTAATCTCTGTATCACCCTCTCAAAACTATCACCCCCATCATCATCATCATCACCACAACCACTGCACTGTACAACCCCTACAACATGGCTCTTACACTATCTTTATCACCATTACAACACTATCTTTATCACCATCACAACACTATCTTTATCACCATCACAACACTATCTTTATCACCATCACAACACTATCTTTATCACCATCACAACACTATCTTTATCACCCTCACAACACTATCTTTATCACCATCACAACACTATCTTTATCACCATCACAACACTATCTTTATCACCATCACAACACTATCTTTATCACCATCACAACACTATCTTTATCACCATCACAACACTATCTTTATCACCATCACAACACTACCTTTATCACCATCACAACACACATCAATTAACATGCACAACACTATCTTTATCACCATCACAACACTATCTTTATCACCATCACAACACTACCTTTATCACCATCACAACACACATCAATTAACATGCACAACACTATCTTTATCACCATCACAACACTATCTTTATCACCATCACAACACTATCTTTATCACCATTACAACACTATCTTTATCACCATCACAACACACATCAATTAACATGCACAACACTATCTTTATCACCATCAAAACACTACCATTATCACCATCACTGCACTACCTTTATCACCATCACAACACACATCAATTAACATGTACAACAACCACAACACGCCCGTACCAAAATCAAAGCCACCCCCAACATTACCCAATCCTCACCACTACCGGTATATCATTACTCCAATATTCCTCCACTCTCTTATTAATAAAACATTTATGGTCTTGGGTGAAAAAAAAAAGAATGATATCTGTGAGTCGCCTTAACCCTAGGAAGGAAGAATTGTTAACAGGTCTTGTGTATTAAGTGATATCATTTGTTTTATCTGGACGAGAAACATTGTAAGAATAACAAGAAACATAGTCAGAATATCAAGAAAAACAGTCAGATCAACAAGAAAATTAGTCAAAACAACAAGAAAAATGTTAGAGACTAAAGGAGAATGAATGTTAATGATATCAGGTGTTTCGTTTAGGGTTATGGCTTGCCTGTTCAGACCACGACCAGAACCCAACAATCTCTGACGCATCCTTTCCCACAGTGTCACTCAGAACATGACAGAAAAGAAATGGTCCGCTGTGAGCTTTTCAATCACAGCAACACATCTGGAGTCTGAAGGTAAAACAGCTGAATAAATTAACCATAAACGTTTTTCTTAGGGGGGGGGGGGGCTCGTAAATATACTAGGAATGGTACGAGAGAATAGGGCTAGGGCATCAAATTTTTCATGTAATTTTTATTCTTCCTCAGCGATGCAACTGGCCTCGGGGTCGTGTGATGGGAGGGTCGTCTGTACTCAACTACATGCTGTACGTGCGAGGCAACAGGAGGGACTACGATCAGTGGGAGGCCCTAGGTAACCCTGGCTGGGGCTTCGATCACCTCCTCCACTACTTCAAGAAATCTGAGGACAACAGAAACCCTTACATCGCTAGAAACGGTGGGTACTGGTTTCAGTTGATGAGGAGAGGGCGTAGATACGTGCAGTTAGAAACGAAAATCATGTCAGCTGCCACCAAAAATTAGTGGTGGAGTTTTTGTTTACTTTATACCATCCAATTATACCTCTTATGCGATGTCTAGATACTGATGTGCTCCATGCTCACTAATGGATGACGAAGAACAGATGAATACTGCTCTGAAGAGACATGATCTGTAAATCTGA
>JAWQEG010000830.1:0-67500 GCA_033782935.1 Petrolisthes cinctipes | reverse complement strand
GTGAAGAAAGGGGAAGAAAGACAGGGGAATAAAGGCAGGGGAATAAAGACAGGGGAGTGAAGACAGGGGAATAAAGACAGGGGAATAAAGACAGGGGAATAAAGACAGGGGATAAAGACAGGGGAGTGAAGACAGAGGAATGAAGACAGAGGAATGAAGACAGAGGAATGAAGACAGGGGAGAAATGTTCTTATGTAAGTGTCGTTTTGCTCTACTGAATTAACCTCTTCTTTTCCACTTTTATTTATACCCTGACATACTCGACCTTCCTCTAACCCTCACCTGTCCTTCCCAGTTCTCTCTCTCACTTTAATGTGTCCTACCTTATCCTACCTTTTTCTAACCCCATCCTGCCCCACACTATTCTAACCTTAATGTATCCTTCCATATCCTACCTACCTTTTTCTAACTCTGACGTGCTCTGCCCTACCCTACCCTGTTCTAACCTTAATGTGCCCTACCTTACCCTACCCTTTTTCTAACTCTGACGTGCCCTACCCTATCCTGTTCTAACCCTAATGTGCCCTACCTTACCCTACCTTTTTCTAACTCTGACGTACCCTGCCCTACCCTGTTCTAACCCTAATGTATCCTTCCATATCCTACCTTTTTCTAACTCTGACGTGCCCTTCCCTGCCCTACCCTGTTCTAACCCCATTCTACCTTTTTCTAACCCTATACCCTACCCTCGCTACAGATCCCAGTGCTGCAGGACCTACCAGTGGGCCACAACCTTCAGGACCACATCGGTACAGGCGGCCTTGTCTTCCTCATAGACCGCAAAGTATCATTGGTTCAGACACGCTACGAGAACTTACCGTCAGTCCTCAAATACGCCATGTTTGGATCAGGTCAGTCTTGAAGGGAAAGTCTGAGATATTTGTATGGTAATTAAGGGGGTGTGGGAATAGGGGAGCAGGCTTTGGGGGGGTTTAGGGTGGTGCGGGAGTAGGGGACATGCTTGGGGGGGGGGGTTTTGGGGGTGCAGGGATAGGGGGACAGGCTTGGGGTGGGGTTAGGGTGGTGCGGGAATATGGGACAGGCTTTCTACCCACCCCAAGCCTGTCCCCCTATTCTCGCACCCCCCCCCCCCCCAAGCCTGTCCCCCTATTCCCTCCCGCACCCCCATAACATGATAAGATTACTATTTTCTTAAAGGGGTTGTTTGTTGTTGTGGGCATCATGGGGTTCAAGAAGCCAATTAGTTGTTGTTGTTGTTGTTGTTGTAGTTCCCCAGATTGTTGTGCACGTATCTGTGAGCAAATGCACAGTTGCCCATACATGAATCTGGTACGCCTCGCTACTTATGAGATACTTACAACAGGAAGGAAAGTGAGCAAAAGTTATAGTTTGTTGACAAGCAGACAGTAATAAGTATACTGTCTGCGTGTCAACAAACTACATCTTTCTTCACTTTCCTTTCTTTTGTAGCCACCTCACAAGTAACGAGCCATACCAGCTTCATGTATGGGCAAATGTACTACGTGGTGTGTACTGACAGTTCCTGGGTATAACAAGGCTGTGTTGTGTCAGGTGTCCTCACTCACTGACTTAGTACGTGACTCTAATGACGTGACTCACCAACTTACCATTAACAAGACCAAAAAAATAATAATGAGAAAAAGAGTCCCACCGGAAGGCAGAGGAAAGGACGACCCAACCACCACCACCACTACTACCACCACCACAACCATTACTACCACTACCACCATACTATTACCACTACCACCACCACCACCACCACTACCACCACCACAACCATTACTACCACTACCACCATACTATTACCACCACCACTATTACCACTTACTAAACTTTATTAATAATGGCACCATATTTTTCTGTGGATGTTCATGCTCCTTTGATCAATTACCTCTGTCATGCAATGCTCAATGACATAATTATGAAGTCCCATAAACTCTCACTTTATGGTTGTATTCGTCATGGTCATTCTAATAGGAGAGACTTGGTAACCTAACAAAACGCCTTTACAATTTGGATACTATGACCAAAAGGAAGAGGAAATAAGCCAAAATGACCCTATTTTAGTGGTTTATTTCTCTCGTAATATAGTGACAGAACTGAGAAATCATGCAGATATATATGGACTTAATGTGCATGTAGAGCAGATAAGAACATTTTATTGTATTGTGTATCGTGTGTGTGTGTGTGTGTGTGTGTGTGTGTGTGTGTGTGTGTGTGTGTGTGTGTGTGTGTGTGTGTGTGTGTGTGTGTGTGTGTGTGTGTGTGTGTGTGTGTGTGTGTGTGTGTGTGTGTGTGTGTGTGTGTGTGTGTGTGTGTGTGTGTGTGGTCACGGCATGCCACTGCGACCACAACTAGGCAAGGCTATAGCACAGAGACCTAGATACCAGTGTGGGTTTGGGTAGGTCTGTCTGACTGGGGCCAACTTAGTATCCCATACGTTGTCTCTCCAAGTGTATTCGCTCTTAGGAACAACTCCCTATATAGAAGTCCTCCTCATGGCCTAGTGGTTAGGGCATAGTTGGTTTATAGTATATTGACCAACTTTGACAACAACAACAACAACAACAACTACAACAACAACAACTTTGACAACAACAACAACAACTCCCTATATATCTGTCTCACAGAGCCATGAGTCTCCTTCTTCATCATCCTTCATCTTCCATTCATCATCCTTCGTCCTCCGTTTATCGTCATTCGTTCATCTTCATTCCTCCTCCATTCATCATCCTTCGTCTATCACCCTTCTTCCTCCGTTCATCGTCCTTCGTCCTCCGTTCATCATCCTTCGTCCTCCGTTCATCATCCTTCGTCCTCCGTTCATCCTCCTTCGTCCTCCGTTCATCGTCCTTCGTCCTCCGCTCATCATCCTTCGTCCTCCGTTTCAATATTAGATTTGTTTTATCATATTCCTAGGTTTTCGCTAGTCCCTTAATTAACTCCTTCTCCGTCCTTCATCCTCCGTTTTCATGTTATATTAGCTCCTTCCTTATTCACAAGTATCCTCCAACTATCCGGAAACAGGTTGGAAAACGGTGGAATACTTATTAGACTGGCCTGAGGATGGAGGAAAATGTGACCGTGTGATACCATTCTTGAGGCGATCCATTGAGGCGAGAATTGGAATCTACGAAGCTCTCTTACAATGCAACAAAACCTTAAGGGGGTGCGGGAATAGGGGGACAGGCTTGGGGGGGTGCGGGAGTAGGGGGACAGGCTTGGGGGGGGAGTTAGGGGAGTGCGGGAATAGGGGACAGGCTTTCTACCCACCCCAAGCCTGTCCCCCTATTCCTGCACCCCCAAACCCCCCCCCCTCCCAAGCCTGTCCCCTACTCCCGCACCCCCTTAATATAATTGAAAACTTCCTCCCATAGTGACTGCAATACACGAATGTAAACAATGACTCCCACTATTATTTGTACACCGAAACAGGCTAAGCAAAGTTCCTCTAACAAGCTCTGGTCGTCTGCTGCGGAAGTTTACCATACCGAACACACTTGGGTAGTATGCGTGGGACCCCAGGCTATGACGACCCACCACCACCACCACCACAACATTCCTCCCTACACGTAACTTTCTCGCTGAATGAATCCGGTCGTGGCTAGTGAGAGTTGCTGCCTCGTACGTTTGGCAGCAACTCTAAGTGTGATCTCCGTCCAACTTATCCTACGTCATGTTGTTATAAGCATATATTATTATACATGGGATGTCTGAAGATGGTATATAAGTCGCATCACTCAAGGGCAGCTTTAACCCCCGAATTTCTGTACACTAACAAAAATAAAACAATAATAAAAATATTGGAAATTACATATGTTATGATGAAATCTGGACACCTCCCTGGCCGTCACAGTTCTACCTACAATTATTACCTGTTACAGTAACGTCAATTTGATCCCTGTGACGGCCAAGTAGTAGGGCGACAGGCACATACTGTAGTCTAAAGAACCTAATTAACGAATCGCCGAATAATTCATAACGTAGGCTGGGCTGTTGTGTATCTCGTGAATAATTATTAAAGCCATTTACTATATCTCAAGGACCATGGAATATCAATTGTGTGTATATGCTGATTATATTGAATTCCATTTTCTCTTATATTTGAATGTTGAGTGACGAGCCTGAGAGAGTTAAAAGAATGAACTGCCCTCAGGCTCTGTTGGCTTATATGTATGATAGTATGCGTAAACCCAAATTAAGCCAAGTCATAAGACAACACAACATGACGAACTGCAACAGAGATTAATACAACACAGCACGACACAACACAAAACACAGTGCAACACGCAACACAACATAGCAAATTACAGGACAGCACGACACAACAATAAACCTAATGCAACACGCGACACAACATAGCAATGCACAACATAACATAATACTACATAACACAACACAACACAACACTATACTATACGACACTCCAAAACACAGCGTAACGTAAAGTAAGCATAACATGACAAACGTAACACATAACGTAAAATAAAGCAAAACTAAAATAACCACAACCCAACCCAACCCAACTCAACCCAACCCAACCCAACCCAACTCAACTCAACTCAACTCAACCCAACACAACTCAACCCAACCCAACCCAACACAACTCAACCCAACCCAACTCAACCCAACCCAACCCAACTCAACCCACAAGGGAACCAAATGGAAACGATGATTATAGGGTCGATCTCCGAGCGATTTGGCGGCATTTTGGGGACTCACACAAACGATATCCCGGTTAGTAATGGTGACGAGGGGCGTTCTTAATGGCGATGGCATGTCGGGTTAAGGAGATGGAAGGGTTTAATTTACACACTGAACACCCGCTATAATTTACCTTACAAGTGGGCATTAATCTTGGGGAGTGAGGGGCGTAGCGTGAGAGGGGGTCGTCGTCATCGTCGTGTTGGATATGAATGAGGTTTAAGTCTGGACGGAAGGGGAGTGGGATACTATTTATTATCTTCGTTTTGTTGAAATGTCTGGTGATAGTCCAAGCGTAATATGAAGGAAACACTGGAAGATTTGGATTTTCCTTCTGTGTCGTATAAGATGGTCTTGTGTTTGTTCAATTCGTTATTCAGGAACTGCACTTCATTATTTTTCTCTTTCCTGGCGAAAATGTACCGGCTCACCCATCTATCTTGTTTTACTTTTTTGATGCAGTGCAATCCAAGACAAATTACACAAAATATCTACACAAATAGTTACTTAACTGCACCTGATAAATTACTTATAAATATTAAAGTGGAAGCGAAACGTGTACCATCGCTCAAAAAAGTATCGGAAAAAATTCTGCAACTGCAATTAGACAAATCGGACGAAAGTTTCTGGTAAATGGTAGAGGATAAGGCGTGAAGTCTTGTTCATTATGAGAGCCATTGCACCCTATTTTTCAGATACTTGTTTGAGCAATGGTACATACCAGTCATAATACTTTACCATTCAAGTCACATAATATATTTTGGGTAAATGTTTGTTACGGATTTGTGTTTAAGTCCTCCTTCCCAACTACATCAAAACTGCGGAAGAGAAAGACTCAGCGATTATATTCATTAAGTGAACCTTCCGTTTTTTGTGTTTGCCATCTAGAATCTAACAATGAAGTATGCTTAAGCATTTCTTGTTCTACTTACGCAAGAAACAGAAAGTAGAGTGGGCCAGATAGGGCAAGTGGCGTAATTTCGCACGGTAATGATGGAGGGAGTATCAGTGGGGCAGGAAGGAAGGAAGGGGGAAAGAAACCAAATAGGGTAATTACGCAACACATCCATCGCCAACATTGGCCGGGGTTAATGAGCAGGTGATCAAGGGAAGGTAAATAGATACTTAGACAGGGGAATATTTTCTCCTCCCACCCGCTTTACTATGAGTTGTTCGATTTTTGGCATATTGTCACCGAGAATAATGACTTACCTGAACTCAATGCTTGGAAATGTGGCATACGTGCATTTTAGGAGACGAGTAAGTCTGCTAGAAAGAATGCAGTAAAGGCACACGTGAGATGTATTCTGTGAAAATTCCAGGCCTTTGCTTAGCCTTAGCACATGAAATTATGTTTTTTCCCCTCATGTTACTGAAGATGAGTATTAAAGGCAAAAAACCCTGTGAAATTATAAAAGGTAAGAGAATCCGAAAAGAGGAAATTTATTAGATCCTCTCATTCTCTCCCTCCCTCTATAGGTCCACTGACAGTACTGGGAGGAGTGGAGGGGCTGGCGTTTGTCAAGACCAAGTTCGCCAATCAGACCGACGACTGGCCAGACATCGAGTTCCACTTCATCTCCGGCTCCCCAGCCTCAGATGGCGGTAGACAGATACGCAAGGTGCACGGACTCTCAGAACGGGTAAGTGGAACAGGAAGTGGAGCGGGAGTTTTGTGTGAGTAAAGGATACAGAGATATAGTAGAGTGAAAGAGATGGAAAGCTAGTGAGGGGGAAATAGTGATAGGGATGGAGAGTTGGGAGAAAGGAAAGAAAGGGACGAAAACTAGTAATTAAAAAATAGAGAGAGGGATGTAAAGTTTGTAGAAGAAGAAGAAGAAGAAGAAGACGAAGAAGAAGAGAGTTTGTCGTGATAAGGATGGAGAGGTTATATTGTAGAAGGAATATAGAATATGCGAAAGATAAAAGAAGGGACGGAGAGTGACTAGACTCTAGAGGAGAGTAAATATGATGGAGAGTTGGTAGAAACAAGGTGAGTACTGCAGTGTAGAGGGTAAGAGACAATTGGAGTTTTAACAAGTCTTTTCTTAGTAATTTATTCAGTCAGCAGAAGTCAGTGCTATATAATATGAATCCAAATTATAGGTGAAATGTATGAGATGTTAAGGAATAATTTATAGATATTTATTACTGCATGTTAGAGGCAAAAATTATTATAAAGAACGCATTATGTCTTTCATCAGTATGTTAGAAATATTCACTCATATGATGTTAATATATAATTTATAAACTATATGCCATTACGTTGTGGATTAACGTTACCTGTATGTATGTATATTTAATGTGTAGGTAAGTAGACATGACTGTGACCCTGGACTGTTACTTAAAAACATACTAAACTTGTCACACTGTCTGCTTCACTGTGTCACTGCCCTCACCCTACCCCTTTATTTTATTAAGGACCTTGTGATTGTGTAAGAAAATTGGAGGCTTCTGCAGATTCCTCCTGACCATGCCACGAAACAAGCTCCTTTCATATAGATCGTGTTTCGTGGCAATGTTTGAAGGACTCTCATATCTCCAATATTCTCACAACATCACAGGGTCCCCTTTAGTCACTATTAGCACTACATTCATTTTCACCTTCCTATCCTCTTTTTGTTCTTACATATTATTCAACCTTCTCTATATTTTGTTACTTTATCCCCCCCTCTTTTCTTCTATATTCCTCTAATTCAGGGGTTCTTAATCATTCAACTCTCAAGTAGCAATAGATAATTATATTCTTCGAGCCGTCCTACATAAGATGAGACAGACAGATGTTTCCTGAATACTTATACAGACTTAATTAATAGTCATAATATTCTCCTAAAGCAACTTATTGTAATGTTTATATTGAATCTGTTTTAGAATCTGATGTTGAAAAATCGCCTGTCGCATATTTTATTACACATAAATCTGACTCTAAATTATGCTGTTGGTTGAATAGACTGTGAGCCTCTTAAGAACGCACACTATTTATATTCGAATATCATCCCTATCAAGTGTCTATTATTAAATCCCTCTGAAGGGTTAAGTAATAACTAGAACAAAACGTATTTCCGAACAAAAGGTGCATTTATGGTCAACTTTAAATAAACCCTTCGTCTATTAATTTATTTGGAGGCACGTTTTTATTCTTTTGTGGACACAGGTTAACCTCCTTCCTCCCCCTACCCTCAACCATTCACTGTACCCCTCGTGCCACCCCCCCCCCACCCTCCCTGTTGTGTAAGCACTGTGTTTGCAGGTACAGATCGCTTCTGCTCAGCCCCTCCCTCCGTCTCTTTCCTGTTAGACGTCCAAGTGTTGGCTCAAGAGGGTACGAAGGGTGGTTAGGTTAGGTTAGGTTAGGTTTGGTTAAGTTAGGTTAGGTTAGGTTTCTTCCCCCTCCCACTCATTTCCCTCACCACGCCCCCTCCCCCAACCCTTAAGAACTCTTTTCAACTAACTACTCCTTTTCCACCATCCACCTGTGCACTTATACCCAGAGTCTCGTATAACTTCCTGCCCACCTCACCCTCACCTCACCCTCCTTATCTTCTTATGTTCATAGCTCACACGTAGTTGGGTTAAGCCTAAAACGTTCGGTGGTACTATTACTTTTAACCCTTTGAGTACAAGTATCGTCAGGTTTAAAGACAATAACCCTGAGACAGTGTTGATAAGAGTCACGTTGCCGGTAACACTGCTTGGAACTCATGGGGGGTTAACTGAGATAATGTTTTATTTCTCAATGTTTGCATTGTCGTGTGCCTTCGTAAAATCATCTGGAGTTGAGTAGCAATACAGTAACAATAATCGACACTTGCACCCGAGGGGTTAAATTTTAACAAGGGGAGGTACTGCACATTCCCTCTTTACCGCCTGACGCTTCTGTTTAACTAAGGAGAATTATCTGCATTTTAAAGATTAATAACTCAGCTAAATGTACTACTGTGCAATCAATCTAGATTTATATCCACTGTATTTTTAGGCTTCGAATAGTCTCCAGCTGTCATCTTTGTTATAATTATTATAAATCATAAATGGTGTGTCAGGCGACGGAAATCTCTTTTGTTGATACAAGAATGTGCAGAATCTCTCCTCGTTTGATGATAGTAAGATGCTGTATGGGAAATGGAAGCCCCTGAATCACACACTCTGTAGCAAGAAACAGACAAATCCTGTATAGAGTTAATATTTTGTGGGTCGTTTAAAGTACTTAGTAGACTCCAATTCGTATACAACATCACCCTCCCTCAACCCTTACATCAACACAAGAAAGAGAAGTTTGTGGCTTTACTTGTGAGTCCTTTAAAGTAATTTTGGTGTTTCAGATTGGATTTATTAACGGATATATTGGTTTCATTTCGTCACTGTATACCGCACTTTGGCAGTATTTAATTATGTATTCACGAAACAAACTCACGACAAAAACTCTTATTAAATCGGTTCACAGTTCATCTCTGGGGCTTATAAGGGTTTAGGGGGTCATCTGATGTCGTCAATTTGGAGAGTTGCTGGTTTCTCCATATAAACTTTGAAATTAGACAATTTCTCCACTCGTATAGTGAGACACTTCAGACCCCAGCCAAACCCTTATATTATAATTCTTCAACTATCCATTCATTTCCTTCTGTTTCCTTGGTAATTGCTGTCCCACCTCTCTATCACTATTTCTCTCGTCCTTCGGGTTTTTTTTTCAAGCCTATGGTAATCTTCGTTTATCCTCAAATTTAAATCAAATGGGTAAATACTATTCTGTTTTCCATCATAATTGTGGAGGTATCAGTAGCCATCGAATTTGACCACAACAGATGACCCCCTTAAAGGCACCTGTGATGTAGTCAGAAAATTGGAGGTAAATGAGTCCTTCAAATATTGCCACGAAACACCACCTATAGGGAAGGAGCGTGTTTCGTGGCATAGTCAGGAGGAATCAGCAGAAGCCCCCAATTCCCATACACGATCACAGGGTCCTTAAGGGCACCACCGTCAGCGGCACGTAGAGAGTATGAACCTAGAATAACTAACTCCATACCCTTCCTCTCTCTCTCCCCTTCCCCCCTGCCCCTGCCTGACACCCCAAACCCCAGACCTGGTTGGGGTACCTCAAACCCCTAGCGTTCAGGGACACTTGGAGCGTAATGCCTACCTTACTACGACCCCGAAGCACCGGCTACATCACCCTAAGGTCCTCCAGCCCCTTCACCAAACCCCTCATCGTGCACAACTACCTGACCGACCAACTGGATGTGAGGGTCATGGTGGAAGGTAGGCGAATGAGTCACACAGAAACATTTACACAGGCATAGAACTTAAACACACACACACAGACAAGGGACAGCTAATATGACTCCTATTTATTATTACTACTATAATTTTTGTTGAGGTTGGGATGAGGTGGCTGTTGACAATGACGCGTTTTCTACACGTTTTTCTGTTTGCCTTTTCCAGAATACACAGCTGCTATGAGCGGCGGCGGCGGCGGCGGCGTCGGCGGTGGTGATGGGGGGGGGGAAGAGGGGGGGGAGCAGCGCGAAATCTTTTGTACATAATTTTTTCAGCCTTTCTTTATCATCCTTCTTCTATCCTTTTGTGTCCAACGTCAGGGGGTATATTCATAGTACTGGAGGGGGGGTTGGAGGGGGAGGGGGAGATGCTTTCATTTATCTTTGTTTTCTCTACCTCAAATAAATCTATTTACTCTTGTCCTTCATTGTTTATCTCGGAATCATCTTTGTTTATCGAGATTATTTATTCTGGTCTTCCGTTTACCCGTTCCATCACTAGCACATTTTTTAAGCAGAATTTTTCTTCTCGCTCTCTCCTGAAACACCAAGTAAATAAAGAAAAATAATTATTCTTTTACCGTGGAATGTATTTTTGCCTCATACAATAGTTTTCTTACTCAGAATTGTCACAACCATCTCATCGTATTGGTTTCACCTTTAATAACAGAGGATCGGGGAAACAGAAAATATTATGGAAATGAACGAAAAGAAGGGAATAATGTCAAATAGAAAATATCAGAACAACAGAGAGAGAGAGAGAGAGAGAGAGAGAGAGAGAGAGAGAGAGAGAGAGAGAGAGAGAGGAGGAAAACTTGACACGACCACCAACAAACATAGGCAAAAAAAATCTCATCTTCCCCCTCCGTGTTATTATTTTTTTTTTTTTTTGTTCCTCCTCAACACAACACCCGACACTTATTGTTTGAGCTTTTTCTTCACACTCCCTGCCGCTGGACACTCAAGGGAGGAGAAGAATTATATAGTACTTTACTAAGTACTTTATTTCTCGTTTTTTTTTTTCAGGTGTTTCTGTCCCATCACATTCTTTTTTCCTATAGCGTTTCCCACAGCCTCTTTCCTCCATCCAGCCCACAGACCTTCCTTCCTACATTCCTTCTCTCATCCAACCCAGCCGTCTTTTCCACAGCAGCTTCTGATCCCATCCCACTGTCAATCTCTCATCCAGTCCCATTACCAGTCCCTTTCTTCTCTCAGCCAAGCCTTCAGCCTCATCCACAAGCATAATGAACTGTGGCAAGCCTCCTTATCCACCCAGAGCCAATGTACTCCTCAACCAACCAACCAACCTCCCTCAGCCAACCCCACCTGTATACACTCTGATTCTGACCCGGTTCCACAGCCAGGCCAACCTATTCCAGCCTCTCCCACAGTCAAGCTAACCTCTTCCAACCTCTCCCACAGCCAAGCCAACCTCTTCCAGCCTCTCCCAGTCAAACTAACCTCTTCCAGCGTCTCCCACAGTCAAGCTAACCTCTTCCAGCCTCTCCCACAGCCAAGCCAACCTCTTCCAGCCTCTTCCACAGCCAAGCCAACCTCTTCCAGCCTCTCCCACAGCCAGTTCCTTCCAGCCACTCCCACAGCTTCTCTCTCTTTTTCTCCTTGTGTAAATATATCATGTCCTTCACCACCTCCTTTACAGACGTGGCAGCAGATGTTCAAACCCATCTCGTTTAGGGACAGCTGGTCGGTGTATCCCATGTTGCTGCGTCCCAACTCAAGGGGTTACATTACTCTCCGTTCAGCCAGCCCATTCGACAAGCCCTATATCACTCACAACTACCTGACCGATCCCCAAGACGTGAGGGTCATGATCGAAGGTAACGGCCGGCCTGGGCACCCACATGCACCGGATTCATTCACTCACATCCTTCAGTAATATTTACCTTGGTGCACCAGACCCATTCCTACACATGTTATAACCTTTTAATGACTCTACAATCCTTATGCACTGGACCCAACCATTCACGTAGTAATATATATTATAAACTTCGATGTACTGAAACAATTCATATACGTAGTCTACGCTTAATGGTGGACTTTCCTGTTAACAATTGTGATAATTTGCTTCTTTAGACATTAATCATATAAAAAAATAACCGGTTAGGTATTTACGTAATGATTGAAATTAATGACAGTGAATATGCAGAGCCACTGTTATTATATGCAAAAATATAGAAAATTTTAATAACAAAAACAATTATTTTCTGGACTAATACTAAATGATGCCATAAGCAAGGGTGGGTCGCTGGAATGGAAAGTCCTTCATTATTTTGCTTATGCTTTGCTGTTGTCACTAAGGATGGTGGAGGGTACATACATACTGTACATAACAGTGTATTCATAGTGTGGAATACCGTTCTTTATTAGACCACATCTCACGCGTCTCAAATATACAGTACCGCTACAGTAGAAAATTACACCACTCATTTCACACAGTACAATCAACAAACACACTTACTATACCCTAACCAGTAACCATAACTTTACACCGTAGTTAGTGTGAATAAGTATGGGTTTAATAACAGATAACTCTTTTAGTTAGTCCAGTAGTAAGTAGTTTAGTAGTAGTAGAGCAAGAGTTGGTTTGCTTTTCCCAGGCATTTTATATTGTGATGATTTACAATTCTTGTTTACCTATAAATCTCCATCTTGCATGTATATATAAACCTGCTTAATGATCACTTGTAAATAATGCAATATTGTCTTTCTTTCAGCTTCCTCTCTGTGCTGACTACCGAACGCTTTTTTTTTATTTTTTTTTTAAGTTCTTTATTTACCTTTAGTACTGTACAAGCCCCAAACGTTCATATAAATTTAACTAAGTGTCTGCTGCATATAGTTTTCTGTATGGTCTAGCCTCATGAATAAGTGAGGACGTATTCCGTTCTATGGGGAACTATTACAAAAACAAGACTCTCCATAATGTTTGCTTTATTTATTGTCATGTTTCTCTTGTTTCCATGATTAGTTGTGGAAAAATAATGATCGTTATGGAGTGTTTTATCGTATTCCTACTAAACTTCGATCAAAGAACTTAGGGTGTTTTTGCTAGTTGTTGCTCCAGCCGCATTATATAAACACCCCATAAAATCCATTACGGGATGTTTCGAGCGAATTTAAGGGGAGATTTTCTTGTTGGTGAATTGAAAAGTCTGCGATTCCTCCAAACTATGTCAAAAAACAGACGACTTATTTGTCACTTTACTGAGGGATCTGTTTTGTGGCATAGTTTGGAGGAATCAGTAGCCCACAAATTTACCCTCCAAAGAGAATCCCCCGTTAAGGGTTACCGACTCGTCCAAACCACGGAATTGAAAACGAGAAAACCAATACTCCAGTCATTCAGATCGTGGAGTGATTAGCATTACAACACACGTATCGATTCCTTCAAACTATTACACGTTACAGAATCAGTAGTGAGAGATAGACTTTTAGTGGCAGCCAGATTCAAAACTTTTAGTGGTCAGTAATCTAGTGTTATTTCAGTGACCTACAGTTATTTAGTGATCTACAGTTATTTAGTGACCTAAAGTGAGTTATTCAGTGATCTACAGTTATTTAGTGACCTACAGTTATTTAGTGACCTACATAGTTATTTAGTGACCTACATAGTTATTTAGTGACCTACATAGTTATTTAGTGACCTACATGCAGTTATTTAGTGACCTACATACAGTTATTTAGTGACATACAGTTATTTAGTGATCTACATACAGTTATTCGTCAACATCCTAGAATACTGATTTCACCAGACTGTGCCAACATAAGCCATAACTCAGGTAATTTGTCGTGTGGTCAAGTTTGGTGGAACCGGTGACCTTCTGTCTGCCAAATTAATGAATAGCCTGTGATGGTGTCAGCGGGTAGGAAGCTTCTGATCACTCCAAACTATTCCAAGAAACAGACTCCCTCATTTCCTACCAGTAAATCTTCCCCAAGGTTACTGTATAATAGTCAATTTGTAGATGACCGAGTTGTTTGTTATCTGCTCTAACCAACCAACCAACACACACACACACAGAGAGAGAGAGAGAGAGAGAGAGAGAGAGAGAGAAATGTAGACAGTTGTATTGATAAGTAGAGAGAGAGAGAGAGAGAGAGAAATGTAGACAGTTGTATTGATAAGTAGAGAGATAGTTATATTGATAGATCGTGGACAGATAGATTGTTTATATACACACACACACACACACACACACACACATACACACACATACACACATACACCGGCAAGAGCTCTCATATAAGCAAGTGAGTAATCTCGTTCAAAGGCGGCAGATTATCTAGTGGAGTTATCGTGGTATCAAGGTGAATGTCTCCTAATCCTATCCGCTCTCTCTATTTGTATCTATATCTGTTTTTCTCTCTCACTCTGTCCTCTCTCTGTCTCTCTCTCTCTCTCTCTCTCTCTCTCTTTGTCATTTTGTTCTCTCTCACTCTGTCTTCTGTCTGTGTCCCTGTCTGTCTGATAGGAAGCAAAAATGATTGACAGTGATAATATGCTACAAAATCAACAAACCAGCACGAGGATGCATGCATAATACACCTGTTGCTGTCTCACTCACTACCATCGATTTCCGAGGCTTACGTGGTGGTGCTGCGTCCACACTCCAACTGTCTCCCTCCATCACTGTTTATGATATTCATGACCCTCCCTCACCAAAGGCAATGGCTGATACCTTGCCACACCACACCTCCATCAGTCAGTTCAGTGTCCACAATAAGGCAGCTCATCCAGCCTGGCCCCCCATCAAGCTGCCACAGGGTCGACGAGTTACATTCACAATCCGTGGTGGGTGTCATGCAAGCTTTCAGCAGTCATCAATTTGCTGACTGTGTGCCTCATAAATCTGCCAGGGAGTCGTTCGCTGACCTCGTATATTTACCAGGAGGGAGGGAGGAGAGGGGGGTGGGGGCTTCTCGTTCACCAAGAGTGCACGCAACTAAGTGGGATGTCGTTGGATGGTGGGGTCGTTGTCATTGCTGTCGTTATGGTCATTGTCATAATATACGTCACTTTAATGTTAATAACAATACATTAGTTATTTTTTATGTCGTCATTATCAACAAGACAAATTTCTGATGTCTGTGTGTCTGCAATATGTTTCGGGACAGTGTTTGGAAGATTCAATTTACTATAAAAGAAATTCTCTCGTTAATAGTATTCGATATAATATTCAACGTCTATCATCGGGGGGTTCATTAGGCAGGAGTTTAGACCTTGTATAATCGTAGCTTCTGACTGTATGCAAGTCCTTCGATTTCTATTCACAAAAGCAAAGTTCACTCTTAACTTAAAATTTTATTCGTTAGCGTTTATTCATGGCGAGGACTGGTACCCGAAACTGCTTCGAAATAATACAGCTCATACAAATAAAATAGCAAAATAATTCACTGCTTTCGGAATGAACCTGAAACATTGTGGTGAGGTCAGTATTGCAAACATACGAACAACTCCAAACTCTTAAGATGTTTTGTGAATACCGGCCAACTGATGTCCCAGTGGGGATTGACAACTAATGGAGAGAGAATGGGAGTTCTGTGTTATTCTCTCCGTCAGACACTATTTCTTTCATTCTTTCTCTCTGGAGACAATGAGTTGAGACTTGCATTTTTCAACCCTTGAGTAAAGTGAGACATTGAATATACTGTTTTAAGTCGTTGAGTAAACTGGAAAATTTCGTCCCAGTCCTTCCTATTGAGACTCTAAGTGCTGAGAGATAATCAGAAAATGTCATTCCATAAACACTGATAAACCAAAATGAGAGAAAAGGACTATGACTTTATTCTCACTAATTTAAACAATTAAATTTACTCTGATAATAACCGAGCCAAGTCACCAACAAGTGTGCGACGTCTACTACGAAAAGTCCCACAAAATGATTCACGACTGTACTGCACCACGAGTGACTTGGGAAGAACACGACTAGAATAGGGAAACAATACAGTAGACGACAGGTTCTCGTTTCCACGCTTGTCCTCCTGAATACACGTCATCACATCACCAGTGTTGTCCCCAAACTAAACTTACAGTATTCCAGTATATTTTTCACACATTTTTTTTTTTCCACGAATACATTTTTATATGCATGTTCTTTATTGCGAGAGTAAAGTTTTGCCTGCTACATTTTTTAGGGGGGTTTCCATGTACAAATTTCAATATGCAAGTTCTACGTTGGGATGATTTTTCATAGAATCTTAATCAACATGGGTATGCCTTTGTTTCTTCACGTCTGCCTCGCTGACTCGATGCTCCACGGTTTCTGTGGCTTGTATTTAGTAATGGATTAATTTTAGTAGCATATATTTCCTTCGCATTTAATCTTTCATTCTGAGAGTCCGTGTATTTCTTTTCTTCCTAGAGTGAGCTAGTGTACAGTTGGACACACATATTCGTGGTACAGTTGTTAGGACGATGCTTATCCGAGAGGGTGGTAAAGCACTAATGTCCTCAACTGTACATGGCACGGATTTGTGTGTGCATCTATCTCTTTCTGTACATAATTATCAACACGTACACGTTGTATATAGCCCTCCAGCTGGCCGTTCAAGTGTTTTGTATCTGATCATGACTGTTCCAAAGTTAGTCAAATTTTATGTATTTTTATGATTCATTTATGCGGGCTTTGGACGCAAAATAGAGAGCATAACAATTGCAAATTTAGGAAGAGCCGAAAAGGGTTAAAATTAAAAGTTTGTATTTTTAGCGAATAAATCTATGAATTGCAAAAGGGTGGACAACCAGGATTAGGATAATTTGACATGTATATTGGTCGGTGATATATAATACTAATTGATACCGTATGTATAATGATTACTTTCTAGATCGAGGGAGCCAAAGTCATAATGTACACTCGCAATCCAAAATTTGTATCCAGGTCTTGTTGAAGTTTCGAATCATTTGACATACTAGTGAATCAATTACAACACTTATCCTGTTTCATATTTGTTTGAGCTCGCTTAATACTCGATCAGGGTATTCGAAGTAAGCCTGGATACATGTTTTGGATTGCGAGTGTACACCCACCTACAAAAGCGCTGTCGCCTCACCAAACGGTTCTTGAAGTTTGGGGTTTAATGACTCGTAAATCGAAACACCATACACAACAACATTTTCCAATTGTGAAGCTTGTGGGGTTCATGACTCTGCGGATGAGGCGACAGCGCTTTTGTAGGTGGATGTACTACACTCTCCCAAAAAAGTATCGGCATTACTGGCTAGATCCTGCTGAGAAAAGATGGAAGCTACATGTATGACTGTACTGTGGGGTTGGTACTCCTGCTGGCAATGAGTTGACTCTCATTTCTGTACTAACGTGAAATCCTCTAGCATACATAATTCATGCATTAGGCAAGTCGTGGAGTAAGAGTTGTGACTTCATTTTTACATATATACGGTATGTAATTTTAATGATTGATGGTTTTTGGGGAGGGGGAATTTACTGAATTATTGAATATAATGAGAATGATAACCCAGAGAATAAAGTTACCAAATCGGATTTTAACCAAAAAGGAATCTTTGAGTAGATTCGCTGTAACTGTAGTATTTTGTCTTAAATATAATGCAGTTATAGCATAGGGTAGGATCAAGTAGGCTTATGCTTTTTCTTCTCATACTTCTAAATAAGGTTTTGTAAAGTAACACAGACATTGCCCTCTCCAGAAAGTGACGTGTATAAACAAACATTTGAAGCAACCAACACTTCAAAGCATCACTCGATAATCTCGGGGGCTCAGTCTCAGGCCACGACTGACGCCCTCCTGTCCCGAGGTAGAGCTGTATATAAAAAAGTAAAACTAAAATAAAATAAAGATAATGTTATATACCATTCGGCAACTACGGTGTGGATTAACTGAGTTTTCAGCATTAGAAATGGGCAAATGTTACGATATTTGAAATTTCTCTAATAGGTAAAGAAATGGGAATATGTTTCGATTTGCATCCACTATAGTTTCTCTGACTCATAAAGCAATACGAATATGCATAACTGGCAACTTATCGGCAGGAATACCACTATCTATAAGGTTTCAAAGCAATGTATGTACAGTCGGCGGCAGAAGTCCTGTCGCCTCACCTGCTTCACCAAGACATGCAGTGTTCATGAACTCGAGAAATACGCACGTTTTCTACACCTTATAATCTCGAGTCTTCGAACATCGTGTGCCTCTGTGAAGCAAGTGAAACGACAGGACTTTTGCCGCCGACTGTACCATAATGCTACGTTTATTGTCGTTTTCGTTAATTCGTTTTAATGCAGATACTTTTTGGAGAGTGTACATATTCAGTTAACAAAATGATATTCTCTCTCTCTCAATCTTCGGTACATCTTGCAAATGATCTCCACTATGTTATTATTATTTTTCTTAACTTACTTTCTCCATCGAATCACCAACTAAATTTATTCCTGTGTCATTGATATTTCTATTCATCATTATCGCCATCAACTGCATATTCATGATAATATTTGTTGCTGATATCAACATTATCAACCTACTTTATCATTTCTATAACCATCAATAGTATTTCTTGTCATGATATATTAAGCTTTATTCGTTTTACCTATGATATAATATTTTCCTACAACTGTATAATTTTAGTTTAGTTATTTTTACCTACAATATATTAATATTAATATGTATTAGATATTTTCGAGCCATAAAGATCAGTGAAAGTAAGATTAAACACAGACGTATTTTCAGATGGGGAGTAAAGACACCATTATTACTGGTGATTGTGTACAGGAAGTGAGTTATTGGTCGATACGGTGGCAACAGGGGACCTCAAAAATACCTCGTGGTTTCCTTTACCGTTAACAGATGGCGTTGACCTCCTCCTCTCCGACCACCTTCGACTTCTCCCTCCCCTTTAGCTCTCAGTCCCTCTCTCTGCCTATTTCATGATTCTCTCTCTCTCTCTCTCTCTCTCTCTCTCTCTCTCTCTCTCTCTCCATTTTTACCCTCCTTGTCATGTTCTGTGTTTCCTGTTTACTTTTCTCTCGCAGTTGTTTACCTTTCTCTCCCTTCTATTAATTTTCCTTCCGTTTCTTTTCACTCTCGCCACCCGTGACTAATATTATCCTACTCTCCCCTCGTGTCCTCCTCCTTGCCTTCTTTATCGCCATTACCCTCACTCCTAAATCTCTAAAATCTTTATGATCGTGTACATTAATCCTCGCGGCACTTTTCACATTATACCAACGCAGAATAATCCTCTTTAAGGGGTCGGGTTACGGATTTATTAGTGCATTTAATTCATTGATGAAAAATTGCACCATTACGGCACCTGGGATTTGTACAGTCGAGCAATAAAAAAAAAAAAAATATCCTCACAATATTTTCTCAACACTCAGGTAATAATTTTTGTTACCCAAGCTGAAACATAATATTATTCTCCCCACGTTTGATTTTTTTTTTTTTTTTCACACTCGAATGACGGTAATAATAATAATAATAAAAAAAATTTGCTTCTCAGGTGGGTTGTCATGATAACGTGGCGAAAGGATTGTTGGGATCCAAACAACCACTGATAACACGAAGATAAAAAATTAATGGTCAATGTGTTAGTTAGTGTAGTTAGTGTTCCTTCTGAGTATCCAATGTACAGTCGGCAAGAAAAGTATTGGAGGCACCCTTACATTGAAAATAAATATCTATACTATAAATGGCAAACCTTCTCTGTTTGTCCCCTTATAACTCCAAAACGGTTACACCTACATCCAAAACCCATATATATTCTGAATCACCATCACCAGGCCAAGGTTTTTGGTATGACGTAACATGACGTAACTCGACGTAAAAATTACGTCATCTACTATAAATCCGCTAAAAAAATTGTTTCACTCCCAAAACTATATATTCTGAATCAGCACCATGCACCGGCAAAGGTTTTTATGTCGTAACATGACGTAATTTGACGTAAAAATTACGTTAAAATATCAAATATTTTATTGATCTGTTAAAACCATAATGAAGAGCTCGAACGGAAATTTTCCGTTCCAGCCGCTAAAAACGCGCGCCAAATGTACAGCTCGAACGGAAATTTTCCGTTTGAGCTGAAGGCGGCCCCGGGCAACGCCGGGTACCTCCGCTATAATCATAAATAGGGTGTTCCAATACTTCTATTTTTTGGCCGACTGTACAAAAACCTCTAAACACATCTACATACAACGTGTTTATAATGATTCAACCACGCATCAAACTCCCTTAAGGGAGTTTCTTGATAAATTGGAAGGCTACAGATTCCTCCAAACTATGCCCAAGAAACACAGATTCCCTATTACTAACATTGAGGTGATTTGTATCCTGGCATATTTTGGAGGAATCAAAGACCATCCAATTCACCAACAAAATTATCTCCCCTTTAAGAGTATTAATTCAAAGTTTATGTGTTGAGTTAATCCCAAATGGACAATAAATCCCGGTTGGTGAGAGTCTGGCTTGGGGAGTAATAATGGATGTGGTTTATTTCAGGAGGTGTTGGTGCTAAATCTGGAGCCACTGATTCCTCCATGCACACTTGTCCAGGCAACAGGTCACCATTATTTATTTTGGTTCGTCTGTTCCTGTTTCCTGACATAATTTGGAGGAATCAAGGCTCTCTGTTGTACCAAAGAGAGAGAGAGAGAGAGAGAGAGAGAGAGAGAGAGAGAGAGAGAGAGAGAGAATCAACACAAAAATCCAAAAGTCAGCTTCAAGTTTGTTCACTGTGTAGACTTCTCTTATTCTTTCACCTTTTCTTTCACCCCAATGGCTTCGGCGAATGGGAATGGGGGGAGTGGAAGGGGGGGGAGGGGAGGGGGCTGTACCATCATTTTTCTCCTCTGAATTTACCAGGAAAAGTTATAGATCCCTTTTATTTTTATTTTTTATTATTATTTTTTTGACATTACTTTCAGGAATACCGTGTGAAATGTGTCACACGTTATGGTGAGATTTTCTTGTTGGTAAATTGGAGGGGCTACTGCTTCCTCCAAACTATGACAGGAAACAGACGATCTGAATGTTACATAATGGGTGTGTGTGTTTCTTTATAGGCATTGTATAGTCTAGAGGAATCGGTAGCCTTCCAGTTCAACACCAATAGAATCTCCCCTTAAGTCACCCTCCTGTCAATTCTCTATATGTCTTTTGTTAATATTACATGATTATCAAACTCAAGGGTGTACTGTAAAATACTTGCCATGACTGTACAGACTACCTCCTTTCCTCCCTCTCCTTCTTATAGTATTGGGTGGAGATTGGATATGATTTGATTTGATTCGTTTATTGAGGCTTACACATTAGAAACATTCTACAGTACAAATGGTACAATTCTCAGAAGGGGAGTGGTACTGTACTTAGGTGTCCATTCTCCCGAGCATATTAATATATTAAAGTAAAGTATACTAATGAATTGGTGGTAAATTCAATTAATCACATATACAAGGTTAAACGACCTAGGAAAGGAGGATAGAGAGGAAGGGAGGGAGGTAGGGGGAAAGATAGGGAAGGAGGGAGAGGGATGGGGAGGGAGAGGGAAGGAGGGAGAGGGATGGGGAGGGAGAGGGAAGGAGGGAGAATGATGGGGAGGGAGAGGGAAAGAGGGAGGGAGAGAGGAGAGAAGGAAGAGAGGTGATAACGATTTGATAGTGATGGAACACCCGGAACCTTTTTGTTTTGTTTTGTTGGAGTTGGTAGCAGTTCGCAGGAGACATTGGCAACACTGAGGACGCCATACCAATGTCTACTCCTTTAACATTACTTCTTAACATTTTTATTGATTTTATATATTTTTAAGGTTATTTTGTGTCTCTGGGTATTATAGAGGTACTGCATGAATTATATTGACTATTTTTTAATGTAATATAAATTTTTTGTCTTAGAGTTAACATAATCTTTAATGATGTTTTGTATAGTCCACAGTATTCATTTGTAATCCATTTCTAACTGTTATAATATGAGTTATGTGGTCAAGAGTGAAATGACACTTATATTTTATGTATCCAATGAATCACAAAGAATGAGTAAAAAGTTCCTCAGAGTACAACATAAACACATCATATACATTTGCTTATATTATTACACACGTAGGACACCAGAAAATGATGTAACCTATTGAATTGTATATCTCACATTATTTTCCCCTTATCCCCTTATCCCACATTCATTTTGACCTCTGACCTACATCTACTCTTTCACCCTCATTCACTTTCACACCCACATGACCCTTCCATGACTCTACGCCCACTCTTTCACACACACACACACACACACACACACACACACACACACACACACACACACACACACACTCTCTCTCTCTCTCTCTCTCTCACACACACACACACACACTCGCCCATTCTCACGCCCTCACGGCCAATTTTTCACTTTCACACCCACTTCTACTTTTTCACACCTGCCATCCGGCCATACCATTCTCTTCAGCCTGATTTAATCCTCTCGACCACCCATCCATTTGTTGATGTACTCACTGGACCGTGGATGTACTCCTCCCCTCTTCACCCACTCACAAGGGTACACACACACACACACATGCAAATCTGCACACATACAAAGACAGACAGACACACAGAAACATAATCATCATGCATACTCGTACACACATACCTACCACACTCACAGGTAAATATATAAATCTACTTTATATAAAACATTTGACTGTTGACACAACAGACTAATGTATCGGGTCCAATATAAGAGTTTCACTGACTGAAAAGCTTATGTTCAGAGTATGTATCCCGTCGGCATGGAACCTTTGAATGTAACAACATGAAATTAAATGAAACAAAATTAACCTAAAATACATTTGTAAAATATTTTATCATTGCCTCGAAGTCAAAGATGCGACACTCAGGGCACCAGTTGCAGAGAATGATTTTTGACAAACGGCGAGTTCTGAAAATCTAAATATTTATTGGAATACGCATAGACAAACTATTTGTTTTTGTACTTTTATTCAATGATGCTTAGAGACGAGTAATAAAGGAAAACAGCAACACTTCATTATTCAAATTCTCTTTGGTGTTGTTTGCAACCTCGACAAAGTTCAACGAATATCGACGAGATTAAGTGACATCGACCATTGACCTTCTGAAAGAGAGTCTTATCAGGATCAGGATCAAGGGCCGATGATGAGGGTAATGCCTCCTTCCCATCGCTATTTCCTCCTCATTGTAAGGCAGAGGAAATAATCATGCAATCGCATCATTTTTCTTGTATACAAATTCGCAGACCATATGTCCCAGCCCACCAGGGAGGAAAGTTGTGGAGTTTCGGCAGGCTTGTTTTTAGTGTGATTTGGACCACACTTTCCTCAATATATTTTAGAAAAAAAACAAAATTCTGACGGCTTTTATAGTTAAGGGAATTATAGTTCACCTTTGCGAACGCACTGATCTCAACATGGGCCAGGTATCATGTACATCACCTTTCAACACCAAGATCACCCGAGTAGCAAAGAAATGAGACACTATAATAATTATTGTGTGGCTAGGATCTGGTTGGTCAGGCTTTCACTACTATGATCGGTGAGGGTTAAGGGACTCTGATGTAGTCAGAATATTAGAGATAAGAGAGTCCTTCAAACACTGCCATTAAACACCATCTATATAGAATGACCTTGTTTCGTGGCATAGTCAGGAGGAATCAGAAGCCACCAAGTCTCATACACAATCACGGGGACCTTAAGAGGCTCATTGGACCTACCACCCATTAATTTACACTCATCGTGGTCGTCTCCCCCATAATAATGTCTCTTGCAAAGTCGATAGGCAAATGTAGTGTCTAAATTACCTACCAATTTTGTCCTGTTGCTACAATGTCTATCCCACACTTCCCGATGGTACAGATGAAAACTAAAGGAAAGATGTGTACAATGATTGATAATGATCGAGTCCATAATATTGGTGAAAATACTTGATACCGAACGAATGATTTTATCTCGATGTGTAACTTTTGGCCATGCAGGGTATCAGTGTGGTTCGTGGTATGTAAGTAATTAAAATGATCTAAGACATAATCTGTTGTTTCTGGTTAAGTTGGAAAAGCCATTAACATCTTTGACATCAAGAACTATTTTCCCTTCAACGATAAGCAACTTCCGGCATTAGAGTAAAAATAGACAAGCGTCATATTTCAAAAGCCGACGGAATATATAATGGTTGATTTTGCTGGCGCTTAGTTGTTATGTTACGGAGATCCTATTATGACACCGACCGCCTGGGGCAAAAAAATACACCAGCCTGTTTATGTTTGTCTCTCGTAGCGGTTCCCTGAGTTCAATGTCACCATTATGTTGTGTTTATCTGGATTGAGGAACCCTTTTCACAGATGACCCCATCATCATATCATCAGGCGACCACATGTTTTATCTCTGTTGGGCACTCTTTCAGTTCATCCCCTACACACACACACACACACACACACACACACACACACACACACACACATATAGACACTTTCTCTCTCTCTTACACACACTCACACACATTCACATATATCCACACACTCACACATAGACACTTTCTCTCTCTCTTACACACACACACACACACACACACACACATTCGCATATATCCACACACTAACACATAGACACTTTCTCACCCACACACACACACACACACACACTAGGGCACTAACCTTCCCTCTCAGTCACTCACCTTTTACGTTCATGCTTCCTGCTCTCTGCTAATTGCTATCCATATCATCATCTCTTATCCTCAATCATTCACATCTTTCCTTTGCTTTTCAACTTTAATAAACCCTCTTCTTAGCAAGCGTATTTTTTCTCTTCAAATAATTTCGCAGTTAATTCTTAAAGGTAGCTAACATTTTCCCCAGTTTTTTTTTTATCCACCTAAATATTTCTTACATCTCTTACAGTTATCTAATATTGTTCACAATCATATACGGATGTTTCACACAATTACCTCTCCTCCAGTCATTGCTCTCCACTTATTTGCCTTCCAGGTATATGCTACAATCTTTCCCCTCATCATCATCATGTCGTGCCCAGTCACCTCCTCTCATGTCATCTCATCTCACTGACCCTCCTCATCGGTAACACTTCATCCCACGCTGCTCACTGAAAATCTATGACAACTCTCCTGCCAACATCGATGACCTCTTGATTCTGTCTTTCCAACACTGAGCAATCTCATATCCTGATTCATTCTGCACCATTGCAAATCCTTGTAACCCCTACCACTCTGCCACTTTAAAACCCAATGCAAACCCGTGACCTCCATCTTCTTACCACTAAACCCCATTAACGACTGTATTTCTATCACTAATAGCACCCTACTACCCATCTCCGCATCATATTAGGTTCCCTAACTTATCTCCCAATCTCCAAAACAGGCATCAAAATCGCACTGGCTTTAACGGAGACCCGGGCATTCAAGAAGTTTGGTTCTCGGTTCTACACTCGTCCCATGCCCGGCTGTGAGCACGCTGCTCTTTGGACCGACACGTACTGGGAGTGTCTGGCTCGTCACTACACCTCCACTATTTACCATCCCGTCGGCACCTGTAAAATGGGACCCTACTGGGACCCTGGCGCTGTGGTCGACCCAGACCTCAAGTGAGTCCCCCTCAGTCAAGGTCCCTAATTATCCCAAGCGAACATTGAGTGAAATACGTAAAAATACACAAACCCAAGAGATCAATAAATACCATTTAGCTAACTACACTTCCACCCCAGAGACTAATTATCAAGATTTAATAATTAACTACCTGTAGTTCCACTCCTAGAAATTAAAAATTAGGTGTCCAAAGCTGAAGACTTTGGAAGCGGAGTTGAAAGTAGTTTCTGATGATTAAAAGTCACTACGGGAATATTTTCCTTTTAACTACTAGGCTAGTTCTAAATAGGTTTATAACCTACCCCAATACTGTAGGAAACTTCCCTGAAAGTTTGGTGATGATATCTGGTATGGTCTAGGAGGAGTTAGGTTCAGACATTTTCCAAAATCTGGGGCCTAAAAACTGAGGTTGAACACCAGGCCATTAAAGCTTTTCAAAATCAGGGGCAAGAAGAATGTATGAAAAATCAAAAGACTCTCTTCGCTCGCGAAAGCGGCCGCGCTCACTCCGCTCGGAAATAAACATCATTTAACTAACTATCTGTACTTCCTCCCCCAGAGTGTATGGAGTGTCTGGGTTGCGTGTGGCTGACGGCTCCATCATGCCAACGCTCGTCTCAGGCAACACCAACGCTCCCATCATCATGATCGGAGAGAAGGCGGCCGACCTCATCAAACACTACTGGTACGGCAGATGACGTCACCAACACTAGCCACCACAAACATCAATCATTACCAAATCTCTTCTCATGTCAAGGGAATTATCTACTCTGGGAAATGATGACCTCAAAACCAAACATCCGTCGTTCCCAATTTCCTCATGTCCAGGGAAATGATCTACTCTGGGAAATGATGACGTCCATAATACAAACCCAACAATATCAGATAATTCCAAGACTCACGTGGTGTACAAGGAAGATGTTGTTTCTATGCTGCCAGAGGTGATGTCCACAACTCTAACCCAGCGCCATAATATACTTCCAAGGACGTCATAGTTCAGGGATTTTTTTACTTCTTCAGCGCCACCCCGAGCCGTATTAAACCCAAGTCAGCAGAGGATGTAGCATAACCAAGCCACAAATATTACAGGGAATTTCCTACTCTGAGGGACAACGACATCCACGACACAAATCAATGGGAGCATTTACAAAGTCTCTCAGGGTGTAGGGACTTTTTCCAAGGAGAGATTACAGCAAGGCACAATTATTATGAGACCAAACCAATCACCCCGGGAAGAGAAAATGGACAGCTTTTCCATTTGCCATGTAAAGGATCCGGTAAACCAGGGAGAGCTGGGCATTGTTAGAACTCCTGCTGTGTGTGTGTCTGTATATCTACTAATAATAAGTGATAATCATGAATAATATAAACACTGATCATAGTAGTAATAATATTAGGTGTTAATTCCAAGTGTTGCAACTAAATCTTCACACACAGTACACTTAATATAACCGGACAACTAATGTGTATCTGTCCGTTTTGGTGTTTGTGTTTGTGTGCATGTACGTGTGTGCGGCAACGCGTTCATGTGCGTGTGTTATGGAGCAGAAAGACTGTGTGTGCTGTGTTAACCTCGAGGTCCAAACTCTGTCGCCTGTATAAGGATCAAACAGGAGGACAATTAGCGAGCATTTTTGTGCACTGTACCGACCAAACTTAGTAAGATACGAGAGCTGCTGTGTAATACATTTTGTGTTGAACATTCTCGTGTACAGTTGGAGAGAAAACAGTGAGTGCCACTTTGCCCCATGAAAACGCAACCTAAGTAGAATTTACACACGCATCCCATACAATAACAATGATGAAAGTTGAGCCTCAATTGGCAACGTTGCTCTATTGCTTTGCCTCTGAAAAGTAATACCAAAATGGCGTCAGTTAAAGTTTATAATCTGTAACTGGAACTCTGTAAGTAGGTTACTAATTGGGTTGAGTGTTCAGAACCTTCCCCCAAATAAATTATGCAAGTATAGTTCTATATTAAAGTCATAATGTTGCTGTTGGATGTCGCCCATATTGCAAAGACGGGACTGTCCTTTGTGTCAGATGTTACATTTGCAATTTTCGTCAACTGTATAAGGTGTGTCGAGTGGTTTGTGAGTCGCACGTGGCGGCCTCTGTACCAAGTGTACACAAAGAGACGTACAGTGTATTGAAGGAGGTAAGTTTCATCTTTTCTTCTGCCCTGAAGTAACTTATTACCAGTGTTTCTGTATATTTGATGAGCAATGAGGATGTGTATTGCACACTACTCTTTATACAGTATATGTATACGCTTATACATGTTAAATTATCATATCGTTACACTATCAAGTCATCTAATTAATAATTATTATCATAGCCCATTCATTGTCGTTGAGACTATTTTTGTCAATGTGCCGTTTTACACAATAATGATGATCGCCAAATATGTTGCTCAAATCTAATATCATGCTGGCCAAAGTTTTCCTTTTATTTTTCCAAGGAACCCACCAGACTGCTGGACGATCAATCTTAGTAAATATTTATGCTGTGTGACAAGAGTTTGTTGGGGGGCAACAACCCACCTGGATATTGGTGTTATTGGTCAGAGCTGAGTTTTCATGTCCTGATTTCACCTGGGAATGGAATAACCTCAGTGATGAAGTGAAGGGGACGAAAGGCGTGGTATGTGAGGGTTGTGGGAGGAAACAGGTGTGGAAAATAACAATTGACGGAAACGAATCATGAGTTGATATTAACATCGGACTGCTGCAGTGATTCCACTCTCGTCTCAGATCCATGAGGTGGTGAGTTTAAGACTGGCTGCAGCGGACAATGTATGATAGGAGGACTGTGTTGTATGGCAGGTATGTCCTTGCTCGGCGGAATTCATTACCATTTCCTTTCATAATTCATATTCCAACTTCACATTATTATCTTGCAGAGGAAGAACGACACCACATGGAAATCAAAACAACATTCTGTATATAAGAATAAATAATGTTTCACTGTAAACACTACTACCCCACCATGTCACCAGCAACACATAACGCTGAATGTAGCACATAAATTTATATGGATGTACTAACGAGTATAAAAACAAGTATAGTATATTTCTTGTCATCAGTGAACTTTTAGTGCATCTGGCTGAAAATAGAACGTGAATCAATATGGATGCATTAATCGGTATGGAAACGAGTATGATGCATTATATCGAGAACTGGTACAAAGCGCTTTGAGAGAGTATAGGCTGGACACGAATTAAGCTTTATTTTTTATTTTATTATTTTTTATTTTTTGCTTTTAGTGTCGGTCCCTTCGGCTTCAATAGGCAGTCATATATTTCATGTATTTTTGCGTAGATTATTTCACATTTACCTGTGTATATACTTGTGTGTAAATAAATATGTGAATGTTTGATTGACAACGAGATAGGTTAATGTGTATATTAATGTGTTAGGGTTCTTTTATCATTACATCATGGGCATCAACAACAACAATGTGTACAGGGATTTGTGAACGATATGTGTGTATGAGTTTCATCCATTACGTCATGGGTCAGGTGATCACAATGACTAAAGTGAAAAGGTCTCCATTAGATCCAAAGTTGGTCATCCCCGGGTTCGAAGCTCGCAACTGCAAGCAATTTTGTCGTTTTTGGATAGCGACTTCCTATAACCTTAGTACTGTACACTCGCAATCCAAAATTTGTATCCAGGTCTTGTTGAAGTTTCGAATCATTCGACATACTTGTGAACCAATTAGGCTACAACGCTTATCTTGATTCATATATGTTTGAGCTCGCTTAATACCGTACTCGATCAGGCTATTCGAAGCAAGCCTGGATACATATTTTGGAGTGCGAGTGTACGTTCTGCCTGGCCTATGTGGTCTAGCACGGGTGAGATAACATTAATTTCCATATGTTCAAGTATGGATTTTATATTTCAATTATAATTTTGATATTACGGTCGAATGGTGTCCAACATGAACTAAAAAATACTCTACACTAAACATACTTGATAAAATGCCTAATGTGAGTTAAGGACTCTGTGATCTTGTATGAGATTTGGTGGCTTCTGATTCCTCCTGATATGCCACGAAATAAGATCTTTAAGTTATAGGCAGAGTTTCGTGGCAATGTTTGAAGGACTCGCTAACCTCCAATTTTCTGACTACAACACGGGGTCCTTAAAATTGGGTGAGTTAATTAAGATTTAAGAGCCATATGAAAATTACACCTATCAAAAGAGATGCGTGAGCGATTGGCGAGAAGGCAATCGTTAAGTGGGTTGGTACAATGTTGGTAAATTTGAGGCATGTGAATACTCCAAACAATTCCAAGTAACTGGCCACCATTATTTCTATTAACCTGGTCCTGTTTCCTGGCATATTTTGGAGGATTCATGGAGCTCTAATGTACCAAAAACATACTATTCCCTAATGAATGAATGAATGGGACTCTAATGCAATAGTTACACACACACACAATAACAAAACAAAACAAAAAATCATACAGACATCATTATAGTTATCGTTATCGCTTAGCCCATGACGTTTCGTGCACTGGATATGAAAAAAAAAAAAAAAAAGATTATCACTGTATACAACATTTGAGAAAGTATTGACCTCGAGATGGAAAAGATATATCTGTAATAGCAGTGTATAAAAGGCGACAAGATCAAGAGAAAATACAGTACTGTACAATGAAGTTATGTTGTATTATTACCCAGCAATAAATCTGAGAGAGAGTGAGTGTTATATGGGAAGGTTACATACAGTGTTGGTAAATCTGGAGCAACTGATTATTTCGAACTATTCCAAGCAACAGGATACCATTTATTTTGTTATTCTGGTTCTATTTCCTGACATCCTTTGGAAGAATTAGTTTGAAGGTTTTAGTAATATCTAAGTTGCAAACAAAGTAATAGTCAAGTAAGTAATGGATAAAACTGAAAAAATAAATTAAAACACAGACACACACACAGATAAGAAAAGAAATTAAATGAAAGAACACACCCATACACACACACACACACAGATAAGAAAATAAATTAAATTAAAGAATACACCCACCCATACACACACACAGATAAGAAAAGAAATTAAATTAAAGAATACACCCATACACACACACAGATAAGAAAAGAAATTAAATGAAAGAATACACCCATACACACACACAGATAAGAAAAAATAAATAAGTAAAGAATCAACCCATACACACACACACTTCAAACGTACTACAAACTCTCTGAACCCATCACTGCATCAGATGGTGTACTGTAACAGGCTGGACACACAACGGTTGATAATAATGCAGGGGACAACCACAGGTCTAAATTGGTCTTGTGTGAACCGGATTTGTGGTGGATTTCGATTGTCATATATATATTTTTTTTTGCAAGGTGAATAAATGGTATAGCGTTTTACCTTATCTTATTTTAATGTTTCAGTGATTTATAGATCGGGTTTGGTTAGAGTGGGTCAGGTTTTGTTAGGTCAAATTATAACGAGTATAATTATTAGGTCAAATTATAACGAGTATAATTATTAGGTCAAATTATAACGAGTATAATTATTAGGTCAAATTATAACGAGTATAATTATTAGGTCAAATTATAACGAGTATAATTATTAGGTCAAATTATAACGAGTATAATTATTAGGTCAAATTATAACGAGTATAATTATTAGGTCAAGTTTGATGAGGTTATATCAGGTCAAGTTTGCTTCGACTATGTTTCAGTAAGACAATTATATATAACACTAAGGATCAAGAACACCGAGTGAGAAAATCTGAAGAGAAATGAGTGAAGTGAGTTATTCTTTACCCTCGGAGCTTTGGTACTAATATTCCCGGGCATTCTCCCTCGCTCTCTCACACACTCACTCTCTCCGTCTGACTCAACTCCCTCGCATATTTCTAAAGTCAAGTTGATTAGAGGCTCGTGCATCAGTGTTTTTTTTTCCTTCCTTGTGCAGGATGATCGTGATTTCTTTATCCATCCCCAGAAAAATGACTTCACCTAACATTATTGAAATTAGTTTGTCCTGGAAGAAAATAAAATTACGGTGCGGACCTGATGTAAGTCGTAGTCAGATTTCGTAAAACTTGGGTTAACATAGGGATTTCAAGCAAAAAAAAATGGTGTAGTAGTCACAGGATGATACGAAATTATATTCTAGCAAGGGAATATGTTGCAAAATTAAGTTCAATATAATGGTTTATGTTGGCAGTAAATTAATAACAGAACACACACACACACACACACACACACACACACATATATATACAATATCAGTGTATCAGTGGTAAGGAAGCTTCACACACACACACACACACACACACAGTATTAGTGCTAAGGAAGCCGGACACGCACACCACAATAGCGCCATCGGCTTCTTGCACACGGAGACCCTAAGTTAAAGCACCACTAGCAAGAGTCCTGTACCACAATACACTCCACTCTCTCCATCTCTGCTTGAAGGGGCAAACAAACTCACCTATTCCATCCAACCCGACATTACAACCTACAATCAAATGTGAAGTAACCAACTCTATTTCAGCAAACTTTAAGATAATTTATAATCTACTTCAGTCTTATCCATCCCTAACCAATCCAATGCAACCTAACCCAACCTTAACCCAACCCAATGTAACCCAGCCCAATCCAACCCAAACCCATGCAACCCAATACAAACCAACCAAACCCAAGACAATACAATCCAATCCAAGCCCGTGTAACCCAACCCAGTACAACCCAACCCAACCCAAGTTAAAGCAGCTTCCGTAGTACCAAAATATTACTCCCATCCCCACCACGTACCCACCCACGCCTTGGCTCAACAAATACCCCGGAAAACACGCCATGAATATTCAAGCGGCGGCTGCAAATTACACGTAAGCACTGGGCCTGACGCTGAAGGACACCAGTATTCCCCAAATATACTCGGGTTGAGGCTACTGTCTTTATTGCCCACCGGAAAGTACAGGCGGCATCATTCATAATAAATAAATCTGGAGTTGGAATACACCCGCTAACTTCAACACAGACATTCAGAAGTAAATTATGTGAACACGTATACAGAAACTATGCTTCAGGGGAAACCCGTATTCCCCAAATGTCACGTTTTTGGTGTTTTCTTCCTCCTTAAATAGCGTTCTGGCTCCTAATTAAGTATGTAGACACGTTGGTAGGATCTGGCTTTGATGCTAAAGACTCCTGTGTTACCCATATTGTCCCCGAATTTAGGGTAATTCCTTATCATATACAAGGACATTTCGGTCGCCTACAGCAAATGAGTTAGTTTGGTTTTAAAGTGTGTACTTATGTTTCAGTGTTTCGTCCGACGCATTGAGTTGAGTTGAAGTGAGTGAGACTCTCCTGAACTGGCCTGTGACGGTTCGCCTGTATTTCTCTAACCCTGACTTCGATTGGCATTTAGCCAGGAAGGAGGGTAAAGCAACAAGTGACCGTGAAAGTACTACACCTATTACACACATAAAAGTACAGCTACACTCGCTAACAAAAGCGCTGGTTATTCACCGACACCTTCCTGAAGGATAACATATAGGGTAATCTCATAGTAGAAATACATTCATCGTGTAAAATCACAATATGATTCTGGTTCATGACGTGGGACAAGAGATGACAGCCTGTATGTTGGTGGCAATACATGGATATAATGTAAAAAATATATAATTTTACATTAATATAAAACATTACAGCTAATACTACCCAGTACTTGGTGAACAGATTGCTCAGACCTCAAGTGTCAGTCAAAGATGAAACGTTTACACCACCATGTCTCACGTCACTCATAGCATCACCACTAAATAAATACCAAATAGGACTGACAACCTACCTTATCACACAGCCACGTGATACTCCAAGGGTTCACTATCCGTTTGAAATATAATAAAGAAGCAACCGGTATTTCAGAACACGAATTACTGAAGAGAAATAGAGATCACAGGCAAGAGATACATGCAAAAAGAGGGAGGAGGAGCGAGTGAGGAAACAGCGGGCAACATCACACCATTATTTTCTCACGGGCCTGTATCCACACAATTAGCCTTCATATAAGATTAATAATTTGTTATATTACCATTTCCTATTTCGTATCATAGCAGTATAATTAGGAGAAATATTTACCCTATATATAAATTTATTTCAGTTCAGCTAAATATTGATAATTTCAAATGTTTTGTTTGTGTCACCTTGGACGCAATAAAGTGTAGCATTTCTGAATTACTTTAGGCTACGTGTAGCTTCGTTCGCAAATGAGTGATATTATATTACTGAATTCTTTCATAACGTAATAAATTAATGTATATAGTCATACCGTATAAACGATTTAGACTTTGATTTTACCAACCCAATGTGCAACCAGTAATAGTTGAAAGTCTTAGTTATGCAAGGGTTCATACAGCGTAGCATATACAAATAAATTCTTTTATATTCTGAATCATTGCATGTAGTTACAGTGTATTGAATATAATCATAATCAAAATTAACACTTAATCTGTACAGTATAGCATAGCATAGCATGGAAATAAATGAAATTACAGCATAGATACTCAATCCTACCGGGCTTTGTGTAACCTATAGTCAGTCCCTCGAAGTGAACCTTGCGTCTGGCAGTTACACGAACCATTTAATTAAACGTCTCAGCCAAGGGGTCCCAGCTGATTGAGGGTTGATGACGTCATTATAAGTTAGTGGAAAGCCATTATATTACAAAGTTTTGAACAAACACTTATCCTTGACATTGTAATACATCAGTCTTATAAACCAACTGTAGTATCAAGTAATTTCTGGTCCGACTCATAACGTCACTGTAATTCCTGTTCTATTCCTCATCACATACTGTACCGGACCTACAACTCTCCTTCTAACCTAGCCTATCCTTTCCTTCACCTTCCACATACCTATTTTTACTCTCAGAATAAGTTACAGTAAAGTAGTTTATCTTTCAAGACATATAACATCCGTGGAAAATTTAGAAGTAAATGATTAAGAAATGGTTTTACACATTCCCATTAATCAAATATTAAACTCTGAACTCGCTCCTACGTTCAGACCTTTTAAACGGACATTTTTACCTTATTGTTCATTAATTTTGTTAACCAGTATAACAATGACTCGTACTGTACATACAACTGGTTTATAAATAACTTGTAGGAAGACAAATAAAAAAAACCCCATCACTAGGATACATTGACTTTATATTACATTCACTTCCTAGTAGGTCTATTGGTAAACGTAGGATTCCTTTATCTTAAGGTACGGTATGAGTCTGAGTCAAGACGAGGTAAATATAGCGATAGGTAATATTTCAATGAAAGCAAACTAGTAGGTATCATTTATATGCAAACGATGTCACCCTTTCGAAGCCTTCTCTTTGCCCCCACTCTGTCCCTTACTTGTCCCCCTTCTACCTTCCCTCCCTGTCCCTCAGAGGCAAGGAGTAAATTAGATGAATAATTTTTGTCCGTGGTAATTGTGTGGGGGAGGTGGTTTGAACACATCCCCCACCTTCCTTTCCTTCCTCCCTCCCTCCCTCGCTACTCAGTCTGTCCCTCCTCCGCTGCCTTCTCCGTTCTGCCACCTTCCTTTCCTTCCTTCCTTCCTCCCTCACTCCCTACTCAGTCTGTCTCCTCCTCTGCCTTCTCCCTTCTACATCTCTTCTTGTCACGTCTCGCTCTTCTTACTCCTGCATTAATTTTCCTCCTCTTGTATCCATTCTTTTCCATTCCTTTATCGTGTTTAATTCATTCCTTTTTCTATTTCCTACCAATTCTCCCTTTAGTTTTCCCTATTATTTCTTTTTCTACTCAGTATACTGTAATAGAAACACGCAATTCAGTATCTACATAGAGCTATTGAGTTGTGTGTTACTATCAAAGTTTTAATTTTTCATGCGTATGCTATTGATTAATATTGGTTGCGTGCCTAGCGAGGTGTTGTGTGTGTTGCTTTAAAACTGTGTGTCCGGTGCGCCATTATATACATTTTTGATGCATACGCGATTATTGCTTTGTTTTTGTGTTTGGACGTGGATGTGCAATTGTCTATGTTTTGCTGCGTATATGTGTGTGTGTGTTTATTGTGGAGGTATCCTATCCAGGCAGCAACCACTGAGACACATCACCTTGAATACATCGGTCTATAGACTTTATACCAATATCATCATACAATGTTTACGAGGAGCGAAGACACATCGCAAATTATTCATGGATGTTTTCAAAGGCTAATGTTGTTCTGGTAAGACGTGCCTTATTTACAGCAACAATTATGATGCGGTAATTGAAAACAAAATGGATAGTGAGACATTATTTAGTTCCATTAAACGAGTAATTGGCAATAATTGTATCACCATTTCCTTTGTGAATCAGACAGACCCTTAAAAAACTTATTCGTCTAGGCCCCTAGGGATACAATATCTACCGATGTTATTTTCTTTCTGTCCTGGAACATCCTGTAAACACACTTCCTTCTCAGACCTTTCTATGGTGGCTACACATTATTAGAAAAAGTTCTGTAATCACTCGTGTCTCTTTGTTGGTTAGTGAAAGAGATAACACAAAAACTTACGGACTGATTTTTATCATGTCTCGCAGGATAATTGGTCACTATGAAACCTGAAACTGAGTACGTATCCAAGTGAAAAAATTATGGTCAGCAATAATTATTGCTTACACTTTGTTGGTAAGAATGAGGGTTTGGTATTATCAGTTTGCCAAATTGTGTATTCGTTCGCGTACGCTTTAAGTTGTTTAATATTATGACCATAGTGTGTGTGTGTGTGTGTGTGCAGTCCCCTTCAATTTTCCATTTACATTGCCTCTCAATAGAATTATGAGTTAGTGAGCATTAACAATTGATATATCCGGGTTTTGGCTCTCCTTTGTTCAAGACTTTTCAGAATGTTTGGTCAGCGTGACAGTATTCAAAAACTACATCATAATGCAGACGAGGGAGTGAAGGGACTCTGTGTGTGTTTCTGTGTGTGTGTGTCTGTGTCTGTGTGTATGCCCTGGAGGTTTAATTTGGTGTAAGAGTGAGATTGAGAGGGGTGACGTGTGGAGGGGAGGATTGGTGGTGAAGCCGGAGGAGGAGACCGAGGGGAGGAGGTGGTGAAGGAGGGAGAGTGGAGAATGAGGGAGGGAGGGTGCCAGCCTGGATACTCGAGTGATTAACCACATTTTAGCCTCTCATGTTTGTCGACACTCACTTTCCCTCTCTCTCTTTTACACTCTCTTTCACATAATACAGGCTACTCTTTTATGCTGGCTCTTTTTTCTTTCCTCTCTCTCTCTCTCTCTCTCTCTCTCTCTCTCTCTCTCTCTCTCTCTCTCTCTCTCTCTCTCCACACACGCAATATATTTATATATCACAGAAATCGGTATCCACTCTTTTCATCTTATACCTCCTTTATTTTCCTCTCCGACTCTTTTCTCCCTCTTTCTCTCTTTCCCTTAGCTGCTTAGCAACATCGACTCTTCCTCCCACTTTCCATTCTCCATGTTTACAGCCTTTTCTTATCTTACTCTTCACTTTTCTTTCCTTCCCCACTCTTACCTCCTTCTCTCTCTCTCCCTCCCACTCTCTCTCCACCAATAATTATTTATTTCAAACATGACTTCCGTTTCTCTCAACAACTTTTCTATCCTCACCTGATACCCATAAAAAAAAGAGAGAAACGTTGAGGCTGTATACGTGTTCATATATTACATATATTATTGTATATACTGTATATATTTCTTTTATTGGGACATTCCTAACATCAGCACCATAGCTATAAGAATAATATGGTCCCACCTAGAAGGTGCGACAACGTGGCGAGGTCCCTCCGCCTACTCTGTTGCGTCCAGTTCTCCAGCACTATCTCCAGGAGACAGTGCAAAAACTAGTGGGTACCCTCCTCTTCGCCGCCACCACCCTCCCCCTGGGCAGGCTGCGGCACCGAAGACTGACCAGGGAAGTCAATGCCAACTTCCCAATTCGTCACAGGGACTGACAGAGACCACTTCCACACTCCTTGCGCCGACTTCTCCGGCCTTGGCTACATCCAGGAATACTGCAAAGGACCGTTCCTTGGACAGCCCCGCCCCCCACTGTCCTGGTAGTAACCGAAGCTTCCGACGTCGGGTGGGGCTTCCAAGCCAATCTGGGCCACCAGGCTTGCGGGGGCTGGTCGGAGCAGTTGAGGCTACACCACATCAACTACAGGGAACTCTATGGGGTGAAGAAGTGGTTGGAGCGGAACCCCGGCTGCTCAGGCATGGGGATCCGCATTGACATGGACAATGCCACCGCGGTCTCCTGCATAAAGAGACAGGGCACATCCCTGTCAGGGCCCCTCCTCTGCCTGTCAGAGGACATCTTCCAGTTGGCTTCCTCCCTCAGGATAGCTTTGTCAGCATGGTATGTCCTAGGTAGAGAGAACGACTGGGCGGATACTCTCACTCGATATAGGGGCACTTCGGTGGAGTGGAACCTCAGACCTCAGGTATTCGCCTCTCTGATGGCCCGCTTCGGCTCTCCTCAGGTAGATCTCTTCGCCTCAGCAACCACGGCTCAACTCCCAGACTATCTCTCCTTCGAGGAGAGGACTTGAACGGGAGGGCCACACGCTTTCGAGGAGGACTGAAACAGGTGGAGCTTTGTTTACCTCTTACCTCCACCGGCCACCTCCATCCTGGCCAGGGTCCTCCTCAAGCTCCAGACCTTCAGGAGGAAGGTATCTGATGATCACCCCCTACTGGCTGGCCCAGCCGTGGTTCGGAGAGCTGATTCGGTACTGCCCTCACCCTATCCTCTTGGGTTCCGCTTGCCTCGCAGACAGGATTGCCTCACTGCTGCAGACATCGCTACGTCTTCAAGCATGGAATTTCTTCGAAGGGGACTCCGGAGAAATTGCTCAGAGAAGACAGTGGTGACCATGCTAAAAGCACTAAGACTTACCTCGGTGAGGCAATACGATTCCTGCTGGAGGAGGTTCAAGGGCTTCCTCTCTGCAGGGGATAAGAGTCTGTCCCAGTCAACAGTTTTGGACTTCCTCAACTGGCTCGTGAAGGTGGGCAACAGGGCTCCTGCCATAGTAGTTGCCCACCACTCTGCCCTGGCTGACCCCCTGTGGTTCGGGGCAGACTTCAGGACTGAGCAGAGGTACCTCCACCTGCTCACCAGGGGTATGAAGGTGGATACCAAGGTGGGGCCGAGGGTCTCCCCCAAGTGGTCTCTCCATAAAGTCCTCGCCTACCTGACGGATTAGGTAGGCTCAGACACCGAGGACTTACGACTTCAGAGGTCTGTCTTCCTGCTCACCTTGGCCACCGGGTTCAGGGCCTCCCAGCTGGTGGCTCTGACCCGCTGCCCGAGTTTCACTTCCTTCGAAGAAGACGGGAGCTTACTAACTCAGGCTCCTTCCCCTAAGTTCTTGGCCAAGAACGAGCAGGTGGACAACCTTATGGCTCCCTTCAGAGTTCCGTCGCTGCACCAAGGTGCACGACATCTCCCACTCTGCCCAGTGAGTGTGATTAAGGCCTACATGGACACGACACAGACGCTACCTAAGGACTGCCTATTCTACAACTCCAAGACGCACAAACCCCTTGGTCCGAGAACCATAGCCAGTCTTCTGTGTCACATCATCAAGATAGCTGACCATGCCTCGACTCCCAGGGCCCATGCAGTCAGGCGCATGGCAGCTTCCTTGGCCTTCCTGCACACTCACTCCCTCTCCCAGGTGCAGAACCTGGGAGGTTGGGCAGCGGCCTTGTCCTTCCTCCAAAGATACCCGAGCCACGATGCGACCAACTCGCAGTGTATGGCTCTAGGTGCCACGGCCTAAGTCAGCTTCTTCGGGTAAGGGTACCCTTTCTCAGTAGGGGGGGGGGGGAGGCTGTACTCTCACTCCATGGCTGAAGGATAGGACTGCCTGGCAGCAAGGACGGGCCTCCTCTACTCCTAGCCAAACTCCCAAGGCTGCAGAGCACACAGCCTTTCTTTCGACCTCTTGCTCTCATTATGTCAGGTCTGTGTAGTCAGTGCAGTGCTATCCTTCCCAATAAACTTCTTAGGGACGAAGATTGACATGGGTAGCCTCGATGTCCTAACATCTACTATACAAACCTTGGTAAGTGTAGTAGCTCTGTCCTCCCCCAAATAAAGTTCTCTAGGAGGAAGACTGACATTTACAATGTTGTATATTTGTGAATAAAACTCCAGTATTGTTCTACATTATAACGACTTTACCTGATCCCAGCCTCGTGCATCCCTCCTTCCTTATCTCATGCATAGCTATGGTGCTGATGTCAGGAATGCCCCGATAATGTCTAAGTTGTATGCGGCCACTAAACTGAAGTTTATTGGGATTTACTGACACCAGCACCATCATAATTTCCCACCAGGCCTCCCCTATAGAGGCTGGTCTTTCTCATGGGAATGATCTTGCCAACGAGCTCTCGCATGACCTGACCTAGGTCAAAGGGGTTGCCAGATACCTCCTTTCTTCTCGTTTTCTTTTCATCAAGCACAGCCTATGGGTTAAGTACCCATAGATGATTTGAGATTAATATGCAGACCATTTTTGGTTACCCCACCTTCTAGGTGGGACCATGTTATTCTTATAGCTATGTTGCTGATGTCAGTAAATCCTGATAAACTTCAGTTTAGTAGCCATGCGGCCACTACAACATAGACATTATATCCTCTTGAAACTTGTATCCTCCCTTCCTGGATATCTGTTTGTATGTATGTCCATCACCTCATTACTCTCAAGGATTAAGGGACCCTGAGATGTAGTCAGAAAATTAAAGGTAAATGAATCCTTCAAATATTGCCACGAAACACCACCTACAGTACAGTATATGGAAGAAGCTTGTTTTGTGGCAGAGTCAGGGGGAATCAGAGGCCTCCAATTCTCATATACGATCACAGGGTCTTTAATAACCTTTTCTCTCTTTACTTGGTAGCTTTTCCGTGTGTGATTTTTTCATTCCCTTTTTATTGCTCTTCTACTTCACGCCCATTATCCTCCCCTCCATTTTTTTTTTTTTTTAACTCTCTCCCTTCCTCTTTTTTCTTCCGACCTCCCTCCCTCTTTCCCTCTTCCTTTTTCTCCCCCTCCCTCTTACCCTCTTCCTCCCTTTCCCGCTTTCCCTCTCCCTCCCTTTCCCACTTTCCCCCTTTTTTTTCTCCCTACCTCCCTCCTTCTTCCTCTCTCCCTTTTTTTTTCGTACCTCTCCCTCTCATTTTTTTCCGTACCTCCCTCCCTTATCCCTTCTCCTTTTTCCCTTCTCCTTTTTTTTCCTCCCTCCCTCTCCTTTTCCCTTCTTTCTACCTACCTCCCTCCCTAATACCCTCTCCCTTTTTCTCCCTACCTCCCTCCTTTACCCTTTCCCTTCTTTCTCCCTCCCTCCCTCCTTTTCTCCCCCCCTCCCACACTCCCTCTTCCCTTTATTTCTCCCTACCTCTCTCTCCCTCATCCCTTCTCCATTTTTCCCCTCTCCCACTTCCCCTCTTTTTTTCCCCTAGGTTCATTCACCCATTACATTTTTCTCTTACTTTCCCCTTTTTCATTATTCATTTTTTTTTCCCCAGTTCCCATTTCACTTCCTCTCTCAGCTGCTGCTCTTTATATTCCCTCCTCGACCTTCCTTAGAAAAAAAATATGTCTTCCTTCTTTGTGACTTGTTCTAATTTATCTCACATTCCACTAACTCACTATTATTATTATTATTATTATTATTATTATTATTATTATTATTAACCGTTTATTCTTCTTTCCACACATCTTACTTTTTTTACTCTCTCTCCCTCTCTCTCTCTCTCTCTCTCTCTCTCTCTCTCTCTCTCTCTCTCTCTCTCTCTCTCTCTCTCTCTTAACAATTCTTCTTCTTCTTCTTTTTCCTCTGTTTTCCCTATTTCGTATTTCCATCCAACTTTTCCCCGCCTTATATTTCCCACCAGAACCATTTTCCCCCGCCATTATTTCCCGCCACAACCAATTTCCCCGCCATTATTTCCCGCCACATACCCCCTTTTTCCCCGCCACTATTTCCTTCTACATCCTTTTCCCCCTACCAATATTTCCCGCCACAACCATTTTCCCCACCACATCCCCTCCCCCCCCCTATTTTTTCCCCGCCCTATTTAGCATTATTAAAGTGGCCATGAACAGCAAGTGATTTATTAACTCATTTACTGGCTCCCGTCAACAGGCCTTGTCAGTCCACCATCACCTATAATGAACTCCAGCCTCACATCACCTTACTCATTATTTTCACTCACTCATTTTTTTCCTGTTTTTTCTTTTTTTTACTTGCTCGTTTTTTCCAGCCCTCATTTTATTCCCTCATTTTTTTCTTTATTTTTCACTTGTTCATATTATTCCAGCCCTCTTTTCATTCTCTCATTTTTTCCCTGTCTCTTTTCACTCGCTCATTTTCCAGCCCTCATTTCACTCATTTTTCCTGTCTCTTTTCACTTGCTCATTTTCCAGCCCTCATTACGCTCCTTCAATTTACACCCTCATTTCACACAATCATTAATCAAACTCACGTTAGTTTCTCATTTCACTTTTCACATAACTTTCTCACTTCTTACTTCCTCACACAACTCTCTTTATTTTTCTATATTAAGAAACTCACATACTTTTCTATATTAAACTATATTACTATATTAATTAAATTCACATACTTACCTCCATCACATCACACCATAATACCACCACTCCTTCCTCTCTTTACAAATTCACATCACTTCACTTCTCTTTTCTTTCTATTTCCATCCTGCTTGCTGTCTGACCTCTCTATCACCATCTTCTGGCGCTAAATGACCTCGCTGTTGCGACGCTTAATATCAATCACTTCCCTTCAGGTGCTAGTCCAATCATTCATTGTTTGCTCACCCTCAGCACAGGCATTGCTTTTGCTGTAAATTTTAAGGACCTTGTGATTGTGTATAGACTTGGTGGTTTCTGATTCCTCCTGACTATGCCACGAAACAAGCTCATTCAATATAGGGACAGTGTTTCATGGCATTATTTGAAGAACTCACGAATCTTCAATTTTCTGACTACATCACGGGGTCCCCTAAGTCCATAACCCTTCCTACACAAGACACAACTTATTAACATATCAATAGCGATGAGGAAAAATATCATGCCCCTATATTATTACTTTCGTTTTCAAGTTCTCTATTTACCTTTAGTACAAGCCCCACCCACTCAGGTAAACGTTGTCGCTGAAGGCCATAAAATAGTGAAATAATTAAAATACTAAACTAACTAAAGAATACTGAATTACTAAAGAAAATGGAATGTTCTATTAGCACAGAAAACTACAAACCATATGGTAAACTTTATCATTTTGAGTCGTGAAATTTCCTGACAAGGTATGATATATATTTCTTATATTCTGAATTTATCTAGTATATTGCCGTTTTGTGTAATTATTTAGTATATTGCAGTTTTCTATTGCAATGTTTCTACCTTCTTTACCCACTAATTTATACCATTCTAAGACACTTTTCTTCTTTGGCATTTCTTCGGAAATGTCCATTTCCTAGATAGGGCATATAAAATGTGGCATTTTGAAATTAGCCTGACCTTATCTAACTTAACCTAGACCGCAGCAGACTACCGGGACCAAACCTGGGCAAACTACCGGGATCTAACCTGGGCAAACTACCGGGACTTAACCGTGGTAAACAGGACCTGACCGGGGCAAAATACTGGAACCTAGCCGGATCTGGCAACACTGCTACAAACGGCATTTAGCTCGATAAATACCCCGTTTTTTAGCAGTGTTGCCACATCCGGCTAGGTCCTGGTAGTTTCCCAAGGTTAGGTCCCGGTAGTCTGCTATGGTCTAGGTTAGGTAAGGTCAGGAATGGTCAGGCAAATTCCAAAATGCCCCATTTGAATATGCCCTATCTTGGAATTGGGGCATTTCCTAAGTAAATGCCATAGAAGAAAAGTGTATAAAAATGGTATAAATTAGTAGGTAAAGAAGGTAGAAACATTGTAATAGAATATGGCAATATATTTTATAATTATCTTATATTCTTTCCACAAGCACACTTAGACACACAGACACACTCCTATAACCCCCCTCTCTCGCTCTCTCTCTCTCTCTCTCTCTCTCTCTCTCTCTCTCAGCAGCCTCATTTCATTTCTGGCGTCTTATTGCTTCATCTCCTCCTTGTCCTTCTCCTTCACCTCTCTTGTCTTTCTCCTCTGTCTATCTCATTCTTCACTTTTTTCTTCATCTCATAATCATCAACGTCATCTTTCATCCATCGGCTCTGTGCATTTTTCTTATTTCTTTTTTATCTCTATCTATTTTTTTAACCTCTCTTTTATCTCTTTTTATTCATAGTCATCATCGTCAATTTTCCATCTCAATTTTTATGCATTTATTATTTTTTTTTTCTCGCCTCTTCATTTTTTTATCATGATAATCGCTGCCTATTATTTATTATTTTTCCATCACTTCTTCATTTGCCTCTGTATCATCTCTTCTCTTTGACCCTCCTCCTGCTTCCATCTCTTCCTCTGTTCGTCCGTGTCTTTCTTATATCTTTTTCCTGTTTCTCCTCACCACTCCCTCCAGTTCTTCCACCTCTCTTTTTTCCTCCTCTCCCTTTCCCCTTCGTCTCCCACAACTCCTCGACCTCTCTTCTTCCCTTCTCTCTCCTTCCCTTTCCTTCCCTTCCCGTTGCTCCTTTCTCCTCTCCTTCCAACTCCTTCCCCTCTCTTCTTCCCTCCTCTCTCTTTCCCCTTCCTTTCCCGCTGCTCCTTTCTCCTCTCCTGCCAACTCCTCCACCTCTATTCTTCCCTCCTCTCCCCTTCCCCTTCCCCTTCCTTTCCCGCTGCTCCTTTCTCCTCTCCTTCCACCTCCACCACCTCTCTTCATCCCCATTCTCCTCCCCCTCCCCACCTACTCACGGCTTTTGCGCTGCCTCCCCTTGAAATCGAGTCTCAGATCTCGATTTCAGCTTTAGTGAACCAACAACAGTCTATTTGGCCTCTCTCACACGTCCTGCTCACACCCTCCCCTCCCTCCCCTCCCCTCCCCTCCACCTCATTCTGATCCATGTCGCCCCTCCTCTCACCCTTCCTTTCCTTGCTGGCTTGGCTACCTCTCACTGCTTATTTCCTTTACTGTTTACCGTTCTGCCTCCTGATTTTTTTTCCATCTACTCAATTACCCCTTCTTCCCCTCCTTCAACTTCACATTTTCTTGTCCTTTTAATTTTTATTTCCTTTACTATTTGCTGTTCTGCTTTCCCAATTTCTGCTTCTTTTCTATCACTCTGTCACTTCTTCTCCTCCTCCGTCAACTTTACATTTCCCTTTCCTCTTAGTTCTTATTTATTATTAATTTATTTATATTTATTAATATTATTTATTTTAATAATATGAGGGATTTCTCCCTCACTCTACCATTTCTTCCTCTCCCTCACTTTTCATATTTCCATTCTCTCTCTCTCTATCTCTCTCTCTCTCTCTCTCTCTCTCTCTCTCTCTTTAGTTTTCTTTGACTCCCCATTTTCCTATTCCTTCTTCCATGTTTACTTTTCGATTTCCCCTTCTCCCCTCATCATCTATATTCTCTCTTTATCCTCTCCTGTTTTCCAATTCCCCTTCCGCCCCCACCCACCATACCATCTACATTCTCTCTCTATTCTCTCCTAATTTTCCCACTTCTCTCCTCTTTCACTCGGGTAAATCCCTCACAGCATCTGCAGTACCCTTCACCTCCTCTCCTTTTTTTCCTCCCATACCTCCCCTTCACTGATTTCTCTTCTTCTTTGTCCTCTTCCCATTTATTGTATTTTTCTTTCTTCTCTATCCTTATTTCGTCCTTTCCTTACCTTGTTCAATCCTTCTCTTGTTTCTCTTTTTATTCTGCCCTCCCCTCTTCTCTTCGTCTGTTCTTCCCCTTCTTATCTGTTTCTTCTTTTCTCCAAATTTTATCTCTCCGCTTCTCTATTCGCATATTATCCCTCCCAATATCTTTCTTTCTCATCTTTTCGTTTCCTCTCTCTCATCTCTCAGCTGCTCCCCTCCTTACTTCCGTGTCTTTTTTCCTCTTTTCAACTCTTTTCTCTCTTTTTTTTTTCCTCTTCCTCTCATTGGTTATTCCTCCCTTCTTTCCTCTTTCTCGCAATCCCAATTTTCTTGCAATACCACTCATACTGCCTGCAGCCATCCATCTCTCTCTCTCTCTCTCTCTCTCTCTCTCTCTCTCTCTCTCTCTCTCTCTCTCGTCATATTCAGCAAAAGTGTCCTCAATCTCAGAAAAAAAATTATAACTATTTTCATTGTATTTCATATTTATCAGTATAGAAAAAAAAAGCAAACATCATCAGAGCGCTATAACTTCGAATCCTAGAAAGCGTCCGATCTCGTTATTATTATTATTTTTTTTGTCATTTATTGTGTATATATTTTTATACCATTATAGCAACAGATTTAATGGAATACTATTGTTAACATCAAAGGGTGTAAATAATCAGGCAGATACTACAGAGGCTTTATCATGCTTAACTTTGACTGTATTTGTAATATTGTGCAAGGCAGTTGTGGCGGTCATCGTGCAACATTGACAATCTATTCGCAAGATCACTAGTGTACAAAGAAGGATGACTAAAATGACTCTCTCTCTCTCTCTACTTTAGAAGCCTTACAATCATATGAGAGAAGACAGAACAAACTTGAACCTTCCCTCTTGTGAATGACGTAGGGTTAGGGGAGATCTAATTGAGGTATTTAACTTGATGAAAGGGATAAACACAGGGGACTTGAGCAAGGTCCTGAAAGTGAACAGCCACGACAGAACTCTCGCACATGTTTTATGAAGGGGAGATTCTCTTGTTGGTGAATTGGAAGGTCTCTGATTCCTCCAAACTATGCCACCACGAAACAGATCCCTTATTAGTAACATTAAGATCGTCTGTTTCCTGGCATACTATGGAGGAATCAGCAGTCCTCCAATTTACCAAAAAAGAGAATCTCCCCTCAAAGCCAGAGTAACTTCTATTTAGATATTGGTAAACAATGGCTGGGAATCAGAGTATTGGACGAGTGGAACAAACTCCCAAGAGAAGTAATGCATGCAGAAACATTATATATTATTCAGTGTGTGTTTGCTGGACAGATATATGGACTCCAGGGGTTTGGTGTATATCAGGAGCAGCCCAGAACATAATATATGACAAAAAGAGAGAAGACTTCTGTATTTTTCTCTATTTATTTTGTTTTCATGTTATGTTCTCTATGTTTTATCTTATATCATGTGGGTGTTCTGTACAAATTCATCTGGCGTTAGTCCAAGCGTCTTCAGGAAAGTGTAAGGAGTTGTGTGTTGATTATATTTTGATGTTATTTTATGAACATTGAACGTCAACAGTACCTCCCTCAAGCAAAAAACAAAAAATAATAATAATAATAATAATAATAATAATAAAATAATATTGTCTTGGGTTGGTCAAGGAGAGATGCTTAAGTCGTCAGTCGTTCTGTAAGTGTAAATAGTATGGTTTACAAGTTACGTTCCTTTGAATTGGTAACTGGTAAAGGTAATACAACTAACAATGTATTTTCACACACACAATAATCCGTCATTCAGTATTTAGTCGAAAAAATCAAACATTGGGGGTGTAAGTAATTATAAACATCTAAATTCAGACCGATAAACTTCTGCTAATATTTTCTTTTTCTTTTTTTTATCCTGTATAATGTATGAAAGGGAATACTAATTTTTAGGTGTATTGCTAACTACAAAGTCCTCCAAATAGTGCCAGATATAAAACAGCACCACTTCTCGGGTAATTAGCTTTGTGGTAGTGTGTGTGTGTGTGTGTGTGTAGTTTTTAAATCGTCGGCAAAATTTTAGCCACCTTCGCTTCACACCTATTTTTATCACTGCTATCCCACAACAAAAGGACCCAAATGCCTATTGTCTTGCCTTCCTTTGCATTGTTTGTTTTCAATTTCTCTCTTATTTCGTCTTCTAGTATTCTCTCTAGTCTCTCTCTCTCTCTCTCTCTCTCTCTCTCTCTCTCTCTCTCTCTCTCTCTCTCTCTCTCTCTCTCTCTCTCTCTTATTTCCACTTCTAACATTCTCTCCAGTCTTTCTTTCCCTCTTTTCGTGCGTCTCTCTCTCTCTCTCTCTCTCTCTCTCTCTCTCTCTCTCAGTCAGTGAAAGCACAACGGTAGTTGCACAGGTGTTGGGTAACGATCTGTTCCTTAGGAATGGAGAGACCGGCAACACTGAAGAGATCATCCTCGATGCCATGTACATGGTGGATGAACTCAAGAGATTCAATAGGGCAGCAGTAATAGGAATTCTCCCCAGACTTGGTGCCAGTTCCCATGCTCTCTCTAAAGCCATTGGGGTAAATGAGAGGCTTGAGGACATGTGCACCCCTCTTGGTGTTCGGTTTGTGGACCCATACAATGTGTTTTATGGGCGAGCAGACCTTTACTTGCCGGATGGGGTGCACCTTAACAAGCGAGGGAAGGAAGTCTTCGGGGACATGGTGAACCAGGTCCTCTACAGTGTAGTTAGATCTACCCATGTGGTCAGAGAGGGTCGTCAACCCAACGACAGTGATGCTCCTGAAGTGACACCCATAGAGGTGACACCACCCTTGGAGAAAAGGGTGGGAGCATCCTGTCAGAACGAGGGAGGTTCTTCCACAGAGGGTACCCCGGTACCTGAAGTGGTTGCACCACCATCTACGGTAGCTGATGCTGCCAACCTTAGCCTCGTCAGCGATGAGCCTTCGGGAAACGTGTCAGGCTAGGGAGTCAGTCAGTTCAGACAGACTCCCTCTGTGTAGTACTGATAAATGCTAGGTCAGTTAGAAACAAATTTAATGAGCTCTGAGCTCTGATAGCAACTGAAAAAGTAGATATAATAGCTATAACAGAGCCCTGGATCCATGCAAGTGGAAGGGACTATATAGGGGAATTCCATATCCCTACCTTTAGATTATTTCATAGAGACCGACCCGATCGGGAGGGAGGAGGAGTAGCCCTGTATATCCGAGACTCCCTAGATCCAGTGATCTGCAAAGTCGGGTCAGAACAAGAAGTGCTAGGTGTTGACATGACAGTGGGAAGTGGAGTGTATAGATTCATTGTTATCTACCGTCCACCGCACCAACCCATTGATGATGATTCTAAGTTATATAATGAACTTAGTGATCTAATAGGGGAGAAGATTACCATTATACTAGGTGACTTCAACTGCCATGTTAACTGGGTAGATAAAACGGGAGATGCAGAATCAAGAAGGCTCATTGACTTTGCTGATGAAGCTTTCTTGACTCAGTGGGTGACTGAGCCCACAAGGGGAACCAATATATTAGATCTTGTGTTCACCTCTGAAGATGACCTTGTCTCTAGCTTGACTGTAGATGAGCCATTGGGAGGAAGTGACCATAATATAATTAGGTTCTCACTGCAAGTACCCAAGTCTAAAGTTAAAATTCAGAAACAGAGCAAACCCGACCTTAGTAGAGCAGATTTCTGTAATCTGAGAAAGGGAGTTAGTGCAATGCATTTGGAAATGGGCCAAGGGGTGAATGAGTCCTGGTGCTTATTTCGAGACTGCTTTATGGCACAACAATCAATGTTCGTGCCCTCTAAGCCAGTTGGATCCCTAGTGTCCCAACCCAAATGGTTCACACGAGAAATAGCAGCTACAATTAGGAAAAGAAAGGCAGCCTACCGTCAGTTCAAAAGAACTGGTAATTTAGAGATACAAAGTGAATATTACCACCTACGTAGGAAGGTGAAATCACTTGTAGACAGAGCCAAGCGTAACGAGGAACACCGGATTGCAGCCTTGTGTAAGGAGAATCCCAAGGAGTTTTTTGGATATGTAAACAGCAGAAAACCAATTAGAAACAAGATAGGCCCATTGCATGATGGGAATGGTGTCTTGCAAAACTCTGATGAAGAGATGGCAGACATTCTAAATTCCCATTTTTCATCAGTGTTCACCCGAGAAGATGGGGGTAACATCCCTGAGCCAGGCACTACTCATGAGGGTGTTACCATTGAAAGAGTCCAATGCAGTGAAGCAGAAGTTAGAGACAGAATATGTAAATTAAGTGTCAATAAATCTCCCGGTCCTGATGAATTTCTTCCTAGGGTCTTGCGAGAGGTATGTGACCAGGTAACCCCTCACCTGGCTGCTATCTTCAATATATCGCTTGAAACAGGAGAGGTCCCATCTGACTGGAAGGAAGCAAATGTGACTCCCATATTTAAAAAGGGAGATCGCCATCTTCCTGGAAACTACTGACCAATCAGCCTTACATCTGTAGTAGGAAAGGTATTGGAGGGTATAGTTGCAGATAGAATAGTAGATCATCTTAAATCATATAATTTATTGTATGATTCACAGCATGGTTTTAGGCGTCAGCGTTCATGTTTGACCAACTTGATTGAATTTTTCCACGGTATGCTTTCTGAGTATGACCAGTGCCGGGCAATAGACATCCTTTATCTGGACTTTCAGAAAACCTTTGATAAAGTACCTCATCAGAGGTTGATGGCAAAAACCCGTGCACTGGGAATAAGGGGCATGCTTGCTAAATGGATTGAGAATTGGCTGACTGACCGGCGCCAAAGAGTAGTAATCAATGGGGAAGCCTTAAGTTCGGCATCAGTCACAAGTGGGGTTCCTCAAGGTTCAGTTCTAGGCCCACTACTCTTATAATCTACATTAATGATATAGATGTGGGCATTGTCAGTCGAATTGCAAAATTTGCTGATGACACCAAGTTAGGGTGTAATGCTTCATCATTTGAAAAGGTAGAACAACTACATAAAGACCTAGAGAAAGTAGGAGAGTGGTCTGAACGATGGCAGATGCCATTCAATTTGGACAAGTGTAAAGTGATGCACATAGGTCCAGCCAATCAGAGAGCCAGTTACTCTTTGTTGGGAAGTGAAATTAGTAGTACTGACTTGGAGAAAGACTTAGGTGTACTGATCAGCAGTGACCTCAAATTCTCCAAGCAGTGCCTCGAAGTAGAGAAGAAAGCCCAGATGCTTCTTGGTTACATAAAGAGGCAATTTAGATTTAGAAACAAAGAGATAGTCCTCACTCTGTACAATTCTTTGGTTCGGCCACATCTGGAATATGCTGTGCAGTTCTGGTCGCCGACTCTCAAGAAAGACATTGCGAGGCTTGAGAGAGTCCAGGCTAGGGTCACCAAACTGATCCCATCAATTAAGCACATGGGCTACCAGAGAAGGCTGCAGGCACTAGGTCTCTTCTCATTAGAGACGAGACGCTTGAGAGGTCAACTAATTGAAGTTTTCAAAATCCTTCGTGGATATGAAAACATTGATTATCAGAGCCTGTTTAGCTTAAACACTAATGCAACTAGAAACCATGGATGGAAACTAGACTTGAAACGCTTCCGCCATAATACATTAGGTAATTTCTTCACATATAAAATCTGCAATGTCTGGAATCAGCTACCAGCAGAGGTAGTTGATAGTTCCTCGATAGAGCAATTCAAGACACAGTTAGACAAAGTTCTGCCAAGCCTGTTAGAGTTAAAGTGATTGTTTCCTCCTTTCCTGTACAAAAATTTCCTAGTCCGGCCTTTTTTCCTCCGGGTTAGGTACATTTCCATTTCCATACCCGCAATGCGGGTGGGAGAGGTGGGTGGGGAGAGCCTTCTCTTTACTATACTTTTCTCTCACTATTAGTTAGCAACTGCTACTACACCTACGGTACATCTTTGGTATGGGTCGTAAGACCTTTTGAGGTGCTACTTGTCCTTGTAACTCCTTGTAACTCTCTCTCTCTGTCCTTGCCTGCCTGATACTGTCTCTCCCTCTTTCTCTTCTCCTTCTGTTTCTTTCACATATAGTTTCCTCTCCCTCACTTTCTTCTTCTCTCTCGTTCCCCTCTTTGTGTATCCCTTTATTCTTTTGTGCTACATCCCTCTCATCGTCTTGTGTCCATTTATCTCTTCGTTCACTTTCTATCCTTCCTTCCCTCTTGGCAAATCTATGTTCTTTAATCTTTCCTTTCTCTTATCCGCCTTTCTGTCTTCTTTCTCATTCGTTTTCATGACTTTATCTGTCCCTTCCTCCCTTTCATATCTTCTCTTTTTCTCCTAATTTATTCATATTCTCTTCTTCTGTCTCTGTCTCCTCTCTGTGAACATCATATTCCTTGCCATTTTCCTCTTTCTCTTCCTTTCTGCTTTTCTTCCTCTCATTCAAGCACCATTTCCTCCTCTTTCTTTTCCACCTTCTTCTCTCTACCTGTCCCTCCTCCCACCACTCATTTCCTTTTTTCTTTCATTCTCTCACCCCCCCCCTTCGCCTTCTCGTCCTCTCTTTCTCTATTCCCTCCCATCCACTCATTTCATTCTTTGTTTCATTATCTCACCACAGTATATCCTTCCTTTCCTCTCCTCTCTCTTTCCATATGTCCTCTCTCCCTGTTTTCCATGTTTCTACCCTCCCATTTTCTCTTCCCTTCATCATCACTGTTTTTCCCTTTCTTTCTTTCCCTTCCCTCCACCCTTGTACCCTGCCTGCCAGTAATATCCCCATAGTGAGTGAAAATCATTCCCCACTTTAACAATTTCCTGTTGTTGACCACGATATAAACTTGTACCCTGCTGACTCTCTCTCTCTCTCTTTTCCTTCTCCTTCCTTCTTTCTTTCCGCTTTTCTCTTTTTTTTTTCTTTTTTTCTCTCACTATCTTTTTCTCCTCCTCCTCCTCCTCCTCCTCCTCCTCCCCTTTTTCCCCCCCGAGCCATACAAAAAAAAAAAAAAAAAAAAACTCACAGACGGAAATTAATTCTGAAATGTGCGTTCGAAACATTCAGAATATACAAGACAATGTTTACAGTAAGACTACATAAGTTGAGTAATTATTATCAGCTTGATATTAGCCTTTCACATTAATACAACCCATCCCATTTACCTCTCTCTCTCCCTCTCTCTCTCTCTCTCTCTCTCTCTCTCTCTCTCAGTGCCCTAATCCCCTCCGTCACACCGCCGGCCTTTCCTATTGATCCGTAGCCACACCAAACCTCCTGTCATATCCCTTTGTAATGGTTGGCAGGCTAGTAGTCGTCGTGGTGGTGTTGGTGGTGGTGTTATATCAATGGTCATGATCATTAATGTGGGTGGTGTTTGTTACAGGTACCGTACTGTTGTAGAAGTGACGTGGGGTTATGAGTGCATGTAGTTGTGAAGGTGTAAATCTGTAAATGGTCATGAATGAAGTTGGTGGTGTTATATCAATGGTCATGATAATTAATGTGGGTGGGGTTTGTTACAGGTACCGTACTGTTGTAGAAGTGACGTGGGGTTATGAGTGCATGTGTAAATAAATGGTCATGAATGAAGTTATGGATGTAGAGTTAATAATAATTACTAATATTGTAGTGGTGTGGAGGTGGTGTTAGTTAATTAAAGGTGTACTGGTGGAGATGGTGGTGAAAATGACTGGTAATGGATAATATTATATAACAGATATAAACAATAGGGTTTGGTCCTGCTCGTGTAGTGATATTATTTTGTGGTAATCATGTGTGTGTTCTGTAAGTATATTGTAGTTGTGTTTGTTACATAATACAGGTGTGGGAGTAATGGTGTGGGGGTTATGTATAGCAGCTGTGTTGTATTATAGTAGTGGGTGTTACATGATTTGGGTGTGGGTGTAATAGTGTAGGATATATATAGTTGTGGGTGTAATAATGTGGGTGTGGGTGTAATAGTGTGGGTGTGGGATATATAGAGTTGTGGGTGTTACATAATGTGGGTGTGGGTGTAATAGTGTGGGTGTGGGTGTAATAGTGTGGGTGTGGGTGTAATAGTGTGGGTGTGGGATATATAGAGTTGTGGGTGTTACATAATGTGGGTGTGGGTGTAATAGTGTGGGTGTGGGATATATAGAGTTGTGGGTGTTTACATATTGTGGGTGTGGGAATAATGGTACAGTATGTGGGTTATATATAGTTGTGGGTGTAATAATGTGGGGGATATATATAGTTGTGTGGGATATATATAGCAGCTGTGAAAGTAATGGTGTGGCAGCGGTTGTTCTGGTAATGGTGAGGATTAAATAGATGATCTCTTTTCATCCTCTTCCTGCCCTCCATTACTCCCTCCATCTACCCTCTCTTTCCATCTACTAATTATTTCTCTCCTCTTTCATTTACACCCCCTCTCCTTTCTTTCCCTTTTCTTCCTTCCTCCATCTACCCTCTCCTTCCATCTACTAATTATTTCTCTTCTTTTATTTACAACCCCTCTCCTTTCTTTCCCTTTTCTTCCTTCCTCCATCTACCCTCTCCTCCTATCTAGTAGTTATCTCTCTCCTTTCTCATTTCTTCCTCTCCTTCCTTCTAGTAATTATTTCTCTCCCTTCACCACTGACTTTTCCTTTTTCCTCTGCCTATACTTCCGAATTCACTCCGTTCTTGCCTCTTCCACCGTCATCTTTTCACTCCTTTCCCCTCCAGTCCCTCTTTCCTCTCGTTTCTCAATTATTCGTCTCTAATTAACCCCTCATTCTCCGTCACATCTTTCATCCTATTCTACACCTCATTACCCTCCTTTATACTCATATGCTTCCCAACTTTTCTATAACTTCTCCCCTTCCCACTCCCCTTTTCAATCTCTTACTCAAACCTCTCCCTCCCTCCCTCCCTCCCTATGTTTCTCACTCTCTTTCACCCTTGCCCCCCGACCAATATCGTGTCAGTCACCCCACTCCACCCCTTAACCCCTTACTCAAACCTCTCCTTCCCTCCCTCCCTCCCTCTCCCCTTCCCCCCCCCCATATCGTGTCAGTCACCCCAACTCTAAACGATGTCTCTCAATCATTGCCGTCTTCATTTCTCTCGTTCCATTTGCATATAGATAGCGAGCCACACATGGTCGACACACTCCATACCAAACCTTTCACTACCGATTCCGTGTTTACTCTTTGGGACGTATGCATGGAAAAAAGAAAAGAAAAAAATATATATATACAGTACAGTACCGTCTATATATATATAATCGTGAAGGACACAGACGTTTGCCGTGGAATAATTTTCTACTGTGTTTACCTTTGAAAGTTTACATCTTTTAAGAGTTCATCAGATTCTGCCCTTTTTTGGTCATTATCAAGCCGTCTACTGTTCTTCCTCTTTACTATCTCTCTCTCTCTCTCTCTCTCTCTCTCTCTCTCTCTCTCTCACAAACACACACAGTACTCGGGCCATAAAGCCGTACTACTGATATCCAATCGGAGGGGAGTTGCTGGTAGGCTGCTTGTTAGGGCCAATGACTTTATTAGAGGAAAGGAGTATTTGTATCAGGTTCCAGGGTAAAGTTTCCACACTACAGACATATACAAATATTACACGTCATGGTATTATCCTTAGTCTCTCCCTCCTGTATATCCCCAACTCATTATCTTCCAACAATATGAAGTCCAACCTCTCTGTTTTGATTATGATCTTGTCCTCATCACCACTGGTCAAAATCAACTAATTTTACACTTGAACTTGTAGTGTCCGTCTCTTCCACACATGATGCATTTCCTATTTCCTGTCATTATGGTATTCACCTGGCCTCGCTAGGGACTGCATTAACACTACCTTCCTCCTTTGCCACATCATTAAAAGATTATATATTTCTCTTTGTCACTCACACACACCCACACACCCACACGTACACACACACAAGGTTGCCAACTACTCAATTTGTCATTCGATTTCCTCGCTAATAAATACGGTCAGGAACAGACAAGCAGACAATTAGAAACAAAATAATAATAACAATAATAAAAAAAAGATGAGGTGTAACCTAAACCCAAAAGGGGAATCGGCCGTAAAAAAAAAAAAAAAAAAAAAAAAAAAAAAAAATTTCGTACAAACAGAGTGTATAACTGAGAGACTACCAGAAAAAATAACTCTATTTAACGAATATGAAAACCTACAGCACCCTGGTTGAGCCCGGGAACTTTTATCTACTTCTGTATTTCCATTTCGTACCTATCTTCAAAGTATTACCTAATACAACACTTTTTTCAAATCTTTACTCCAAACATCATTGTCATCAAGCAGACACTTCCTTACTAGACACGTACTTGTACACATGGCCAAGTAATCATACCAACTCTCACCACTCGTACATCACCCATACCTTACATCGGGACCGTACCACTCCAGCAAACGTGTACATTAGTAAGACAATCTGTACTACATCATTTATTACTATATGTGTGTTATACCAGCATGGCAGGACTACACTAAATAAAGGTACTGTGAACTCCGTACTGTGTAGCTACAACCAAGGGACAAACTTTTGGCAAAACGTACACTCACTCAGAAACTTTCCATTAACGTTAATGAGACTGAAATGATTAGGTGTTATGAGCTGACTCTCTTTCACGGCATATAATACGTATGTGGGAAACTTTACAATCACCAAAACAGAGTACCGGTAGCAAATGAAACAATCATAAGGCCTTAAGGAGGAACTAGCTGTAATATTCACAGGGCTTTCTATACATATGACATCCGATCCCTCGTGGACTTATAGTTTCTCCAAAGTTCCAAATGGATGGTTTAAAGGCGAAGGTATCGTCTGTCAGCTTCCTTCTTGATATAGACAGCAGTAGAAAAAGTGTGATATTAACGCAAGAATTACTTACCTAACAAGGAGAAAAAAATTATATAGATTATAGACCTTCATGTCCGAGATGAACACCTCCGCGAGGCACGTTACACATTAAAACGAATCTGCTCGACCGAGAAAGCAAAAATAACCCCAAGGGAAATCTTGAAAGTATTGCCCAAGATTTTACCAGCTGGCAGCGCTGTAATGCCACAGACGTCTCCTATTGGTAGATTTCTAAGACCTTATTGGAAAGATAGGACAGGAAACGTAGATAAGATTGTGATCGGAGGAATCTAATGGAGAGAATGATTCCACAGTATAAACGGAAAGATTAAACGTTAAAAATACTTCAAGGATCCTAGGACTATCTTCAAGGTCTATCCCCTAACTGCCTGTCCTCTCTTAATTTACTGTACTGCTTCGACCAATTGTATTTAGCTGAGTGTGTAGATGTGGAGGGACGAGGTAGGGGAGAGTTTTCTTTGGTAGAGAATCTTTATTTTACCTCTGGTTCTCCTCATCGATTTTCCTTTTCTCGTCTTTAGTTTCATAATCTATATTTTTTTATCTTCTGTTATTCTTCTTGTCTCCTATTTTATTTTCTTATCCTCTCTTTCTACTCTTTATTTCTCTTTAAATTTCAAACCATAATTTTATCTTTTTTTTTTTTTTTTTCATCTCCCCACTTCCTCTCCTTTGTCTTTCATTCCTCTCCTCTTCTCTTTTCTGCCCTTCTCTTCTCATTCCTCTTCTCATTTCTACCTTTCTCTTCTCATCCCTCTTTCGTGTATCTTTCTTCTATTTCCTCTTAGGCTTACAGAAGTGGGAGGCTGGGTGGTTGAGTGTCGAGTGATGTAAGAGGCCGTCCACACTGAATGGTTGTTTTTGGAGTAACATTTTGGGAATAACTTTTTGTAATATTGAAGTAATTTATTTAAGCACAGAAGAAAAAGGTGAATAAGAAGGACGGGAAGGAGGAGGTGGAAGATGAGAAGTAAAAGAGAAGACGAAAAAGTAGCAGGAGAAAAAGTAGGCGAGGGAGAAGGAGAACGAAACAGAGAGGGAGCTAGAGAAAATATGACGGGGATAATACCAAGGAGGAGATAAAAGGTAAGAGCAGGCCCATAGTGTGAGACGGAGGTGGAGGGAAGTGGTAGTGGATTGTTATTCTCAGCAGGTGGGAGAAGCGTTCGTGGATTCTCAGGACACAAACTCCGTAGACCCTGGGGTGAAGTGGGCAGGGAAGGGGTTACGGCAGGGGGGCAGGGGGGCAGGGAGGCAGGGCGGCTGGTGATGTGATGCGAGTTGAAGAGGGGGTGAAGAGATATAGATATGAGTGAGAAGAAAATTCGAGGGTATTGAGTAGAATGAAATGGGGATGAAAGTGGGTATAAGGGAAGGAAGGCCGGGTGGGGTGAAGTGGAGATGTATGTACTGTACTGCAAGGCCAAGAGGTATATCTCGTGGCCTTGCTGTACTGTACGTGTGTCGGGGAAGGAACGAGATGGGGTTGGATGAAGGAGGGTGATTGGTAGAGTCAAGATTGACAGATATACGGTCAATATCTGTACATCTGTCAATCTTGGGTAGAGTGAAAGTGGTATAATACGGTGGGTCAGGGTGTAGTTGTGGGTGTAGTAGTGGGTTGGGTGGAGTGAGTGAGGGTGTGTTGGTCGTGGTAGAACAGGATGGATTAAGGACACACAGGGGGCGGGTAGCAGCTTGAATGGAGTGGGATATGTGTGCACTGGGGGACGAAGAACTGGAGATAGGAGAGGACGAATAGAACAGAAGAGAACAAGGGGATGGATGGTATGGGGTTAGCGTGGAGTGGGGTGTACATACGTGTGTCTGATGTGGGTGGGTTGGGGTGGAATGTGGTGAGGGTCAGGTAGGGGACACTTGTTATCGATCGAAGCCCCCTCCCTCTCTCTCTCTCTCTCTCTCTCTCTCTCTCTCTCTCTCTCTCTCTCTCTCTCTCTCTCTCTCTCCCCAGACATTTCCATATCCCTCCCGTTCCTCCACCTGGTTCCCTCTCCATCCTTCACTCTGTTCCCTCCCTTTCTCCATCCCATCCCTCCATCCCCTCTCCTTAGCTCTCCATTACTCAGTGCTTTGCCAAATCCCTCCCATTCCTCCATCAGGTCAGGTTCCCTCCCCTTCCTCCTCAATCCCTCCATCTTCCTCAATCCTGTTCTCTCCCCAATCCCTACTCCCCAATCTTATCCTCGGAGTTATGGTGTTAAAATTTTATTCGTTTTTCGAGGGATAAACAAAAGATTCCCTTTGGATGTCTGCATAATAGAGACAGTAAAGTAGACAGCGCAGACCTACTACATAAAATATACAGCTTGGGACTGTCGAACACTGTGCTGACATTCATTGTTCATTCTCACATGGTGTTTATTTCATCCAGTTTTCAATATACTGTAGATGGCATATGAGAATAGAATATAAAGGTTGACGTTAAAAGTGTAATGGGGTCATACACTATTGGTACATTGGAGTGCCTTGATTCCTCTATAGTATGACAGGAAATAGGACCAGAAAAGCAAAAATATTGGTGTTTTTTTCTTGCATGATATAGTTTGGAGGAATCAGTTGCTCCGGAATTACCAACACAGTATTTTCCCCTTAATTAAAGTAAACGTTATTGCCGTCACCTCCTGAGCCTCTTCTTATAAAAAAGTTGCTCTACATTTCCTTCTCATCAGTTTTGTCGCACATTTTTTTCACTTTCAACTCCTTCCAAACATAGTAATAATTTTTCCATATATTTTTTATTCTTTCCTTCTTTTTGTTTCTGAATATATTTCAAGCTTTGTGATTACCTCTTTCCCTTCCTTCTCATTTTTTATGTCCTTAAGGGGACAGTACACTTTTGGTACAGGACATTGGAGTGCCTTGATTCCCCCAAAGCATGCTAGGAAACAGGCCCAGAACAAAAAAAAAATAATGGTGGCCTGTTGCTTGGAATAGTAATGCCAAAATTCAACATCCCCTTAATACTTAATACTTAACTGATTCCGTTTTGCTTTTTATTCTTATTCTCATCTGCTACTCTCCGTACTCTCTCATGCATCCTTTTCTCTTCCTTCTCCTTCGTTTTCCTCCCAACTTACATTTCCTTTTCTTCATATAAGTTTATCATCATCTGACGTCCCCTTTTCTTCCTCATCCATGCATCTATCTCTTCTTCGCCCTTCTCATCTCAAATAATTTTCTTCTATTTTTTCCTCCTTCCTCTTCCCTACATCTACCATTGTGCTTCCCTTCGTCTTTCCAACTCCTTCCTCCTCTCTCCGTTCCCTTCTTTCTTTTCCTCCTTCTACCTTTGTCTTTGTCTTCGTCTTTCCAATTCCTTCCTCCTCCCTCCGTTCCCTTCTTTCTTTTCTTCATCTATTTTTATATTTGTCTTCGTCTTTCGTCTTTTCAACTCCTTCCTCATTCCTCCGTTCCCTTCTTTCTTTTCTTCATCTACCTTTGTCTTTCCAACTCCTTCCTCTTTCCTTCGTTCCCTTCTTTCTTTTCTTTATCTACCTTTGTCTTCGTCTCACCAGCTCCCTCCTCCTCCTCCTCCTCCCCCTCTTTCGTCCGTTTCCTTCTCTTTTTCCTTCTTCTATTCCCCCTCCAGCTACCTTCGTCCTCTCCCTCCTCTCGCCATTCCGATTTCCCCCACTCAGATCCCAGTCTTCTGCCCGTTACCGTCAGGAGGATTCGGCCCTCCGATCAACAACAAAGCTTCAGTTCAGTTTTTCCGGCCCTCTTCTCGATCTCAGTTGATTGCTTCCTCTGTATCCGCTCGAAAATGCGTCCCTGCTGTAGGTTGAAGATTGCGTCGTTTTAATGCGTGAAAAGTGCGTCCTCGGAGCGGCTGACCATTGAGTCGGGGTGGTCGGTTGAATATTGGTCATTGAATATTGGTCACCAAATTTGTTGACACTTGCCTGATCCTATTGGTAAAAGCTGCGTTATTTTAAGTGGGTGTAAACGGCAGCAGCGGGGGAGGATAAATATTACATCAGGTCAAGCCAACACATGTGTCAGCCGACATAAACAACACAACACTGTGGAAATGAGCAAATAAAATGAGGCCAAGTCTGGTCAGCGGTTTGGGTGGCTATGAGGTCAAGTCAGGTCAGGCACTGCAATCAGTATTAAGCGACGGGCAACATTGAAATTAGGTTAAATCAGGCCAGTGATGTAGAGAACGGGTCACATCAGATCATATCAGGTGACATAATGACAGCAGCAACGTGTTCAGCAAAAACTATGACTGCAGGAGCCATTTCAGATAAGATTAGGGACAGTGTGCAGGAAAATTTATGGTCTGGGCTTCAATGACCGATACGACGATGATAGCCTTCTTTCAAGTTTATGGAGTCACCTTATTCGTCATCATCATTGTAGTCTACCCCACTGGCTCATGATTTTACTAACTTACTCACAACCATACAGTACGTTTTTCTTTTCCTTTTCATTCTGGCCAAAATGCACAAATTCTCTCCTACGTCATATGTCTTTAGTTAGTTACACGTTCTGCGTTTATTCCAGTCTTTGTAAGTTGTATATACGTTTCCAATTGTGTTTATTTATGGAATTCTTTGCTTGCATAAAAAAAACCCCAAGAAGTTAAACAAGGGAGCAGGTACATTTTTATCAGGTTAAAAAAATATATGTAAAGGTCAGTCATGTCAGACAACACGACTATCATCATCAAAAACCTCATACATCAGGTCAGGTATATTCCAGTCAGGGCAAGTCAGGTCAGCAGCACCAACATGGCAGCAGGAGGCGGGTCACGTTGCGAGTCAGGCCGCAGTAGGCAAGGGACTTAAAATTCATGAGGCTTCACTTCCACAGATATATATTTTTCCTGCCTAACCTCGAGTATCCGGGCGCTGGCAGCCAGGTTGGTGGGCGAAGAGGTTCAGGACGGGTTTTTGTCGTGTTGTGGATGTTCAAGACGGGTTTTTGTTGTGTTGTGGATGTTCAGGTTGTATTTGTGGTTTGTTGTGGATGTTCAGGATGGGTTTTGTTGTGTTGTGGATGTTCAGGATGGGTTTTGTTGTGTTGTAGATGTTTAGAACGGGTTTTTGTTGTGCTGTGGATGTTCAGGATGGGTTTTTGGTTTGTTGTGGATGTTCAGGATGGGTTTTTGGTTTGTTGTGGATGTTCAGGATGGATTTTTGTTGTGTTGTGGATGTTCAGGACGGGTTTTTGTTGTGCTTTATTATGTTCAGGGTATAATTTTGTGGTGCCGTGGAGGCCAGAGCGTGTTTGTGTTTCGTTGTGGAATTCAGGTCTTGTTTTTGTAGTGTTGTGAGGGATAAAGACTTGTTTTTGTCAAGGTGAAGGGCCCAGGTCGTGCTTTTGTTGTGTTGTAGAGGTTCGTAGTATATGTCCGTTTGTCGTGGAGCCTTAAGATGTGTTTGTGTTGTGTTTTGGCTTCAGTGTGCATTTTTATGAGATGTGGAGGTTAGCTTGTGTTTTGGTTGTGCTAAGGAGATCAAACAAGTCTTGTTGTTGTATCGTTTAGGGTCAGTAAGTGGAGGTGCTGTAAACTCTTATGTAACTTTAATGTACTGTTTTATTTTCAATCCTCAGCTTTTTTTTTTTTTTTTTTTTTCACACACACACGTCACGACTTCCGAACTGGCACCCAGCCACAGATGGAGAGAATTGAGGGTAATTCCCAAATACTGCAGCTGTTATGGTACCAATGAGGGTGTTAATCGACGTTCGGCGGCCTTATAGTTAGTGTCTGAAACTCGATTTTGAAGAGTTAATATTCTCAGCCCCTCACCTGAGAGGATCCGATCTCCCGACCTATAGGTTACGAGTCCAGCACACTATCCACTCAACCACCTTCCCTACAATAATAATAATTATATATAATAATTATTTACAAATCTTACTTTTCGGCGATCATAAATATACAAGGACAACTCTAAGTGTCAAAAATCTAGAAGCCATATCTTGACGTACACTATCTTTCAACTTCAGTTTTAATTGTATAATGTTTACATAAACCAATATTGTGCTCATAATAATAATCTGAAAATATTAATTCTGAAGTACAATATCAACAAACTTTAATATCTGATATATGATATAGAAACCTCTTTTTTTGACGTATAACCGCCTCAAACCTCATTTCCCTAAGTAGGACATAATGTCTTGGGACAGCCGGTATATAAAGAGATAAGGATGTGTGTAGTTGCCTCATATTTCAGCTGAACTGTCCTCCTTCCAACACTTCTCCCTCACCTCCTGCTCTCCTCCCTCACCTCCTGCCCTCATCTATCAACCCCCACCCTTCTCTCTCACCTCCCGATCTGCCATTTCACTTACTAACCTCCTATCCAAGGTAAATATAGTAGCTATATTTACCTTGTTCCTATCTTTCTTCCCAATTCTCATCCTCACCTCCCCTCGTAATTTCTCTCCTCTCACCTCATTTCTTCACCTCCTACCTCACCTTCTTCCAAATCTGATACTTCTCCCTCCCTCCCTCCCTACCCTACCTACCTACGTCTCTCCCTCCCTACCTACTTACCTACCTCTCTCCCTCCCTCATCTCGTACTTCACCTCCCTCCCTCCCTCCCTCCCTCCCTCATCTCGTACTTCACTCCCTCCCTCCCTCCCTCCCTCCCTCATCTCGTACTTCACTCCCTCCCTAACAAGCGACTCTTCCATTCTCAAGATGGACTCTGCCGTATTTTCCAGCCAGTCGAAGTGTGTCATCTTTTCACCGTGTATCAACGGGGTCGCGCGCTAAAAATACCCCCACCTTGAACTCTGGAACTCTGATTTCTTAGCGAGATTATCCGGGGGAAGGGACACGCCAACACCAATAGAATACTAGAGTCTATTGGTCTTGGGACACGCATGACCAAGTACTTACTACAGCATCATTGCGTGTACTTTATATTTTAACTTTTCATGAATTATGCCATATTGTAAAATGTAATAGCTGACTAAAAGGTGCCATTAATATAAAATATATAATATAATAATAAAGTTAACGCACAGTACATCCCATCCCGAGTCCATAATTCACATCATCATTATTTCATGCATCACAACATTTCGTCAAAATTCACAATATACAAAAATCACTCGACATTAATAAACAGTATATGTTGGTTAATATCACAAATTACAAGATAAACCACATCAGAAATCACAACACCATCTCACTTAATCTAAATCCTCCAGTCTCTCATTTTTCAGTATAGAGTTTAATTAAAGAGAACCAAAGCAAAATAAGCAGCAACAATTCCACAAAAAGGCTCCATAAAAAAGTAAAAGTATATAGAGTAGTTATGATTAAGGAAGGAATCAGATAATATGAACTAACGTGGGATTGCTTACAAATTTTTTCCTGGAGCCATACTCTCATGCCCTTCCATTTTCCAAGAAATTATTTGATTCATAGACATTTTGGCTTCCTGGAGTCAGGTCCTACTTGCTGCAGTGCTTGAAAAATATCATGAAACTTAGGAGACGTGCTAATTTGCGTAAGGGAAGTAATCTGGTTTGGGCAAACTCGAGTTTACTTAGGCCTCCCAGCTCTACTATGAACCAAACATAACGTCTGGCCTCATACGAAGGGATATTGGTTTCTGTCATAGCTCTGAGTTAATCAGTAGCCTTCCGATATCCCACAGCAAATTACTACCCTGAATATTTCGCATTACCAGCAACACATAATCTGTATTCTATGTCATTTTTAGGCAATGGATAAATCTAACAATGACTAAATACAGGTGAGGGACAAGAACACAGTATATCTACATATACAAAAATTATACTGTCTGAGGGCTTATTAAATGGTTGGGCTTCTGAAGCTTTAATATTTTTTTTTAATATGTCAAGAGGTATTAAGGGGATGGTAATATAGTCTTAGATATTTTGGAGATATTGAATCCTCCAAACAATTCTAAGCAACAGATCACCATTATTTTTGTTAATCTGGTCCCGTTTCCTGGCTTAGTTTGGAGGAATCACAAGCCTCCAATTTACCCAAAGTATACTACCTCCTTAATGGAACTCTGAAAATTATCCAGCTATTCCAAAGACCCAGGAACCGACCCACCATCCTCCTGGTTGTGGGTCGAGTGGGGTACCATCCACTTCATCATGGGAGCCCCACTTTGCCTTTGAAAAGATTTGGGGTCTTATATTAATTCCACATGCTAAATGGCCATGCAAGGTAGTTTCAAATAGGAAGGGACTAAGGGCCATAAATTTTACTTGAGGTCTGATGAATTTGCCACCTCTCTTCTGAAATGTTGTGTTCTATTTGTAACATTCGTCCTAACTTAACCTAACCCACCTACTTAACCCATTTAAACCTAACCTAACATTTCTTACCCAAACCAAACCTAACCTTAGTTAACTTAACCTACCATACCCTACCCTACCTTAACCTAACCTACCTACCATACCTATCCAAACCTAACCTAACATGCCCTACCTAAACCAAACCTAACCTTAGTTAACTTAACCTACCATACCCGACCCTACCTTAACCTAACCAAACCTAACTTAACCTAACTAACCTACCTTGCCCTACCTAAACCTAACCCAACCTAGCTTAACCTTATCCAAACCTACCCTACCCTACCCAACTCTAACCTAACCTCACGTAAACTAGCCTAACCTAAAACAAATATATGACGATGGGGAATATGTAAGAGCCATTCTCCCCAAAGTTGACTGATAGGCCACTTGTGTTCTGAATGGTCACGAACACTTTCCCAAGACCGTATACAGTATTTCATAACAAGAGGGGCGTAACGACCGATTTCATCCCATGACTGTTTGATTGTCGTACAAGCTCTCAAATTATCAATACTTATGTCAGTGCAGATGGAGAGGTACAAGAGAGAAAGATGGACGGCATGAGGCAAAAGATACTGAGGATAGGGAATACAGAGGAATACAAAGGACCTTCAAACAGCAACAGACCTACTGGTGAAGGAGAAGGAGGCAATGATAATAAGGATAATGAGGGGTTGATGAAAAAAAAAGTGTCAGTTTTTAAAGATTGCGTGAAGAAGGAAAGATAAAAAAGGCACGAGAGGAACTGATTATGGTCACTAAAACTATGACTACTGAAAGATTATATTGGGATGCCAAAGTAGGCGAATGATAGGATTTACAGATAGTTAGAATGGTAGAGTTTAAGGGGGTGCGGGAGTAGGGGACAGGCTTGGGGGGGACTGGGGGGGGGGTGCGGGAATAGGGGGACAGGCTTGGGGTGGGTAGAAAGCCTGTCCCCTATTCCCGCAACACCCTAACCCCCCCCCCCTCCCAAGCCTGTCCCCCTACTCCCGCACCCCCCAAAAACCCCTGCACCCCCCTAAACTCCCCCAAAGCCTGTCCCCCTATTCCCGCACCCCCTTAATTAAAGTGGATGGTGGAAGAGTCTATAGTGCATAGGTGGTGAATGTGATTTAAAAAATGGATAGATGTATGGTAGAGTTTAAAAATGGATGGAGTAAGGATATAAGTTGATGGATGATAATTATAGAACATAAGACTAATGGGTGGTGGGGATTAAAAGAGAAAGAACAGAGAGTGGAATATAAATGGATAAGGATTTGAATGTAAGGATGGTAGGACTTAAAGGTGGATGGGTATTAAGTTATAAAGGGGTGAGGATGAAAGGTATAGAGTAAAGATCGAGAGAGGGACAAAACCACGAGTCTGAGGTGCACCACGCATGACCACACATATGTACAGTACACCAGGCACACGTACTGTACACACGTCATACAGTATGCATACATTTACACATAGACGTAAGGACACACAGAAAGGAATGCAGTATCAGAAGCATACACAGCAGCAGGCAGACACTCAGGTATACACACATGCATGCACACACACACACACATATACACACACACATATACACACATACACAGCAGCAGGCAGACACTCAGGTATACACACATGCATGCACACACACACACACATATACACACACACACATATACACGCATACACAGCAGCAGGCAGACACTCAGGTATACACACATGCATGCACACACACACACACATATACACACACACACACACACACACACACACACACACACACACACACACACACACACACACACACACACACATATACACACACACATATACACACACACACAGGGCAGGATGCAAACTCTTCCCGTAAATCATGAAAAAAGATGGCAGATTTACGCTAATGAGAGAAAAAAGCACGACTCGATTACGACCGAGAGGCGTGTTTACCGGGAGTGGTGTGTGTGGGAAGTGAGGGAGTGGGTGAGGGAGGAGTGGGGGAGAGTGTGGGATGGTTGAGTGGGTGAAGGAGGAGTGGGGATGAGGGGTTGAGGGAAGAGTGGTATGGGGGGTGAGGGAAGAGTGGCATGGGGGGGGGGTGAGGGAAGAGTGGGGGAGTGTGTGTGATGGTTGAGTGGGTGAAGGAGGAGTGGGGATGAGGGAGGAATGACGGGGAGGGAGGTGAGTGGAGGAATAAGGGAATTTAAGAGAGAGAGAGAGGGAGAGAGAGGAGGGGTTGAGATCTGATCGAGGGGCTGGAGGGGAAGGGGGGAGTGCAAGGTGTGTGGTGTGTGGGGTGAGATTAAGGTCTGAGGAAAGGGGGAAGTTTTAAGGAGGTAGGATTCAAGTATGAGGAAACAGACAGGATTAAAAGGGATATTTTTTGCGTAGAGTCAGGATTGAGGTTTGGGGAAAAGGGAGGGATTAATGGAGATGGGGTTCTTAGGGATCTGATTTATGGGTTGGGGGCAGGGAAGGGATTTATTAGGTCTTTGAGAAGGAATAGATTTAAGTGAAAGGGAAATGGAGGTGTGAGAAGAGGAAAGCTATGAGAGGGTGGGAACGAAAGGAGAATTTAGGAGATTTGAAGAGGAGGAAAGAAGCATTAAGGGGAAGGTTTGAAGTCGGAGTGTGAGGAAGTGGAGGTGGAGAAGGAAGAGCAGGCGTTTGAGTAAGTAAGAGGGATGGGGGTGTGATCTGGAGGCTATGAGAGAGGGAGAAGATGGACTAAGCGAGGGGGGTGGGATGAGAGAGAGAGAGAGAGAGAGAGAGAGAGAGAGAGAGAGAGAGAGAGAGAGAGAGAGAGAGAGAGAGAGAGAGAGAGAGAGAGAGAGAGAGAGAGAGAGGTTTAGAGACGGGGTTAGGAACGTTAGGGATGTTGGTGGTATGAGGGTAAACACAGGACGGTATTGAGGTGCCTCGGTAAGTGGAATGGAGGATAGAGTAGCGAGGGTTGGTA
>JAWQEG010000829.1:0-43562 GCA_033782935.1 Petrolisthes cinctipes | reverse complement strand
AGGCAGGTAGGTAGATAGGTAGGTATTCCTGAGGGTATCTCCGCCCTCCTCCTCCTCCTCGATTTGCCAGGCCGGCCCCCTCACTCCCCCTCACTGTGTTGTATTGGATTCTATTACAGCTAAGAAAGGAATCGAGGCGCTGGGAATTGACAATATACTGGAGGGAAACGGGTGCAAGTAAAATATCACTAAATTATTTCCTTTGTGTTGTACGATAAATTCACAACTGGCTTAATAGGGTATAGTAAAGTGTTGTAGGTAAATCTGAAACAAATTATTCTCCCAAACTAATCCAAGCAACAGACCACCGTTATTTTTGTTATTGTGTTCGTGTTATCTGGCAAACTTTGGAGGAATCAAGGCACTCTAATGTATAGTACCAAAGGTTTACGATCCCCCTATTCATATTATGGTGGTCATGTGTTTGTTGTGGGCGAATTGGAGGGCTACTCATTCCTCCAAACTAAGCCAGGAAACAAAAGTACACTAGTATTATATAGAGCGAATCTGTTTTGTGGTATACTGTGGATGAATCACTATGGTACCTCTCCAATTTACCCCACCAACAATGGAAGAATCAGGTCAGCGAGGGAGGGAGGGAGGGGGTCACGGATGGGGGACAATTAGTGCGACAAGCGACGAACGACCCTTTGTGTGAAGTTTTAAATGGAGCCTGGAAAAGTTTATTCCCGACATTCACCTCCTTTAATACTTTTGGCCATGTAGAGCGGCAGGGATTGAAAAGCGGTGAAAAGTCTCATGCATCGAAAAATAAAAAATAAAACTAGTGAAAAATCCATGATACACGAGAGGCTTGTTGGTATTTTTATGAACTCAGTGATCGCGAACGAGATTTGGAGGCGTTTGTAAACCCCCTGACTTACCCACGAAACGAGCTTCATCGCTATAAGGTGGTGTTTCGTGGTATTATTTGAAGGACTCGTTATTCAATCTCCATTATTTTCTGCATCACTGGGTCCGCAAGGGAAGGGGTAATATTGCCTCAGCTGCTGTGGGTGTCAGCTAATAATTGGTATAAGTAAGTTGTTTCTCATGGTGATTTGTTTATGCTCAACACTATACCAGGTATCCCTCACCACCACCGTACGACACAGAAAGAAGCGGACAATAAGAGTTTAAGAGTTTGATAATCCCCTTTGGGTGAATTGTGTAACACTATATCCATTAATTCCACCATAAGACATACAAAGAAGTACACAATTAGATTCATATGTAGTCGAATGTGCTGCAAAGAGGCTAGGACAGTGCTTCCTCTTCATATGTACCCATTACTTTTGTACCCACCTTCACTTCATGCTGAAACTCCCATTTATCAAGATTTTATCACGAAACTTCCCGGGTACACGAAGTCACAAAAAGCATATACGATCCCTTCACGAGTGAAAATGGTAGTTAATGGAGCTCGGAAATCGTGACTAAACGCTTTTAGCGACCTTGCTTGAGCCTGCATATCGATGTGTGTGTGTGTGTGTGTGTGTGTGTGTGTGTGTGTGTGTGTATGTGTGTGTGTGTGTGTGTGTGTGTGTGTGTGTGTGTGTGTGTGTGTGTGTGTGTGTGTGCAGTTGCTTATAAGTTAATTTTTCACATGTTTTAACTTTTGTATCCGACACGTTCTTTACACCATCGATTTAGAAGTTGCTGTGGCCTGTGTACGTCCGTCCCATACACCATAAGTATCGAAGGACACAAAAATGAGAGGCCCACCTGGACGATCAACGACAGCTGTGTAGGTGGCCTGAGCAAACCCTCTCCAGCCAGCTGCCGCTCACTTTCTCCTCTCCCTGACATTGACCTAAACTTGGAACCACAATAATTACGGCCATCCACGCCAGGTTGGTGGTTAAAGTAAATGTTGAGTACAGTGTAACTTGTGATACCAGAGGATAATTCAAGGGGAGGTATAGTTTAGTCATTTTTGGAGATAAAGTTTCCTCCAAGCTATTCCCAGTAACAGGCCACCATTATTTTTGTTTATATGGTGTTGTTTCCTGGCATACTTTGGAGGAATCTAGGTGCTCCAATGTACCAAAAGTATACTCTCCCCTTAATGGCCACTTTTCATACCGACCCTCTTCATAAAAACGGCACTTCCCTTCAGGACGGACTACCCCAAAGGTTCAGGCAAAACTTGGACTACACCTTCTCTTATGAATGGTTGTTAATGTATAGACTCGAGGAATAAGTCTTGTAGATAGTGTCTCTGTAAATCCACCAGGTATCGATTAGTGAAATAGTACCATTTGTGGATAGTGCTTCTATTATTCCACCAGTGCCTTCCACTACAATTGTACAGTCACGAGCACTAATAAGTATACATCTTTGGTTGAAACTTTGAACAGTCCAATTCACAAACGAACGAATTTCAATGGAAATGTTATTGTGCATTTATTTACTGTCTCTATGTATTCGAAGCACATCTGAATACTTATTAGTGCTGGTGACTGTACCACCTATACGGACAGTGCCTCATCAGTCCATCGAGTGCCAATATACTTGTACAGTCACCAGCACTAATAAGTATACATCTTTGGTTGAAACTTTGAACAGTCCAATTCACCAACGAACTAATCCCAATGGAGATCTTTTTATTGTGTATTTATTTACTGTCTCTTGGTATTCGAAGCACACCTGGATACTAATTAGTGCTGGTGACTGTACATACTTAAAATACCTGTCTGTTCCCTCAAAGACCAACAGACGAAGCCAGAAACAGAGACGTCACATTTACTCCATAATGATAATGATAATAATAATAATAATAATAATAATAATAATAATAATAATAATAATAATAATAATAATAATAATAATAATAATAATAATAATAATAATAATAATAATAATAATAATAATAATAATAATAACAATAATAATAATAACAATAATAACAATAATAATAATAACAATAATAATAATAACAATAATAATAATAACAATAATAATAATAACAATAATAATAATAACAATAATAATAATAACAATAACAATAACAATAATAATAATAACAATAATAATAATAACAATAATAATAATAATAATAATAATAATAATAATAATAATAATAATAATAATAATAATAATAATAATAATAATAATAATAATAATAATAATAATAATAATAATAATAATAATAATAATAATAATGATACTAATAATGATACTAATAATGATACTAATAATAATAATAATAATAATAATAATAATAATAATAATAATAATAATAATCGTACTTCCATATGGTTCAGTCTCTCCTCTCAGTACAAACCAACAGTTACATTGCTTTTATGTCACCAATAGTAATTAAGTCGCCAATTTTGTGTCACCTCAATTTTGTGTCACCTGTTTTTTGTGTCACCTCTATTTTGTGTCACCTCAATTTTGTGTCACCTCTATTTTGTGTCACCTATTTTTGTCACCTATTTTTTGTGTCACCTCAATTTTGTGTCACCTATTTTGTGTCACCTCAATTTTGTGTCACCTCTAATTTGTGTCACCTCAATTTTGTGTCACCTCAATTTTGTGTCACCTCTATTTTGTGTCACCTATTTTTGTCACCTATTTTTTGTGTCACCTCGATTTTGTGTCACCTCAATTTTGTGTCACCTATTTTGTGTCACCTCAATTTTGTGTCACCTATTTTGTGTCACCTCGATTTTGTGTCACCTAATTTTGTCACCTATTTTTGTGTCACCTCTATTTTGTGTCACCTATTTTTTGTGTCACCTATTTTGTGTCACCTAATTTTGTCACCTAAGCCACAGTTGTTCATTCTACAACTTACTCACCATCAGCCAAGTTCATAGATTAGCAAAGTTTGGTGTTGTAGAAGTGAGCAGGTGGAGAGAGAGAGAAGGAGAAGGAGGAGGAGGTGGAAGAGGTGGAGGAAAAGTAGTTAATTAAGGAAAGAATATAGGAGGAGGAGGAGGAGGTGAGGTGGAGGAGAGTGGAAGAATAGAGGAGGAGGAGGAGGAGGAGGAGGAGGAGGAAGAGGAGAGTAGTAAAGGAGAGGTGGAGGAGAGTGGAAGAATAGAGGAGGAGGAAGAGGAGGAGGAGGAGGAGGAAGAGGAGAGTAGTAAAAGAAAGAATAGAGGAGGAGGAAGAGGAGGAGGAGGAGGAAGAGGAGAGTAGTAAAAGGAAATGAAAGGAAAGAGAAGAGGAGGGGGAGGAAGAATGGTCAAGGGAAGAAATAGGAAAGGAAGGGAAGAGAAGGGATTGGATGAGAAGGGGAGGGGAAGGGAGGAGAGGCAAGGTACAGATAGGGAGGGAGAGGGAAAGTAGTTATGGAAGATGAGGGGAATGGAAGGGAAGATAATAGATGTGATGAGAAAGGGAAAGAGAGAGTAAACCTGGATAGAGACATTGAGAAAAATCCGAGCTAATAAGAGATATGGAAGGGGAGAGAGCGAGAGACATTCATTGAGAGATCAAGAGGACAAAGAAGGAGCGGGAGAGGTGATGAAAGAGAATTGAGACGAATGATGGACTAAAGTGAAGCAAGGAAAGAGGAGAGGAGAGGAGAGGAGAGGAGGAAGATACAGTTAAGTAGAAAATACGTGGCAAAGCTAGGTGAAGGAAACTGAAGCCTTCAATTCGTCGACAACGTTAAAAGATATACACTTATTTGTGGTCAAAATGGAGGACTAATGATTCCTCCAAACTGTGCTATAAAACAGATCCCTTACCCATTAAATTAAATCTTATAAACCAGCCTTTGTCTTTGTCTTTGCCAGGGGGTTATGTTTTCGGTTGTGTTGGTTTGTGTGTGTTTGTATGTTTGTGTTAGGGATGTAAGAATAGTCGTGGCTACTGTAGGTTTCTACAAACAGAATATGTTATACATTATTAGATACAGTGTGGTTTGTCATGCATATTATACGGAATGAAAATATTATATATATGTAATTATAGAAAGGAAAGAAAGAACTGGACAATTGACAACTTGTGTATTTGTCATTGCCTGTAACAGAGAAGATATAAATTGTACAGTACTTCCTCACCTCACTCAGTAAGGTCCAGTTGGCTGTGGTGTGGAGTACGTCTGTCGCTCCCTTTGCTGTCTTTCTTCTTTTTCTCTAATTTTATATATACTGTATATAAATGTTAAAGTCATAGTCTATATATTTTAATACATGTAAATATGGTTTATCTTTGCAATACTTTGAGGGCCAAATATTTAATTCATATTCCATATATTTTAATACATGTAAATATTTTTTATCTTTGCAATACATTAAATAATTTTCATCACACTTACCCAGAATATATATATTATTGACGGTATACCAGCTATACGTAATAGAAGTGTATGATAACAATGTCTTCAGGAGGGAGTCAGGGCAGATGAGAATGCAAGGGGAGATATGTCTGTGAGAGATGTAGGGTATAGTGTAGGTATGGTGATAGTTTTCCATGGTTCTGTGAGAGATGTAGGGTATAGTGTAGGTATGGTGATAGTTTTCCATGGTTCTGTGAGAGATGTAGGGTATAGTGTAGGTATGGTGATAGTTTTCCATGGTTCTGTGAGAGATGTAGGGTATAGTGTAGGTATGGTGATAGTTTTCCATGGTTCTGTGAGAGATGTAGGGTATAGTGCAGGTATGGTGATAGTTTTCCATGGTACAGTATGGTGTTATGATGGTGTTGTGAGGGTTGGGATAGATGAAGGGTCTGGTAGAAATAAAACTATCCCAGCAAAGCATAATATGTGTCAATAGGTACTTTGACTAGCAGTTGTCTTCTTCTTTGTATGTCTTTCTTGACTACTGACTGACTGACTGACTGACTGAGTGAATGATATACAGTACATACACATACAAATTATTTAGTCATTATTCATTATTTAGCATATTACATTACCAAACATATTTATTTTTGTGTGTGTGTGTGTTTGTATGTTTGTGTGTGCTTGTATATTTGTATGTTTGTGTGTGCCTGTATATTTGTATGTTTGTGTGTGCTTGTATGTTTGTATGTTTGTGTGTGTTTGTATGTTTGTGTGTGCTTGTATGTTTGTGTGTGCTTGTATGTTTGTATGTTTGTGTGTGTTTGTATGTTTGTGTGTGCTTGTATGTTTGTATGTTTGTGTGTGCTTGTATGTTTGCATGTTTGTGTTTGTAAGAGTTTGTATGTTTGTGTGTGTTTGCATATTTGTATACTTAAGTATGTGTGTGTATGTATGCTTGTAAGTGAATTAGTATGTTTGTGTGTGTGTTTGTATATTTATGTATGTATGCTTACATAATTTTGCATGAGAGAGAGAGAGAGAGAGAGAGAGAGAGAGAGAGAGAGAGAGAGAGAGAGAGAGAGTATTGCATTACAGCTGACACTTCCACCATCCATGAAGCCTGTTCTTACTAAAGGTTCTATCCATGCAATCAGTGAGTGAAGACCCAACAGACACAAACCTGTTATAACACACACAAACCAACCTCTCCTCTCTCCCCTTTCCTTCATAGAGTCTCCTGAAAATCTGCCTGCCTAACCTAACAGCGATCAGAAAATATATGATAAAAATAGGATAAGAAAAGTAAATATAAGTGAATGTAAAATTTAGTTCAGAAAAAAATAATGGTTAAAACATAAAATTAGAAAAATGAACATAAATGAATGTAAAGCATAATTCAAATAAAGAAAATAAAAATAGTAGTATTAGAAACATGAAAATAAATTAATGAAACACTTTGTTACCTATCTGTATTCAGAAGAAACTATATATAAAAAAATATAAATAATATTACATCAATAAAAAACTATGTTACCGATCAGAGTTCAGACAAAAATAAAATATGAAAATAAAATTAAATTATAAAAATAAAAATAAATGAAAAAAAAAAGAAAAAAAAAAAAACTTTGTTACCTACCAGAAGTCACGAAAAAAAAAATAGAAAATATGATTAAAAAAATAACAATACTTGAATAAATTGATGACAACCGATTCTAGCCCGCTCGATCTCAACTTTGAAGTGATATTTTTTAGGAAAGCCAAAGGTAGCTAGCTGGCTCTTTCGGTCTCCAATTTTGCTAAGGTTGATGATGGGTTACTAAGAACTTTCCTTATTGATACAGGATCCAAGTTAATGGAACGTATATAGCGACGGCAGTAACAGTTGTGAGAGAGAGAGAGAGAGAGAGAGAGAGAGAGAGAGAGAGAGAGAGAGAGAGAGAGACGGGAGGAGGAGGAGGAGGAGGAGGGAGGGAGAGAGACAAGAAGAAGTTTGGTCACAGAGAGAGAGAGAGAGAGAGAGAGAGAGAGAGAGGAGGAGGAGGAGGAGGAGGAGGAGGTGGTGGTGGTGGTGGAGGGAGAGAGATTGAAAGAGGTTTGGTCACAGAGAGAGAGAGAGAGAGAGAGAGAGAGAGAGAGAGAGAGAGAGAGAGAGAGAGAGAGAGGAGGAGGAGGAGGAGGAGGTGGTGGTGGTGGAGGAGGGAGAGAGATTTGAAAGAGGTTTGGTCAGAGAGAGAGAGAGAGAGAGAGAGAGAGAGAGGAGGAGGAGGAGGAGGTGGTGGTGGTGGTGGTGGAAGGAGAGAGATTGAAAGAGGTATGGTCACAGAGAGAGGGGGGGGGGGCCGCTGGCATATATGTAAATTGATTTGTTCTTGATTGGCTGGTTGAATGGTTGCATAATTGATTGATTTGTTGATTGGTTGATGGGTTAGTTGGATGAGTGATTAAATAATTGGTTGATTGATTGATAGGTTGAGTGGTTGAGTAGTTAGATAATATATTGGTTGGTTGGTTGGTTGGTTGGTTGGTTGGTTGATTGGTTGGTTGGTTGGTTGGTAGGATAATTGGTTGGTTGGATGGTTAATTGGATGGTTAATTGGTTGGATGGTTAGGTAAATGACTGATTGGTAGGATAATTGGTTGGTTGATTGGGTGGTTGAGTGGTTGACTGATTGAGTAAAAAGATAATTGCTTGAATAGTTAGTTGGTTAATTGGTTTATTGGTTGGCTAACTGGTTGAGTGTATAAATAATTGAATGATAGTTTGATATATTAATCTGCCTTGAAGCATAATTGAAAGGAAACAGCAGCCCTAATAAATAACCTCACTATAACATCCCCTTTTAAAACCCTAGTACAGATTGGTGGTATATCTGGAGAAACTGATTCAAGCAACAACATGACACCATTATTATTATTATTATTTTAGTTCACTGTTTTGGTCCTGTTGTTTCCTGGCATACTGTGGAGGAATCAACAAGGAGCTCTGAGGTACCTAAAGTGAATAATCCTCTTAATTAAGGGGAGATAGATATTCTTGTTGGTTAAACTTGGAAGGTCTGTGATTCCTCCAAACTATACAGAAAACAGACGACCTCAATGGTACTAATAGGGGATCTGTTTGACGGCACAGGTTGAAGGAATCAGTGGCCCACCAGTTTACTCTCAAAAAGAAAAAAAAATCCCCTTAATTAATTATCCCTTCCAAATGGATAAAAAGAAGGTGAGTCAAAAGTGAGAAAGTAATCAGTGATAAAAAATAATAATGGTCGTCAATAAAAATCATCAAAGGCAAAAATATGAATAATTTCCTTCACTTTGACTGTAATGTTGTGGAGCTCAAAGGAAAGGAAATGGTATATACTGTTCACACACATCATAGATTGATAGAGAGATTGGTACAGATAGATAGTTAGATAGATTGATGAAATAAATTGAGAAAGTAAATAGAAAGATAGACATATGCATAGACAGATAAATAGAGAGAGAGAGAGACTGAGATAGAGAAAGAGATAGAAAGATATATATATATATACAGAGAGAGAGAGAGAGAGAGAGAGAGAGAGAGAGAGAGAGAGAGAGAGAGAGAGAGAGATTTATATATACTGTACAAGAGAGAAAAAATTGATAGATATACAGGAGAGAGAGAGAGAGAGAGAGAGAGAGAGAGAGAGAGAGAGAGAGAGAGAGAGAGAGAGAGAGAGAGAGATAGAGAGAGAGAGAGAAAGCCATCAACAAACTAATCATTCTCATTTCCCTCCAACCTAAAAGTCACACCAACATGCAATAACTTACCATAAACAACTCTTCAAAAGACAACACTAGAATTACCTCAGTGAATCGACCTATATAGTTTGGAGGAATCAGTCAGTTGCCTTCCAATTCACCAACAAAAGAAAAAAATTCCCCTTAACTTATTGTATATGTTCATGGCTGTTTTCGATAATAACCAAACCGTTCGAATGTTCACTGCTTTGAAATGAGTCTGAGAAACTTTGGTGTTGAGGTCAGGAATGCAAACGTACTGTACGAACGACCAAGTCTATTTAGATAAAGTCTATTTAGATAAAGTTCCAAGTACGACCAAGTCTATTTAGATAGTAGTCAATTTAGATAAAGTCTATTTAGATAAAGTCAATTTAGATAAAGTCAATTTAGATAAAGTCAATTTAGATAAAGTCTATTTAGATAAAGTCAATTTAGATAGTAGTCTATTTAGATAAACTCTATTTAGATAAAGTCTAATTAGATAAAGTCAATTTAGATAAACTCTATTTAGATAAAGCCAATTTAGATAGTAGTCAATTTAGATAAAGTCTATTTAGATAAAGTCAATTTAGATAGTAGTCAATTTAGATAAAGTCTATTTTGATAAAGTCAATTTTGATAAAGTCAATTTTGATAAAGTCAATTTAGATAAAGTCTATTTTGATAAAGTCTATTTAGATAGTAGTCAATTTAGATAAAGTCTATTTAGATAGTAGTCTATTTAGATAAAGTCAATTTAGATAAAGTCAATTTAGATAAAGTCAATTTAGATAGTAGTCAATTTAGATAAAGTGTATTTTGATAAAGTTCCAAGTTGTGTTGGTCCCTGAATCTTCGCAGCCTATATAGTAGTAGTCTAAGAGAGAAACAGAAAGTGGTGTGACGAGAAGCTTTCATGGCCCCAGACTGTTGACACTTTTTTCCGTTCGTTCCCATTATAGACGAGGCTTTCAGAAAATTAGTTCCGGCTCCTACCATCGTCTTTCCTTCTCAACCCAAACCCGACCAACCACCACCTTCCAGTTACTACAAGTAGAGGAGCGGTCGACCCCCTCCCCCTCTCTCCCCCCCTTCCCCCCCCCCCCCCATCAACACCAGTCCCCAGCCACGGTCATTCATTCATTCATTTATTCATTCATTTATTCAATTACTCCTTCCCCAGCCACAGTCATTCATTCATTCATTCATTCATTCATTTATTCATTTACTCCTTCCCCAGCCACGGTCATTCATTCATTCATTTATTCATTTACTCCTTCCCCAGCCACGGTCATTCATTCATTCATTCATTCATTCATTTACTCCTTCCCCAGCCACGGTCATTCATTCATTCATTCATTCATTTATTCATTTACTCCTTCCCCAGCCACGGTCATTCATTCATTCATTCATTCATTCATTTATTCATTCATTTATTCATTTACTCCTTCCCCAGCCACGGTCATTCATTCATTTATTCATTCATTTATTCATTTACTCCTTCCCCAGCCACGGTCATTCATTCATTTATTCATTTACTCCTTCCTCGGTATTCACTCAAGACCACTTTATTCTACTCTGGCTGGCTGGCTCACTCAACATCTCCTCCTATTAAGGGTGTTTCTTACCATCACACACACACAAGCACACCAAAACCTATATCAAACACACACACATACACACACACACACACACACACACACACACAGATACGGGTACATATAAGCAAGTAACACACACACACACACAGATACGGGTACACATAAGCATAAAACACACACACACACACACAGATACGGATACACATAAGCATAAAACACACACACACACACACACACACACACACACACACACACACACAGATACGGATACACATAAGCATAAAACACACACACACACACACACACAGACTTTACACTACAGTATTTTCCTATAGCCATTTATAACATCTCATCACTATTTTTCCCTCTATATTCACACCAGCTCACTGCCTACTCTCTATTCCTCTGACCCCTTCTCAATATTCCATCCCTCATCACTCACGACTATCCATTCACTAACTCTCCCGATAGACATTAATTAACTTCCTTTGATCAGTGTTATGTTACCCTTCCATCAATATATATTAGCTAACTTTGCACATTTCCCTTCACTCAGTATTCGAAATTTTTCCTCACTGCCCTTAATTCCCTTTACACTGATGACCTCACCCCTCCTCTCTCTACCCTTCTTTCCCTACTCATAGACGACCACACCCCTTTTTTCTCTACCCTTATTTCCCTATTCATTTTTTACCACACCCCTCCTATCTTTACCCTTATTTTCCTACTCATAGACGACCACACCCCTTTTCTCTACCCTTTTTTCCCTATTCATTTTTTTACCACACCCCTCCTCTCTTTACCCTTATTTCCCTACTCATAGACGACCACACCCCTCCTCTCTTAACCCTTATTTCCCTACTCATAGCTGACCACACCCCTCCTCTCTTTACCCTTATTTCCCTATTCATTTTTTTACCACACCCCTCCTCTCTTTACCCTTATTTCCCTATTCATTTTTTTACCACACCCCTCCTCTCTTTACCCTTCTTTCCCTACTCATAGACGACCACACCCCTCCTCTCTTTACCCTTATTTCCCTACTCATAGCTGACCACACCCCTTCCAGTGACTGCCACTCATTGTCGGCTTCTAACCTTTAATCGATTCCTCCAAGCGATTCCAAGCAATAGAACACCATTATTTTTTTTTATAATCCCAGGGTCCTTAGAAGAAAGCAAGGCACTCCAACATACCAGAAGTATATTTCCCACTTAATTAAGGGGAGAGTATACTTTTGGTACATTGGAGTGCCTTCATTCCTCTAAAGTATGCCAAGAAACAGGACCAGATGAACAAATATAATGGTGTTCTGTTGCTTGGAATTGTTTAGAGGAATCAGTTGCTCCAGATTAACCAACACTACACTATCCCCTTTAAATAATACTTCATGAGGATAGTTGAAGTAAACCTGGATACATGTTATGATTCCTAACAACATTGTACACTCGTGATACATAATTTCTGACCAGAGTGTGAGGAGTAGAAAGCTTCGAATCGCCTGGTATTGCTCATTTCCCCACCCAGTACACCTACAGAGGCTGAGTTCGAATGCAAGGTATGTGTGTGTGTGTGTGTGGTGCCTGTCGTTCGTCTCTGGTCAAGGATTACGTATCACGAGTGTACTTGCTGGAACTCGTTTAATACTCCATCAGGCTATTGGAAGCAGCAGGTCTGGATACTAATTATAACTCCTAACTATATTATGACTCTTGAATGTCCTTACTGAAACTTATTTAATAGCCTACTCCATAAAACTATTTGAAGCAGACTTGGATACTTATTTTGGTTAGTGACTTTACTTACTGGGACTCGTTTAATTAATACTCCATAAAACTATTTGAAGCAGACTTGTACACTTATTATTGTTAGTGACTGCACTTACTGGGACTCGTATAAAGGGATAATACACCTTTGAAAATTCTGGAGCAAATTATTCCTCCAAACTATTTCAAGCAACAGAACACTATTATTTCTGTTTTTCTGGTCCTGTTTCCTGGCATACTTTGGAGGAACTAAGGCACTCCAATATACCAAAAGTGTGTTACCTCCTTAATTAATACTCCATAAAACTATTCGAAGCAGACTTGGATACCTATTATAGTTACTGATTATATTTACTTGGACTCGTTTAATTAATACTCCATAAAACTATTCGAAGCAGACTTGGATACCTATTATGGTTAGCGATTGTACTTGGTCTAAACTCCATTAAATTAGCCAGGAGATAAATTCCCCTCTGACTTGAAAGACATTGAAGGATGGGACGACACAGTGGAAGGACAGATGGCTCCCATTACCTGATTACCCTCAGTTTGTAAGCAATGAGAGTATCACAGACGAGGTTTTTGTGCAGGGAGGCAGTGTGTGTGTGTGTGTGTGTGTGATGAGAGAGAGATTGTGTGTGTGTGATGAGAGAGTGTGTGTGTGTGTGTGTGTGATGAGAGAGAGACTGTGTGTGTGTGTGTGTGTGTGTGATGAGAGAGAGACTGTGTGTGTGTGTGTGTGTGTGTGTGTGTGATGAGAGAGAGACTGTATGTGTGTGTGTGTGTGATGAGAGAGAGACTGTATGTGTGTGTGTGTGTGTGTGTGATGAGAGAGAGACTGTGTGTGTGTGTGTTTGTTATGAGAGAGAGACTGTGTGTGTGTGTGTGTGTGTGTGTGTGATGAGAGAGAGACTGTGTGTGTGTGTGTGTGTGTGTGTGTGTGATGAGAGAGAGACTGTATGTGTGTGTGTGTGTGTGATGAGAGAGAGAGAGAGAGTGTGTGTGTGTGTGTGATGAGAGGGACTGTGTGTGTGTGTGTGTGTGTGTGATGAGAGAGAGACTGTGTGTGTGTGTGTGTGTGTGATGAGAGAGAGACTGTGTGTGTGTGTGTGTGTGTGTTATGAGAGAGAGAGTGTGTGTTTGTGTGTGATGAGAGGGACTGTGTGTGTGTGTGTGTCTGATGAAAGAGAGTTTGTGTGTGTGTTAGTGAATGGTTATAGAGCGTGTGTGTGTATATATATGTGATGAGAGAGAGACTGTGTGTGTGTGTGTGTGTGTGTGTGTGTGTGTGTGTGTGTGTGTGTGTGTGTGTGTTAGTGAATGGTTATAGAGCGTGTATGGAGAGAGAGAGAGAGAGAGAGAGAGAGATGGATTGGTACTGCCTCTGCAAGCTACAGTCACCATCCTTGGCGTGGATATAGACAGCACCATATCCTTCACCAGTCACGTCAAGAATACACCTTTCAAAGCAGTGGGCAGGTTGAGTTGTGTGAGGCGTGTCTGGCACCTCCTTGACGCCCTGGGAGTCTCAAACCTCTACTCAGCCCAAGTCCGCTCCGTCGTCTTGCCCCCACTCATACCTCGGTCTCCTTGACAAAGTCCAAAACCGTGCCCAGCGGTTCATCACCGATAAGGCTTTACCAGACGAGCAGGTCCCTTCAGTACAGCCTCTACAACACAGGCGGGATGTGGCGGGTCTGTGTGCTACGTAGAGAGATAGATAGATAGATAGAATTATTGACCACAGGTACAGTCGCGGCACATAATCCTTGACCAGACCTCCCCTTACACCCTGATCAAGGACTATGTGCCGCGACTGTACATTACATCACATCATCCTGTTCCGTAGAACAATACTTTTTTTTGGTCCAAATTACAATAACTTTTCATATTGGCTATTCAGCAAAATAATACTATTTAACACAAGAAACATTATGCTAAATAAAAATAGAATGTGATAACTAAACTAATGAACAAATAAAAACAATAAACAATATGAACGGTTCCCCAAACATCATATAAAATTACTGCAAACATTAAATCTATTAAAATACATAAAACAAATTAACACAGCGGTTATAAATAAAGTAACATTAATAAAGTAACATTGAATAGAAAAAAAAATCATAATTCCCAAATAACATTGCAAGCACATGGGATGTTAAATTCATTACATCACAGAATGCTTTAATATTATGATAATAACTTATGTACAATAACACACACAGTGTTATAGTCTGTCGTTCTCATCATCAAATCTTTAACTGTTGTGACATTATAACATTATCTAACTTGTAGTGATAAAGGACAGCTTTCAATTACATACATTTCAGACTGCACTAGGCCACATGGACACAATCTCTCCTCCATGGGTAAGCGTCCTCTTCCTCGCCTATTCCAGCGCCCCTTCTCCACTGCCAGTGAGTGTGCACTTAATCTCAATCTGGTCCAGGGTACACGTTCTAGTTCATTAACTCTTACATTTTTTGTGTAAATATCGTTTACGGTCAACCCTGGGTTAATTAATTCATAAAAAGTCAACCTATTGGATACGGAGTTTAAAATATTACTTTAAGTTCCTCTTTAGCTTCTTCTACATTTTTTTTTTCTTTTCTTTATGTTTTTTTTTTCTCTTTTTATATGTTCCGACACTGGACATAGGCTTAATCAAGCCCTTTACCGTGGCCCAAGTCAACTGCTGCTCATACACACACGTCACGACTTCCGAAATGGTACCCAGCCACAGAGGGAGGGAAGTGAGGGTAATTCCCAAATACTGCAGCTGTATCATCATAGATCAAACCCTCCACATATGTAGATACTATATCATTATATCTTAGTGTCATCCTCACTGTGTACATTAACAGGTCGTCATCCATTGCCTGTCTTTCAGTCCACTGCTGTTTTAAAAATGTTCTTTGTTTTGCTTTAATCAATGGCCGCAATGGAGGCAAACTCAGTTCCACCATACATACATCATTATTTGTTGTCTTTCTAACACCTAATAGTTGTTTTATGCACTATTTTTCCGTTCAGCCATGATTCACACACATACAACATTGAAGAAGTAACTGTAGCATCAAAGATATTTTTTTTTACAGTAAATGGTATATCATTATTTCTATTAACAAAAGATATAAACTTCAAAGTATGACACATCTTATTACTAGTATGTAGCTTTATAACTGTTGAAGGTGAACCATTATCTGTGAAAGTACTATATTATACCCAAATACACATAATCACTTCAGTAACTGTACACTATTGGTTCTTTGTCCTCACTATTGCCATTTACAAACATAAATATTGTTTTACTGCTGTTTATTATCATACCGTAGATGTTACAAAAATCGTATATAATTTCAAGTTTTCTCCTCATTCCATCTGGAGTTGTAGATAGTAAGATAGTGTCATCCATCATTACTATAACATATAACCATTCCATCTGGAGTTGTAGATAGTAAGATAGTGTCATCCATCATTACTATAACATATAACCATTCCATCTGGAGTTGTAGATAGTAAGATAGTGTCATCCATCATTACTATAACATATAACCATTCCATCTGGAGTTGTAGATAGTAAGATAGTGTCATCCATCATTACTATAACATATAACCATTCCATCTGGAGTTGTAGATAGTAAGATAGTGTCATCCATCATTACTATAACATATAACCATTCCATCTGGAGTTGTAGATAGTAAGATAGTGTCATCCATCATTACTATAACATATAACCATTCCATCTGGAGTTGTAGATAGTAAGATAGTGTCATCCATCATTACTATAACATATAACCATTCCATCTGGAGTTGTAGATAGTAAGATAGTGTCATCCATCATTACTATAACATATAACCATTCCATCTGGAGTTGTAGATAGTAAGATAGTGTCATCCATCATTACTATAACATATAACCATTCCATCTGGAGTTGTAGATAGTAAGATAGTGTCATCCATCATTACTATAACATATAACCATTCCATCTGGAGTTGTAGATAGTAAGATAGTGTCATCCATCATTACTATAACATATAACCATTCCATCTGGAGTTGTAGATAGTAAGATAGTGTCATCCATCATTACTATAACATATAACCATTCCATCTGGAGTTGTAGATAGTAAGATAGTGTCATCCATCATTACTATAACATATAACCATTCCATCTGGAGTTGTAGATAGTAAGATAGTGTCATCCATCATTACTATAACATATAACCATTCCATCTGGAGTTGTAGATAGTAAGATAGTGTCATCCATCATTACTATAACATATAACCATTCCATCTGGAGTTGTAGATAGTAAGATAGTGTCATCCATCATTACTATAACATATAACCATTCCATCTGGAGTTGTAGATAGTAAGATAGTGTCATCCATCATTACTATAACATATAACCATTCCATCTGGAGTTGTAGATAGTAAGATAGTGTCATCCATCATTACTATAACATATAACCATTCCATCTGGAGTTGTAGATAGTAAGATAGTGTCATCCATCATTACTATAACATATAACCATTCCATCTGGAGTTGTAGATAGTAAGATAGTGTCATCCATCATTACTATAACATATAACCATTCCATCTGGAGTTGTAGATAGTAAGATAGTGTCATCCATCATTACTATAACATATAACCATTCCATCTGGAGTTGTAGATAGTAAGATAGTGTCATCCATCATTACTATAACATATAACCATTCCATCTGGAGTTGTAGATAGTAAGATAGTGTCATCCATCATTACTATAACATATAACCATTCCATCTGGAGTTGTAGATAGTAAGATAGTGTCATCCATCATTACTATAACATATAACCATTCCATCTGGAGTTGTAGATAGTAAGATAGTGTCATCCATCATTACCATAACATATAACCAAGTAAGAAAACCGTCCACTAGACAACGTTGTTTTATCATCTTAATCATAACATTTACATATAAAACAAATAATATACAAGACGTTGGTGATCCCTGACGTACACCAACGGTAGCAGTAATGATAGTAGTTCCAATAACACTGTTGGTACACCTATATATAGCAGTCAAAGCTAATAACATAGTCACTCCACAACCCATCCGCTTCAAACACATAAGTCAATTTAATCTTGGTACACAAGATTCACAGGGAGGGCGGCCCTCACCTTTCTGCTCCCCGGCAGCCGTGGCCGACGCCTCATCCCTACTCCACGAGGGACGCTTCCACCAGGCTCCATCAGCTTAGTATTCCTTTCCCCAGGACGGAGACATTCCTTCCTTCCTTTGTGCCACGTTACACTAGGCTGTGGAACAACCTTGTTAGAGAGAGAGAGAGAGAGAGAGAGAGAGAGAGAGAGAGAGAGAGAGAGAGAGAGAGAGAGAGAGAGAGAGAGAAATTTTATTATCCCAATATTTTTACCTCCTTTGATATTCAGTGTACCTATTTTTTAGTTCCTTGATTAAGCTTGTTTTAATTGGGGGGAATGTAGTTTGTCGGTGAAGTAGAGGCTACCAAATGCTCCAAACCTTGCCACAAAACAGCCCTCCTACACTGAGGTATTGTTTCTTGGCAGAGCTTATAGGAATCAGTAACCTTCAACTTGCTATCAGTAATCAACATACCTTTAGAACTAAGGGCCACAAGAATTCGTACACACACACACACACACACACACACACACACACACACACACACACACACACACACACACACGCTGTTGTTGTTGTTTTCGGGGGTTTACAACATATATAGAAAATGTAAGACTACGTAACTGCAATACAACATTATTATTTGCTTGTTTTGTAATCACTGAGTCACTTGGTAGACCATTCATTGCAGTATTTTCAGAATAATGAATGACCTCTCTTGCCATATAGCCTGTGTAAGAATTCCTGTGTCCAACCGTACATTAGAGTGCCTTGTTTCCTCCAAAGTATGCCAGGAAACAGAGGCTAGATTAATTAACAAAAACTATAGTGGCCTGTTGTTGCTTGGGGTAGTATGGAGGAATCATTTACTCCAGATTTACCAGAGCTTTACAGTACTATTCCCTTATTTAAAAAAAGGTTATAATGTAGAGCGTGTTATTGATTACTCCAAAATAGTACAGGAAACAAGATTAGATAGAACGAAAACAAAATAATAGTAACAATGGCCTGTTGTTGCTTGGCATAGTTTGGAGGAATCAATTGCTCTAGATTTACCAACACTGTACACTCGTGATACATAATTTCTGACCAGAGTGTGAGGAGCAAAAAGCTTCGAATCGCCTGGTATTGCTCATTTCCCCTCCCATGCAGTACACATATAGAGGCTGAGTTCGAATGTAGGTTTTTTTTTTTTTTTTTTTTTTTTTTTTTTTTTTTTTTTTTTTTTTTTTTTTTTTTTTTTTAATTCATTGCGCCGTAGCGTCAGTCAATAGGCAGACAACAGTACACAAGGGTACGAATGTAGGGTATGTGTGTGGTGCCTGCCGTTCGTCTCTGGTCAGGGATTACGTATCACGAGTGTACTGTCCCCTAAAGTAAAGTTCACACCTCAGTTGATACAGGCTCATAAGAAAATTGGAGGTTAGTGAGTTCTTTTAACACCATCACGAAACACCACTTATATTGAAGGAGCTTGTTTCGTGGCATAGTGAGGAGGAATCAGAAGCCACCAAGTCTCATACACGATCATAGGGTCCTTAAGGGGTTGCGGCAGTAGGGGACAGGCTTGGTGGGGGGTTGGGGTGTGTGGGAATAGGGGGACAGGCTTGGGTGGGGGGGTAGAAAGCCTGTCCCCTATTCCCGCACCCCCTTAACCCCCCCCCAAGCCTGTCCCCCTACTCCTGCACCCCCTAACCCCCTCCAAGCCTGTCCCCCTACTCCTGCACCCCTAAACCCCCCCCCCAAGCCTGTTCCCCTACTCCTGCACCCCCTAAACCCCTCCCCCCAAGCCTGTCCCCCTACTCCTGCACCCCCTAAAACCCCCCCAAGCCTGTCCCCCTACTCCTGCACCCCCTAAACCCCCCCCCCAAGCCTGTCCCCCTACTCCAGCACCCCCTTAAGTCCTGTCACCTCAACTCGCTCACTCACTCACTCACTCACTAACTCACTAACTCACTCACTAACTCACTCACTCACTCACTTCTTGAAGGATAACGTAAAGGCTAATTAATCATCGAATAAACGCATTCACATTACAGAATTACAGTTTTCAGGTTGTAACTATGTAATCTTTTATGTACTTTCTTTTCATGCTGTCTCACCTCTCTATCACCTTTTTCTGGCGCTATATGACCTCGCTGTTTTGGCGCCTAATATCAATCAATCAATCAATTTTCAGTTTACGAGCCCTGAAGCCTTTATTTCCATACTGTACTTCATGACTTGGCAGATGTGTTGACTGTACTTAGAGTGTAAAAAGGTTCGATCATCACTTATTAGCCACCCACAATATGACTGAATTCTGTGGGTCGAATTATTCATTTCTCCATCTTTCCTCTGTGGTCTAGACGTTTGAAGCACAGGTGATACAGTTGAAGTTTCGAATTATTTCACATACCAAGGAAACAATTACGACACTTTATCCTGTCTCATACTCCCTGTAATACTTGAGCAAAATATGTCTAAGCACACTTGGATACTTACTACTATTGCTCGTGACTGTACACCACAATAGACTGGGGGAGGGGGGGTGGATTTAAGTAGATCACAATGTAAATATTTGTCTGTATGCTTGTGCTTCATTCTGTTATGTTTTCGTGATGTGTGTGTGTGTGTGTGTGGGTGCGTGTGTGTGTGTGGTTGTAGTCATTGGATTTTCATGGGTCCTGCCTACCCGTATGTATTGTTGATTGACGCTACGGCGCAATTAATTTAAAAAAAAAAAAAAAAAAAAAAAAAAAAAAAAAAAACACTGGGGGTCAATCAGGCTGTCCTGCCCCAAGACACAATATGAATCTCTACCAAGTGAGGTGAAAATATGGACCTCTATCTACAATACATCCCTTGACAATACAAAACAATTGGAGTTTTGTGATGTCATTTTCAAAGCTTGGAATCCAATTTTTAGCTGGTACACTATTATTGGAGTTTGTGTACAGTACAGCAGAGCTAAAAAGTTGGCAGACATACCTGTGGTAGCTTAAGGGGGAAGTTCTGTGTTGGTAAATCTGGAGCAACTGAATCCTCCAAACTATTCCAAGCAACAGAACACTATTATTTTTGCTCTTCTGGTCCTGTTTCCTAGCATACTTTGGAGGAATCAAGGCACTCCAATGTACTAAAAACGAATTACCACCTTAAATGGGACCCTAGCTGTGATGTAGTCAGAAAATGGGAGGTATACGAGTCCTTCAAATATTGCCACGAAACTTCACCTACATGGAAGGAGCTTGTTTCATGGCATGGTTGGGAGGAATCAGAAGTCTCCAATTCTCATACACGATCACAGGGTCCATAAAGGGGTTGTTGTCACGAACGCAAATAGTATTCAGGTGTGCTTCGAATACCTAGAGACAGTAAATAAACGTACAAAAAGATCTCAATTGGAATTAGTTTATCGGTGAATTGGACTGTACAAAACTTCAATCAAAGCTGTATACTTACTAGTGTTGGTGACTGTACAGTTTTGGTAAATCTGTAATAACTGATTCCTCCAAACTGTTACAAGCAATTGAACACCAATATTCCTTTTCATATCTGGTTCTGTTTCCTGGCTTACATTGTATGTATACTATTCCCTGTGATCGTGTATGAGAACTGGAGGCTCCTGATTCCTCCTGACTACGCAACGAAACAACCTCCTGTAATGTTGGTCGTGTTTCGTGACAATATTTGAAGGACTCATTAAATTTTACCTCCAATTTTCTGACTACATCACAGGGTCCTTAACTTAGAGTAAATTTTTACATTCAGCACCGAGTCCTTTCATGTCATTTATACCTTCAACTCAGCCATGATAATATGACCATAATAATATTACTTGTACAGTACAGTATTTTCACCGTGTGATTGTGTACATGAACTGGAGGCTTCTGATTTCTCCTAACTATGTCATGAAACACCTGAGAAGCGAATAGGTAACGTGAATATGCTGATCTATGTTTACAATGAATATGATATGTTAAACAGAAATGGGAAAAGATATTAAGACGAAGAACATTATATTATTATTATTATTATTATTATTATTATTATTACTCAAGGCCGTCTGTCATCAAACACATCAATTATAGTTCATATAGAAAGTAATGCTTGGCAACTATCCATCAACTTGTCTCTCTTAGTTCATGCTTCGTGTTAATGAGGTGCCTAGGCCTATAATAGTACAATGTTGGAAAATACGGAACAACTGATTCCTCCAAACTATTCCAAGCAACAGGCCACCATTATTGCTTTTCATACCACGAACCTTTGATAATAATTACTGTTGTTAATTAATTACCTTTATGGGTATATTCATTATTATAGGCTACTGTTTAATTATTACTGTTTACTTACAATTATTACTGTTTATTTACTGTATTGTTTTTATTGTCTCAAGCATATATTTAATGTATGAATAGTAAAGTTGCTTTTGATTTATGCCAGAAAATATTGTTCCCTCAGCAAGCGAGGTGTGGCAATAATGTAACAACAACAACAACAACAACTCATTGCAAGAATAATGGGAATATTTATTTTGAGTAACACACATCTATTATACTATTTAATGACTTTTCCATTATAATATTGCTCTTTATTTTTACAGTCTCTATTCGCTTTCACAACCATCTTCCATAAACGAACATTATAACCACGGAAAATATGTAAGGAAAAGACAGAAGGCTCATTTGATAGTAAGGGTGAATGGATCCTGCCTATGTTGGTCTGTGAGAGAAAATACTGTATATTATTATAGTGAATATATTTAATTAACATACAATTGTCTATAATGCTCTCTCTTCAAATGGTATTATGACCCAAGTAGAATATTAATGCTGTTTTTATCAATCCGGATCCCGCTCGTCAGACTACATACAGACTCTGAGTTGACTATGTATGTACCAGGTGAAGTCATATGGCAACTCATTCTCTCTCTGCTTCTCGTGTGTGTTGAATGCTTCTCAATTTACACTACAACATAATTATTAGTTTGCGAGTGACCAATTAGTGCTCGATTTTGTTTATATGCTTTGTGAGTTTATATTGTGGATTTAGAGGCTTAATACCAGCAGCGCTACTCAAGGGAAATATAGGTAAGTGTAATTATTTGTATTGCTTATTGTGTTGTGACTATCATGTGTTTTGGTGTCTGTCCCTGTGTAGGCTACCTTTGGCCATGGTCCATACTGCCTGCCACTGAGGTAAATCGGAAATTAAGCTCCCTACAGGATTTTTTCAAACCGACTTTATTCACTGGCAAAGCTGATTTGTTCTCATAATACTGTTATATTGCAAATATTTGGATATAATGCAGGAAATTAATTCTCCCATCACTTCACAATTACTATAATAATGTTTATAAGCATGAAAATCATCAAAACACTGTATTACAATAGTATGAAATGTCAGATACTCTCCCATTATGAGTTTTTAAATAACAATAACACTATTTTGGATTTATATTCATACTGGAAAGTGAACACCAATTTTTTTTTTTTTTTTTTTTTATCTTGGCAATTGGTGCTGTTATACTAATAGTCATACTCTACTTTTAAGATCAACTTTGTCCTTGTTTTAAGGAGACTTGTCTTGTTGGCAGATTGGAAGGCTACAGATTCCTCCAAACTAAGCCAGAAAACAGACACCCTCAGTGACAATAACGGGGGATCTGTTTCGTGGCATAGTTTGGAGGAATCGGAGATCTTACAAGTCACCAACAAAAGAATCTTCCCTAAATAGTTAAGTTATCTTGAAATTGTTCGAATCTTTACTTGGGAATATAAAAAATATATCATGTCTACTTTAGTTATCTGTCTGCACATCTGGAAATATTCCTTAACAATGTGCTTTTATATTTCACTCGCTATTACGGAATAAAGTGGTCTAAGTTTTCAGCCCGTGATACAAGAGATAGCCCACTGGGTGTTAAAAGCCAAAGTACTGTAAGTGGGGGTAGCTCTTCTTCCTAACTCTACCAGTAAACATAATTATAGCCTCATGGATACTAATAGGTTATCTGTGTCGTGGCATAGTTGAGAGGAATTACAGACCTTCCAGTACACCAAAAACAGAATCTCCGCTCAATATGTTTCAGAATTCTAATATTTAATATATTTCCTTGCAAATTAAATATATATCTTGCAAATTACATATATCCTTGCAAATTACATATATATCCTTGCAAATTACATATATCTTTGCAAATTACATATATATCCTTGCAAATTACATATATCCTTGCAAATTACATATATATCCTTGCAAATTACATATATATCTTTGCAAATTACATATATATCTTTGCAAATTACATATATATCTTTGCAAATTACATATATATCTTTGCAAATTACATATATATCCTTGCAAATTACATATATATCCTTGCAAATTTCATATATATCTTTGCAAATTACATATATATCTTTGCAAATTTCATATATATGCTTGCAAATTTCATATATATGCTTGCAAATTTCATATATATGCTTGCAAATTTCATATATATCCTTGCAAATTTCATATATATCCTTGCAAATTACGTATATCCTTGCAAATTTCATATCCTTGAATACTCCATAGCTTTGTTTCGTAGGCTTTCTCATTAACTTTCCAACTCCTTTCACTATAAAGTGGGTAGTGGACCAACATATTTTCAAGCCTACCAACATTAACAGCTATTCACTACTGTAGAGGCCGATAGTCTGCACCTAAACTGTATGGTAATATAATTTTAGTCTACCCTTGTGTTTATTATTTTATCTTTATTTTATTTTATTCCTAGGTTACGTAGCTAAGAGACTGGGTTGACTAATGAACTGACTACTTTTAACATCATGAACTGTCCCGATCCCAATGTAAAATATGACTTGAAGCTTCAAAACACTGAACGACTCTAGTGTGATTTTTTTCCCCCCAGCTCGAGACGGTACTGAGGTGACGACAAGAGGCGAAGAGGGAAGACTATAGCAGTACACACTCAGCCGTCCAAGAGAGAGGTTATGCCCGTCTTGTAGCCGAGGTGAGGATTGATTTGCATTTAAAGTTTATTTGATTTTCTTTCAATATTATTCAATTTTCCCCATTCGTGCTTACTGATTTCTACTTATTAATTCCCTATGTTTGTTATTTCCTTTGCTAACAAGGTCTTTTTGGCGTGGCATATATCATTACTTTATTATTTACTTCATTCCTCCTATCCCTGCCTTCTCTCATTGTCCTGTGATACTAATTGGTACCGGATATTCTGAACACCGTATACTATCGACAATCCCACGTTTTGTTACAGGATTTAGGGAAGTAGACAAGATTATCTATGTTGTGGTGTTGTTGTTGGTGTGGTACCGGTACGATGAGTCCATAAACATTACAGTCACCTTATTAGTACTACACCATTGTCAACGCCATCAATGTACACTCTCAATCCAAAATTTGTATCCAGGTCTTGTTGAAGTTTCGAATCATTTGACATAATAGTGAACCAATTATAACGTTTAATAAAAAAATAAAAAAAAAGGTAGCTTATTCTGTTTCATATTTGCTTGAGTTCGCTTAATATACTCGATCAGGCTATTCGAAGCAAGCCTCGATACATATTTTAGATTGCGAGTGTACTTTCCTACCACCCTTAATTCTATTTGATACAGTACTACAAATACTTACCTAAACTCAGCTGTGACGATGACATGTATTTGTCAATAATATCAAAATCCAGTATTGTACAGTCGGCCTCAGGAATTCGCACACACTCTCTATAGGCTTCATTTGTTCATGTACAACACACAGAAAAAATAATTATGTAACTGCAACACAAAAAATAATAATAATAATAAAAATAGGGGTTTTTGCAATCACAGAGTCGCTTGGTAGACTATTCACTGCAGCATACTTTCACAATAATGACCTCGCTTGATGATGAGCCTGTGTACGAATTTGTGGCCAACTGTACAAGCAATTTAAACGGAAATAATGGTGTAATCATATTATATACAGTATAATGTAATATAATGGTCGTAGCTGTCAAGAAAATACACCGCCATTTTTCGTATTTTCTTGACAGCTACGAACATTATAACATATTTATCATTACCTAGTGTACTATCAAGGACAAAAGTCGTGTAGTTAACTTTGGTGGAAATGTAAGGTAAAGAGCAAACCATACTGGACATGGACATTGTAGTGGTGGGACTTATTACATTTGTCACGAGTTGTATTAAATCATTAGACAAGACGGTGACACAACTTTTGCCTTTGATAGTACTCTCAGACGTGTGTGTTTACAATACTATGTGGTTACTACTAAGTGATTGAGTGTGGTAGGCAAGGTAATGTATAATACCGTAATAATTGTTTGCTTTTAACAGTAGAATATGGAGGCAGTGGAGCTTCAAGGTGTTGGTTCATTCAGAGTATAGAGAAATTACTATTCTCAGATACATCCTTGATATGCAGTGACTTTCACCCTGCATTATACAGGGTGTTTCAAAGCTCTACAAACAAAATTACAGAGTGAAATCCTGACATGAAATTGAACATAATTATTACTTCCTGTATGAATTTTTACCAAGGCCCTATAAATGAAATGGATATATCATTGACGATAAATAGCTTATTACACAGCGAAAGCCATTCCTGTCAGAGAGGGGGAGGGAGAGAGAGAGGTGGGGGGGGGGGGTCACAAAAACCATTCACGACTTAAACTTTGAAATAATTAAGGTGCCTTCCTCGGTCCATTTACTCTCTCCTTACCCTGCCTCCACACAACACCTACCCACTCCTAAGTGTTCTCTTATTCAGAGGCAACGAAGCCGCCCAGACTACATAGGAAAGACATAAACGTTATTTACTTTATTTACATATAAACCAAGGAAAACGCTTCAATTTTTTCCAAATCCTATATTAGTAATAAAGTTAGGCGGTTTGTTTTCAGGCATAGTATGGAAGTATCAGCGGCCTTCCATTCACAGAAATCAGTGTCAGTTTGTTACTTAACATTGTTTAGAAGAATTGGCAGGCTTTAAGTCGGTGGTCCATTCCAAGTTGTCCACATGGCTCTGTTCGGCAGTGCGTCCGTGGACAGAAACGAGTTGAGAACTACTGCAAGGGGTTAGTAAAATGTTCATGGATTTAGAGCTGCTGATTTTACCAAAATATTTAGAGAAACAGGCCACCATTATTTTTGTTAATCTGGTCCTGTTTTCTGGCATACATCAGATCAGAGGAATGAAGGTGCTCTAATATACTAAAAACATATTGTTGTAAAAGGCCACTAAAAGAGGCCTTTATTTCTCCAACTGTCCCTTGTTTTAATGTTGCCTTTTGTGCTTACCGCCCCATCACTCGATCACCTTTTTTCTCAGGCACCATATGACCTAATTGTTGCAGCGCCTAATATCAATCAATCGATTAAACAATTGTCTTCTTTTTCAGATGCCATCTCCAGGAATCCTTCCAGACTCTGCTAGACACCCGCACACTTCCAGCCAAGCGATGGTCAACTTTCCTACCTTGCAAATTTTCCCCAGGACTGATATTTATACCCCTTGGCCTGGCTGACTGACTACCTGTGGCTCCAGCACCAGCGATCACTCATTGTGAAACCAAAGGTAATTGAATCCATTGAATATTTGTGTTGGAGATATAATTATGTGATATGAATTGAAATGGGTGCATAGGTTATGTTTAGTAGACTTGGGGAAAGTCGTACAAAGGAGAGGATTTAGTGATGAACAGAGCGGTACTTTTGTAGTGGAACTCGACCATTACACCGCTCTTGGAAAAGATCTAATCAAAGATACTTTGGGTACACTTATGATACATAGTCTTTGATCAGGGAGTTAGTCAGAGTCGTGACCAGACAAAGGCAACTCAGACACTCCAATAAAGATTTAGTTCTTCCCTCAACAAAGTTCGGAGCATCAATGAAACGTATAATTTTTACATTTGATGTAGCTGCCGTAACTTGATAGCAGAGAAATTTTCACGATTACCACAACATCCGGCACCAAGAAAACATAATTTTTCTCTGCAAAAAAAAAAAAAAAAAAAAAAAAAAAAGTATATCTAGAACAAGAATATGATAATTGTGTAACGATTATTTTAAATAATTGATAATAATTTTATTTCTTAATGGACATTATAGTCATTATGCAGTTATAAGTTGGGAAAAACACATTGGTGTAATCCTTGGCCACAATACAGTACATGTTGATCTCGTGCAATGTAAATTATTTTGGGTATGTTATTGCACAAAATGTGTCAATATATTATCTCTTGCTGACGAATTAGTGGGTTAAAAAAAATAAAAATTGCTATTTCAAAGATGCTCCGACCTTGTTGAGGGAAGCACTAAAGCTTTTAGACATTTGATTGTCTGATTCAGTTGGCTTCGTCTCTCCACGATTTTGGGTAACTCTCTGGTCAGTGATTTCTGTATCATGAGTGTACATTCTAGTTGGTGATTTCCCACAACTCCTCTCCTTTCAAAACCCTTTACTATACTGGGCATACATCTTCTAAAGTCACCCGCTGTATGCTTCTTTCTCTCACCAGCTTCAGTCTTGCCCAGTTTCCTTAAACTCCCAAACTAACTGGAGAAGTAACCGGTAGTCTGTCTTCCATGTACAGTCTCCTCCACTTCCGCGTTCATCACTCCAGCGTTGTCAATGTGTGTACCCACAAGGTGTGAAGCTCCAACATGCCAGTACAAGTCTGTAGGAGGCTGAGTGAGGGATGGTGGGGGTTTGGGTGTGGTGTCCTCCTGAAGTAGTGTTGGCCGGGGGGTGTAAGCAGTAATGCATGTGCTTCGGACGGGTGCCATTTTTAGGAATGCTCAATATAACTCAAATATAATCGTGGATCATTACTAAATATTCTCTGCCTCATAAAGTTAATGATTGTTACTGCACGTAGAAAAATATCTAGTAAGGAATTTGAACAGGTCAGTGTTACTAGAACATTCCACACCACCATTAGGACTCAAAGTAAATCTAGGCTCGTTCCTTCAAGTTAGTTATTGTATTATGGTAAATATTTTGTAGGGATGGTATAAATTTGTCAATAATAACAATTTCCATCAATAGATGAACATTATGAACAGTGGTAGTGGTGTACTGACAGTTGTCACTATAAGTTGTTTATCTATTCCGACCACAGAAATCAGTGTATATATTTCATTATATAGAGTTTAGTGCTCACATTACTTTGTGATCATGGATGGATTGAGTGAGGATGGAAACTTAAATAATATATTTGAGATGTTGGATGCTTCATGTGTGTCGGAGTTAATGAATACAGTTGAGCTTCAAGGTGTTGGTTGATTTATTGTGTACATAAATTAATATTTTGTATTTCAAGTTGATATTTGCATTTCAAATTCATACAGATTGCCTTGCACCTTATAATGTGATTTACAATACCATATTTACACAAGACGACTTAATTTAATTTAGTTTAGACCATGACGTTATGATGTTGGTAAAAACCTAAATCAGTAAGTGAACCTGGCTTAGCGAGTACCACAACTGTGTAGCCAATTAATGTGTGGAAAGAGAGATGACCAAGGCATTCGCGACTTTGAGTTAGAATGTATTACAGGTAATTTCGCTGGTATCGTCGCTCAACTCGTCTATAACCGTTTATTAATGTCCAAACAGAAGTGGGTGCAAGTTCAATATGTAATGATAAAATATTACCTCGGTCGAAGTAGTCAAAATTCGTTGTATAATATAAAGTTATAACACTACTACCAATGTTAAGAATGGTCGTAAAATTATGGTATTTGTTGTAAATTACAGAAAACAAAGCCATCGTCAAAATGTCTAACTTGGAGGCACCAACCTATGTAAATTTAGGAGACCTGAGAGTGTTGTTGTGTTATAGGAATATGGTGACAAATTCCACATTTATGTGCAGTAACTATCATTAATGTTATGATGCAGAACATGAACTATTGACACCACAGTGTGATGGTAATCGCTGGCTTATACTGAGCATTCATAGAGGTGACATCTGACTGACTAATTACTGCCTCAAAAACCAATATAACAACTGTTACCGTATGACTGTATAGTATAATAATAACAAACAATAACAAAGGTCTTTCCTTAGCACTACAGTGTTGTGGTATAACAATGACGTGTTTGTTATAGAGTAGTTTTTTACGGTTGATGTAAATTTAGTACAACATTACTACTTGCAGTCCCTTCACTGCTACGAAGCCCCAACCCTACTTCAACCCACCCTCCAACTCTGAACCGGTATGTGTTTCGGATACAAGAGTCTAAACTAGTGGCTCACACTTTTTGGAATACACGCATTGACAACGTGGAAGTGAAGGAAACTGTACACTCTAAATCCGCAATCCCTAGCCCACCTGAGCCGAAGCTGGACGGCGGTTTGTGGACGGTGGCCACCCAAAGCATAATGAGTCCACATATCAAACCAATTGGAGGCTTTGCGTGGGATGTCGTCTAGAAACTGTATGCTCCAGAATTCTGGCTTAAACTCTATTATTATTATTATTATTATTATTATTATTATTATTATTATATATATATATATATATATATATTTTTTTTTTTTTTTTTTTTTTTTTTTTTTTGTATAGGTTAGGTGGGCTATTGGTTGTGGAGTAAGAATATACATAATTAGTAAACTCATGAACATTGTACCATTTCTAAATACATTATTGTATTATACCCTCCTAAATATTTAATTTAGTTTCGAAGTTAATTTGTTGTTGTTGAAGTTCCTCAAGCTGTCTGGCCGAACAGCCCCGAGCTCCTGAGGAAGGCCCTGGCCTGAACCGGGCTTTCCCACAGTGCCCTCAGAGAGTGTATGTTGTGTTGTTGGCGAGTGTGGTTGTGTGCATTGCAGTCTTCCATAATGTGTTTAATAGAATGGGGTGCTGTGTTGCATCCTGGACAGGCATCCACAATGGCTCCATCCAGCTGCTTCTGATATGTCGGAAGGGCCGGGTGGTGGCCACACCGTAGCCTGGCCAGGTGGACTCTGTCCTCACGGGGAAGGGAGGATTCGGATGGGTGGATGTCAGGAGGTCGTGCATGCAGCTGAGTGTTGTTTTTGAGTGTTTGGATGGACTGATGAGTGATTTGAGTATGGATGTGTTTCTGGAGATTGGTTTGGGGTGGGCAGGGTGTAAGAGATGATAGTATTTGTGTATAGTTAATTTATTCTTGCCATGGCCTACCCCAGTTTTGATTTTCATTAAATGTCCCTCAATGTTCATTAAATCTTGCAGTTTCAAAGCTGGCAACTCCTCTGTAAATATAGCCCACTCAGTCTTAAGATGGTCCCATGTTCCAGTCGATAATGAAATTATTATGGATTAGCCTTTGGTTTAAATGTGTTTGCATTATCTTTTGAAAGTTCTTGTTCAGTGTTGGTAAATCTGGAGCAACTGAGTACTCCAAGCAAAAGGACAACATTATTTTTGTTCATTTGATCTTGTTTCCTTTCATACTTTGATTGGAGAGTACCGTAACAAGAGTATTACCCATTTCATTACGTAAAATTCCCTAGAATCCACTTATATGTAACCTAATGATTTAAGTTGGTGAATATCCCTAAATGTAAACTTTTCCTTGGTCTTCTAGTCCGTATCTTAAGGAACCCCTTAAATGAGTCCTTCAAATATTGACAAGAAACACCACCTATATGGAAGGACCTTGTTTCGTGGCATAGTCAGGAGGAATCGGAAGCCTCCAATTCTCAAATGATCATAGGGTCTGTAAAGGAATTTGTCTTTCTCTCAGTTGAACAGTTCAAGTAACTTTTAATATTTTTTTTTAAATGGACAGTCTGAATCTTGTCTTACAGAAGTATAGCTTCCTTCAATCTGTGCCATGAAACGCCCCCTCCCCCCTCTCTTTAGTAACGGTAAGGTCATCAGTCACCTGGGATGATTTTGGGCATTCAGTAGTCCTCAGATTTAACGAGAATCTCCCATTACTTTTGTTATCATTATACTATATAAGTCCTCCATTTGAATATTCATTAATATAATTTTCTCTAGGAATTTAATACACAAAAGGAAAGGAACATGGTTTTATTTTATATTTACATATACAGAAGCTTTGCCCAGTGGCAGTATCGTAACCAATGAGGTTGAGGTGAATCTTCTTGGTGACCTACCTACCCCTCCTCAGGAAGGGTAGGTAAGCCTCGGGTAACATCTCTTTTTACCATATTTTATAAAACTGGAGGTGAAGTTAAAGGGGGAGGCAGAGTAGGTAGGGGATTAGATTTAGCTTCACCCACATATAAGTTTAAGAAATTGTACATATATTTTTAAGTTTTTATCATTTGTGACCCCTTTTTTTGGGGGGCTGATGGTCTGTGTCCCTCCAGGAATGAGCGCTGCATTGACCTTGCCAGCCATCAACGGCGCCCCAGTGGGGGAAGTGGACAGATATGGCTGCAGGCGGGGGTTTCCCTGTAGGGGAGAAAGGTGGGTGTATGAGAGTGGTAACTGTGAAAGTAAATGGCATAGTTGATTGTTTTAAGAAGAATGGAGGAGTGGATGTGATGGGAGTAACGGAGACACGTATGAAAGGATGGGAGTGTGAGGCTGGAGGAGAGTGATGTTGGAGGGAATGGAGGGAGATGTAGCTTGGACAGGAATGGATGAGAAGTGTAAAGGAAAAGGGAGGAAGGGGTGTGCAGTGCTGGCATCACCAAGGGTGTGGAAGGGAGTAGATGCACGTGGATGGTGTGGGACGAAAGTAATATGGATGACAGGGAAGATTGGATTTTTGAAGTATGCATATGCGACGGGGAGAGAGGATGAGAGTTTTCTGGGAGGAGCTGAATGGGTGTTTGAGGAGGATTGTAATGATGGGCAACATGAATGGGAAAGAAAAAAGTAGGAAGCATTGTTGGTAAATGGGGTGTGTGTGTGGAAGGAGTTAATGAGAATGGTGATAACTATTGCGAACCAGTACTACGACATAACTCTTGTCTCGTCACTACCTACGAACATTGAAGGTCAGTCTCGGAATAATATATTGAAATAATAAGTATAATGTGGAATAAATAATATTTGGTTGTAGAAGGCTTATACTAATAATGAATAATTTTTGTTTCATTGCAGGTGGGGATATTGCAGCTGCAGATTATGTGGTATGATGCGCCAGTACACACTCCCATTCCTATTGGATTGTGTGGTCCAGCATTATGCGGACACGTGTACTGGCGCGGGGCTCCACTCTCCTGAAGACTGTACCATGCCCCTATACACACACCAACCAACCAGTAAAGGAGGGTGAGCCTTTCAGTGTGTAGGTGTAGGCTGCTGTGTATTGGTGTGTGTGTGGTGCCGTCTTTGGATAGATGTGACCCCCTTCCCCCTTGGTGCTGGGGACCAAGGGGGGGAAGTATTACACTCTGCAGTTACCTGAAGGAACCCCGGTGGGCCCCCCGTGTGTATGGGGGGCCTGGGGGTTTCCTAAGGGGACTTGCACGAGTGATCTCCAACATTGCATTAAAGTAGCATATCGTTACTTTGATATGCCCGAATACAAATTTCCATTTTATTTTTACTTTTTTTTGTTAATAAATTATTTTGGCGGGATTACACCTGGTTGATCTAGGGAGAGTCTTTGGGGTATCAGATGCTTGTGGATCATAATGGTCCCATGAAATATATATTGTGAAATAATGACATGTATTTTTTCTTTACCTTCTTAAATACTAAATCTGAGAGAATTATATTAACTGAAATATAGGAGAGTGTTTCTCCAATTATCACTTCTGTTCATAAATATGCACATTCTGTAAATATTGTGCTACCGACTGATAATAAAGTTTGCTGTTTGGGAATAAATATATTATTAAATTTTCTAACTGCAAAAGATGAGAAATGTGTATTGCTTCGGTAATAGAGGTTCCAAGCCATTACTAATTAGTTGAATACTTAGTCCATCACCAATTTTCAATTATTGTAATACTTCTTTTCACAGTTGAAATCATTTAGGTTCTGGAAACCAGGGGTGGAATCTTAAAGATTGCAATGGCCATCACTACACAGACCACCAACCAACATGACTACATTACAACAATTTTAGAGTAATACAGCGACCATGCCAGTGTGGTGTGTTGGAGGGTAGGGTTGGTCCTAGAGTGGGTGGGGTGAGGTGAAAGGAACGGAAAGATGGAGAAGGTACAGTAGAGTTAGGGTGTTGGACATACTCGTAGTGCCACCCCAAACCCTTAAACCGAGTGACCCTCAGGCAAACCTACTCAACCCATCCCTGGTATCCCCCATCTCACTTCCCCCCCCCCCCTTCCATAACAACACTTGCTTAAGGACCACACACACCTGGAGGGAGAGAGAAAGTCGCATTGGGGGATGAAGTGGGCTGGCTGTCCAAACTCGGATTACATCACAGTGGTGCTCCCAATGACAGGAAGGGCGAATTACACTCCAACTGCAAAGAAAGAAAAACGTATTACAACATTCTGACAACACAAACTACTTGGTAACAGTCGCAAAACATATAACATAGTTCAGTGTGGCTGATCGTCAGCTCACTTTGGTCATTTTCAGGTCACTACTTAAACTTCACACCTTGGTTATCCAGCAAGTCATTTTGGATCATTCTAATCAATAGAGATAGAATAAACACTATCCATATCAGACTTGCATCACAGGTGACCAGGGTGAGCCAGACACAATATTTGCTTCACAGCAGCATACATTACAAATTTTACAACTCCTGCCATAAACAAAATTTAAAAATACAAATTTTTAGGGTTCACATGATTCTTTAATTACACAATATTAATCTTGTTGAACACTCGGAAGGATACATCGATTTCTATTATACCTTACATTTTCATTATATTTTTACCGGACACAGTTAACCTCTCGCTTCCCCCTTAAACTACTTAGTTTAAGATTTCCCTTTAATTCCTATTATATATGTACCCACCCACAGTGGGTGCCCGTTACTAGCGGTGTTCCCCAAGGTTCTGTTCTGGGACCACTACTGTTTATCATCTATGTTAATGACGTGGATGGTGACATGGTTGCCAAGATTTCCAAATTCGCCGATGATACTAAGCTTGGTATGAATGTCGCGAAAGAAGGAAATACTACCCGCTTACAAGAAGATCTTAGGAAGATCGGGGAGTGGTCTGACACGTGGCAAATGCCATTTAACGTGAACAAATGCAAAGTTATGCATATAGGCCACAGAAACCCCCGAACAGAGTATAACCTTAAGGGCAATGCTCTCGTAAGCACTGATACTGAGAAAGACTTGGGTGTAACTATCACCAGCGACCTCAAGTTCTCAAAGCAGTGTATTGAGGCTGAGAAGAAAGCCCAAAGGATGTTAGGGTACATAAAGCGACAGTTTGGATACCGGAACAAGGAGATAGTACTTTGTCTGTACAATTCCCTTGTCCGACCGCACCTGGAGTATGCAGTCCAGTTTTGGAGTCCTTCTTACCGGAAGGATATCGCTAGATTGGAACGAGTGCAAGCCAAGGCAACCAAACTTATACCCTCTCTTAGACACAAGAGCTATAAAGAGCGGTTGGTAGAACTCGATCTGTTCTCTTTGGAAACCCGGAGACTGCGTGGTCAGCTTATCGAAGTGTTTAAAATACTACGAGGCTTTGACAATGTAGACTACAGAGACATTTTCCAACTCAGTGAGGGCACAACCAGGAATCATGGCTACAAACTTGAACTGAAGCGATACAACCGTGATCTGTGTGGTAAGTTCTTTACATACAGCATCTGCGGTACTTGGAACGCGCTTCCTGCTGATGTAGTCAACAGCAACTCTGTGGATCAGTTCAAGTCCAGATTAGACAAAGCCTTAAACCACCGTCTAGGTGTTTAAGCCGTTGTGCGAGTGTTCCTTGATGGTTTCACATGACACATTCGAGGACGGTCGCCTACTTGCGCAACTAAACCCACAGGTACCCTCTTTGTATGGATCGTAAGGTCCCCTAGGGTACTTCTTTTCCTTGTAACTCCTTGTAACTTCCCCCTCTCACATCATCTATTTCCCTCATATCCATTCTGTTGTCATCTTCTCTCACATCACCACATTCCCACTCAGTTGACACCTCCTCCCCCTCTCACACCAAGGTCCCTCTCATTCCTACTCTTGTCGTCGTCACCTGACCCCATCTCCACACCTTATTTCTGGCGTCTGCCACCACTAGATGTCTCCCCTCATTACCACCCGACACTACATCTCACCTCCAGCCACAGTTGCCAAGCCAACGGTTATTCAATGGGTCTGTGTGTGTGTGTGTGTGGAAGGGAAGGGAAGGGGGTCTGTAAGAATTTTGATGGAGTTGACGCTTTTTTAACTGGCCCTGGCACAAGAATATTATATTTCTGCCTGTCTTTCTCTCTGCCTGTCTCTGTGTAACAACACTGATGATTCTGACTGTGTGGTACTGGTATGGTATTCACTCAACCTCCCACAACATCAACATCTTTTTCACACCATCGCCAGCACTCCTCCACCTTCACCAACACTCCTTCACCAACACTCCTTCACCAACACTCCTTCACCAACACTTCTTAACCTTTCCCATCACCATTATATTATATACCATCAACACAATAACCAACACTTCTTCACCTTTCCCAACACCAACACTTCTTCACCTTCACCAACACAATAACCAACACATTAATTTATTATTAACACCTTCACTAACGCTATCACCAACACCACTCCCAATATTTCTCCAACACCTTTCCCAATACTACTCCAACACATTCCCCAACACCACCATCTCATCAACACCACTCCCCAGAACCACCATCTAATCACCACCACTTCCCAACACCACCATCTCATCACCACCATTTCCCCAACACCACCATCTCATCACCACCACTTCCCAACACCACCATCTAATCACCACCATTTCCCCAACACCACCATCTCATCACCACCACTTCCCAACACCACCATCTCATCACCACCACTTCCCAACACCACCATCTCATCAACACCACCATCTCATCAACACCACTTCCCCAACACCACCATCTCATCACCAACACCACCATCTCATCTCCAACACCTTTCCCCATCACATTTTTCCCATCTTCATCACCATAGACACACAGACCTGAGTAGAATCAACAGAAGAATACAATGAAACCAAAAACAAACAAACCCGTCCTCTCCTATATATTTTCTACCCTACCCCCACTACCCAACCTTCCATTTTCCCTTCCCCTTCTTTCTTCCACTGGCTCATTAGAGGACTCCACTGCACACACCTATTAGTAGTGGAGAAGGAACAAATGGAAAAGGGGTGCATCTCCCATTCTCATTTTTTTCTCGTCTCTGTGTGTCTGTCTGTCTGTCTCTATCTGTCTTTCTATGTGGGCCTCTTTCTCTCTCTATCTATTTGGGAATCTCTTTCTCTCTCTATCTATCTATTTAGTCCTCTCTTTCACTCTCTCGCTATCTACTTATTTGGGCCCCTCTCTCTCTCTCTCTATCTATGTATTTGGGTCTCTCTCTCTCTCTCTCTATCTATGTATTTGGGTCTCTCTCTCTCTCTATCTATCTATGTATTTGGGTCTCTCTCTCTCTCTATCTATCTATGTATTTGGGTCTCTCTCTCTCTCTCTCTCTCTCTCTCTCTCTTATTAATGTGACGCGTAGGAAGCAAAAGGAAAAACAATATATTGGTAGTTTTTCTTCGTTAACGAGAAAATAAAAACGATTCTATTTTTTTGTTTTTTTAAGTTATACGATTTGTTTTTTCTTGCTTTTTTGTATGACATTAATTTTTGATAAGAAAATAACTCGGCGAAAGGGAATTTTTTTTGTTTTGGAGAGAGCCTATTCTTTCTTAGTCCTTCAAATAATGCAAACTATGCCACGAAACAACAGAACTCTCTCTCTCTCTCTCTCTTTCTCTCAGTAATCATAGTATACACACTCTCTCTCTCTCTTTCTCTCACACACACACACATACATACATACAGTACTCTCTCTCTCTCTCTCTCTCTTTATCCCATACTCACATTCTCAAGTATGAGTGTGTGTGTGTTTCTTGGCACAGTTTGTAGGAATGGGTAGTCTTCCAATTTGAGTATACACGAGAGAAAAGACTACCGCACGTAGCCCCTTTAAAAGAATGCCAGCCAACCAACCTCTGGACTCACTGGGCTGGGGAGGTTATTGTGATGGACGGCACCACCAAAAATGAAACTAGGGGAGAATTTTTCCTGAGTTTTTTAGTTGTGAGAGAGAGAGAGAGAGAGAGAGAGAGAGAGAGAGAGAGAGAGAGAGAGAGAATAATATTATTAACCACTCTCCACCACACGGCCAGACACTGTGGGGAACTACAACAACAACAACAACAACAATTACAACATCAACTCTCCACCACACATATTATTTTCTATTACCTACCACTCACATCTTCACTACCAACCAACATACATCTTTAATCATTCCCCCATCACCACACATCTTCACTACACACCACTACATATCTTCCCTACACATCACCATAATGTGTGTGTGTGAGAAGCTCTACGTGTAAGTCGCTTCAGCACGTGCAAATATACATGGAACGGAATGGGAGACGGTGTGTGTGTACGTATGTGTGAGTTAGGACCCTTGAAAGAAAAGAACACGAGGGAAAACACACACGTAGATGACGACAGACAAGAAGTATAGGAAAAGGACAAAGTTTCTCATACACACACACACACACACAATTATCAACCCACCATCTCAGTCTTACACACCTCAGTCTCACCAACAAATATTATGAGATGAGAAACAACTGCAAAAATAATCATCATGGGTTTGTGTATGTGCGTCAACAACCAAAGCCTTTCTGTGGATCAGGAAGGGCCTCAATCCACTTACCAGCAGGGACTAAGGCAAATGCGGTGTTTGTGGAAGTGGGTGGGTGCCTGGTTTTATAATGAGGAGAAGGGGGGGAGTCAAGAACAGATAGATAACTTCTTTCCTACTTACTCAGGCCCCCGAGGCTCCCGATTGAGATTCATGTCAAGCCAACAGACGGTGAAGAAGAACTACATTTCCATCCTATTCCTGCTCACGATTACAACCCACTGCGCACTCCTGATTCAGCTCATCTACCTCAAGCTGACAGAGTGAATTTCCACCATCGTCATCATCAAAACACCCCACCCTCCCTCTTCTTTCTAGAGGACGGGACGGGGATGTATTCCAGGTCTGGAAAAAGAAAGCTAAACATTAGACTGAGAGAACGAATAGCCAGTGAATCAAGCCACGATATTCTTAGCCTCCCTACACTCGACACGCCATTCACAAAAGCGCTCGTTAAAGGTTATTGTAAAGGAATTGGAAGGTCTCTTGATTCCTCCTAATTATGCCACGAGACAACAGATATTAATAAGTAACATTACGGGGGTACGGTAATTCGCTTTTGCTACATTGGAGTGCCTTGATTCCTCCAACGTATGCCAGGTAACAGAACCAAAAGAGCAAAATTAATGGTGTTCTGTTGCTTGGAATTGATTCAGTTGCTCCAGAATTACCAACACAAAATCTCCCCCTTTAGGTCGTCTGTTTCCTGACAGAGTAGCCTTCCAAACAACCAAAAAGATAATTTATAAAAAACTACACTTTTGGTACATAGGAGCCTTGATTCCTCCAATGTATAACAGGAAACGGGACCAGATGAACAAATATAATAGTGGCCTGTTGTCTGTAATAGTTTGAAGGAATCAGTTGTTCCAAACCCTTTAACGGGAGGTTTTTTTTAGGGTAAATTGGAAGGTCTGTGATTCCTTCAAATTATGGCAGTAAACAGAAGCCCTCAATGGTAGTAACAGGGGATCTGCTTTATGGCATTATTTATTAGAGGAATCAGGGACCTTCCAATTCACCAACAAAAGAATCTCCCCTTTAAGTCAATCAATCACCTCCACACTCACTCATAGCCTTTATAAACACTATCATTCTTATTCTTCCATCCCAGACAACAGTGTCAGCAAACCTCTCTTCACAAAGTTAATGAAAATGTGATTACAGAAAGGTCTAAGCTCAGCACATAATTACGATAAGGAACCCAGGTCAACATATTCGTCTCCCTCTTATTGTTCACGACCTTTGTCGTGTTTTTGTTGTCCAAGCGTCGGCTTGGGGTGCCAAGCGGGCTTGGAGCAAGCACTATCTGACCACAAAAACAGACCAGATACGTGGAGCCGAACAAGGCTTGCCGAAAGTGCCGAACCAAAATAATAACCGAAAAATTATCATTTGACGGAATGGTCATATCGTAGGAAAGCAATAAAAGGGTTAATATTAGGAATACACTTTGGCAAGATTTAAAATAACCACAGAGAAGGCCAACTGATCTCCAAATAAAATCATCACAAGCTTCATATCTCGAGTTTAGGTGGAGGGGAAAAAAAAAATAGACACTTAATTATTAATGAAAACTAGATGGCTATTATACCAATCCTCACATGTTGAAATTTCACCGAAATTGCATGGTTAGGTATATAATTATTAGGTAAAGAATCAATTAACTGAGTAACCACATTTTTCTTTAATAATAAATATTATTTTCATTAAGACCTCTGCAGCAGTGTAAGCACTGGTAGAAAACTGGTAAAAAACTGCAAGTTTCATTACTTATAAATAATCCTTTAAATTTTGTCTTCCATAATAATATGTACAATAATTATCCAAGCAGCCTATACCTCCTTAAATACTACTACATCTTATTACATAATTATTTTTGTTTATTGCAAGTTACATGCACTAATTAAGCCAATTTCCATTATCTGTGGGCCATATTGTTGTTGTCAGGTGACTACCAAGCAGCACCAACACTGCTCCCCAGCACTGGGTTGCTTTGGATACCAAGACGGCTTGCTTTTAACGGCTACCGCTTGGCACGACTTCCTATCCACGCGACCGACAAAAACAGTACAGGGTAAGCTCGCTTGGTGAAAACCAAGCGAGCTTCGTGTCGCTTGGACAACAAAAACACGACACTTGTTCCACGCCTTCGACCTATCATGTAGTTCAAAATATCCTTAAAATTCTACTCATCTAGGCTATATATATCAAACCAATCAATCATTACTGAAACTACACATATTCTGGTTCATCCCGGCATATTCGTGAACTTTATACGTGTATGTGCCAGCGCTTGATTTGGTTAGGTCCAGTTTAGGTTAGGTTAGGTCAGGTTATTTTTCGTTTCCTTAGAGTAAAATTAGCTGGGAAAGAGAATGAAACTATTTCAAAGATTATCCCATGGTTGGTTTTATCGTTATAACCCAAACGATTATTCTCCTTCCAACCCACAAGATTCTGGCCCAGCTGTAAGTGGCGTTGGCACGTACCCAGCCAGAATTTACGAAAATGCTCCCCGGACCCCGAAAGGCGTGTCTTTATCGCGAATCAATCTTTAACTCTGTTTAGGGCAGTCAGGAAGAATGAGACACCTTCAAAATCACCAACAACAGATTCTCCCCTTACTTAAATAGAGTTCTCACTACCTACCCAATATCTGAAGCCAGTTGTTATACAGCCATTGTTTTTTATATTTGGCTAACAACAACACCTCTCATCTATAATAACAGACACAGTCGTTTGATTACAACCAAATTGCCAATAATAATAATAATAACACACAACACAGCAATACAAAACACGAAACCACAACGCACAGCAAAATACACAACACGAAAACACAACAAACACGAAACCACAACACTACAAAACACAACACGAAACCATAACACACAATAAACAATACGAAACTACAACACTACAAAACACTATACGAAACTACAACAACAATACACAACAACATACAACAAAACAGAGCATTACACAACACCAACATACACATCACAACACACAACAAGGGGATACTGATGGTGTAATGGTTAGCACACTCAGGATCCCCGACAACAACAACAACAACAACCCACCAACTTCAACATCATTAATTAAGAGAGTGGTACTACAATGTTAGAATATCTGGAGAAAATTATTCTTCCAAACTCTTTCAAGCAACAAGAGCATCATTATTTTTGATATTCTGGTCCTGTTTCCTGGCATACTTTGGAGGAAGTAAGACACTCCGATTTACGAAAAGTATACTACCCCCTTAATTAATTACTGTTTTTGCAAAGGGCCCACAGCACGACACAAGCCTAACCAAGTTCAAGTCGGCGTTGCGAATGACGAAAGTTTATGTGATGAAGACCGACGAGTTGATTAAAACACGGTGTTATCCAGGTATAAACATTACAGTGCAGGGAGAAGAGTCAACACGCTGAGGCAGAGGCAGGGGGTAAGCAGAGGAGGGGGGCAGGGGGTAAGCAGAGGAGGGGGGCAGGGGGTAAGCAGAGGAGGGGAGGAGAGGAGAGGAGAGGAGTGGGAGAGGAGAGGAGAAACAGAGGTGAGGAGTGGGAGAGGAAAGGTGAGGAGTGGGAGAGGAGAGGAGGGATGGTATGGGAAGGGAGGATGGCTGGGTGAGATGAAAATAGGAAAGAGCGAGGGATGAAGAAAAGAAAGGTCGGAGGGATGAGAAAAGAAAGGTCGGAGGAATAAAAGAAGGAATGAGGGAAGGAGGAAGGAAGGAATGAGGGATTGAGGAAAGATGGAAATAGGAAATGATGAAGGCAGAAAAGATGGAAGGATGATGAAAATAGAGAGGAATGAAGGAAGGAAAGTCAGGAGACGAAGGAAGGAAGGAGGGAGGGATGAAAGGAGAAAGGATATTAACAAACCTCGTAAATTTACAGGGTACACACATTTCACGCACCAGGGTGAAAATGTCAACAAACAGGGCATAGCATGCTGTCAGTACCGTACATACATTAGAGTGTCTTCATTTCTCCAAAGTATGCCAGGAAACAGGAACAGATTAACAAAAAATAAGAGTGGCCTGTTGCTTGGAATAGTTTGGAGGAATCAGTTGCCTCTGATATAACAACACTGTACTTTCCACCTGTAGCTTCCAAACTCAACTTTTGGGTGGTTTGATTCCAGTCTGAGTTTAACGAATTATTTATTTTCCAAAATCCAGTCAGATATTAGTAACAGACCTCTATTATTTGTTAATCGGGTCCTGTTTCTTGGCATACTTTGGAGGAATCAAGACACTCTTATGAACCAAAAGTATACTATCCCTTTAAAACGCACACTGAACACTAACATAAAATTCTTTGCTATAAAAAAATAAGAGCATTTTCAGTTTTTTTTTTCTGTTCCATGTTAGAATTTCGTATTCGGAAAACGTGACATTGGAACAGGCCACAGGTGTGAGCAGAGCTTAAGCAAATGGGCAACATCCATGTCCATTACTCCACTCCTGGGTGTATGGACCTGAGGGAATGGCCTGGTCATTTAAGGGGATATTCACTTGATGGTACATTGGAGGGCTACTGAATCCTCCAATCTCTGCTACAAAACAGATCCCCTACTCGTATATTGAGGTGGTGTATTTCTAAGTATAGTTTGGAGGAATCAGTAGCCCTCCAGTTCGATAAAAAGAGATGACCCCCTTAAGAGACGGGAGGCCAACCCTGTCCCAGTGGTGGCTTTTTGGCCCAAAGGATGAGAGCCTATAGTGGCAAACTCCCTCCACTCAGGCCATCTAACCCACTACACCACCACGCACCACCTGACCCTAAAACATTGTTCAAAAAATAAAAAGTAAAAAATACAAGTTCTGCAGATGTAAATGTGAAATGAAACCAAGTACACATGGAGAATACACTCTATGGTATACACATGGAGAACACACGCTACACAAAACACATGAAAAACACACCTTGAAGAGAACACATATAATACAATACACCTTGAAGAGAACACACCAAAAATATACTTTAAAAAACACATGAGGAACAGACGTTGAAGAGAACACAACACAACGCGTCGTATAACAACAACAAAAACACACACACACAAACACACGTTGAAAAGAACACATCAACACACACTTACGACTGAGGCAAAGAAAAAAATACAACTCTTGTAAGAACGGTAAACACCATAAACTATACGTGGAGCTTCCATGACCACAAC